>CM037161.1:32383926-32823926 GCA_020921065.1 Vaccinium darrowii | reverse complement strand
GGCTTCTTTCCATCGATGGGAAGATACAGATCCTTCTGATACAGACTATCCTCCATCTGCATCTTCCAGAACGCGTAGTTCGTACCATTGAACTTCTCGATCTTGACTTTGTCTTCAGCCATTGTGTAAACCCTTGACCTCCTAACCCGGAGCTCTGATACCAGTTGTTATGGATTCGCGCGCTTTAAACCCACAGACAAACACACACAATCGAAGAACAAACCAAGAATAGAAAACAATGAGAAGCAAGAAAGAACAAGACACAGAGATTTTTACGTGGTTCCGACTTAAGCTGATTGCTTAATCGTACTCCACGGGGTGCTGGGGTGTTTCACTATGATGAATAATAATCAAAGTTACAAAGTTGCATTGGGAGCTGCCCTAAGTGTCCCTTTTATAGTGTAAGGCGACACAATACATCAGAAACCCTAAAAAACGCAAAACCGCGCATTTTTTCCCGTGCGGACCGTCCGGACGGACTTGACCACCGTCCGGACCAAAAGCCAATCCCGTCCGGACCGACTTGACCACCGTCCGGACTAGAATTTCAGCAACTTCAGCATTGCACCAAAAACCTGCAGACAGCTTTCTGCACTTTCCGTCCGGACCGCCCGGGACCCCGTCCGGACCAAAACTTCAGAAATCTCTCTCTTGGTTTTTTAGAACAGGTTTCATCCCAACACTACCTTAAGGTTATCTTGTATGAAAATATATTTGAACTAGAGCCTTCCATGTATTAGTATAAATATGATAGGTTTTAACAATTTTGTACCAAGCAAAAAAAATTGAGTTTGAATCAAGTGTAATACAAATACTCTCATTCTCCACTCTTGGCTTAAGTATTTCTCCCTCTCCCAAAATGTTGTCCAACTAAACTTTAGAAACTTTTACTATTCCAATAACCGTATCTTAAGTTACATGATACGTAACCAGATACGAATTATACAATGAAAAAACAAAATTCGATACATGTCTCAATTAGAAAACAATTGTGAGTTGAATGGGCAACTATGGTGGGTTGAAGTGGCAGCGGCGATGGGTGATTGCAGCGATAAGTGGCTTACGAGTGGTTGTCGGAATAGACAAATTTTTGGGTTATTGTAGCACTGTTAAAATCTTTGATTTTATTTAATTTTTGCAAATGCTGATTTTATCAAATGGAAAACTCACATGGTACTAGGTGATCATACGCAAGGCGTATATTAGGCAGATGAAAATTTCATCTAATTATCGTTTTGGCCTTTCCTAATACAGAGATGCTACACGCAAAGGCTATCTATGCACAGACCCGCGTGTGAGATCATCTAGTTATCGTACGAACGATTCGATCTTTTCATTAATTTTAAATTAATTTTCCACCATAATTCAGCTCAATTGAAAAAATAATTTTAATTTCTGTTTTCCACCATAATTTAGCTCAATCAGCTATCTGTGCACTTAAGAATACTCGAAAATCTATTCTAAAATTAATAAACAACTTGAATCATTTGTGTGAGACCTGAATTCCGGATTCTACATACTTTTTTTTTTTGAACTGGTCTACATACTAATTTGTGAATAAATGGTCTATGCATGTAGCAACCCTATCTTTCTAATAGTGGCACCATTCATAAGATAAGGGCTTCATTGAGTATCCTTATTTCAGACAATTGTCCAAAAGGACAAATTTGAAGCTTTTAAGGGTATTTAGTCCACCTTAACTTGTTTTAAGTCCTTCAATACAATGTTAGGAAATTTTTGATGGCTCAAAGACAACACTAGACAAAAATATCTTTAATGATAGAAAAAATTTACAAAGGCCGTTTCACACAAAAGGGTGAAGCCGGACAATGACCCATCTCTGTCCTGACTGACTTTAATGATGTTGGACCGGGTCAGACCCTCTCTCACCCTCTCTCTCTCTCTCTCTCCCTCCCTCCCTCCCTCCCTCCCATGCGTGTCGCTGTCAGACTGTGTCTCTCTCTCATGTGTGGGCGGTGGCCCGGTGGGACAAGACACTACAAGAAATTAGAGATTTTGTGACCAAGAGCAAGGTTGCAAAAAATTGACATTGTGGTCGCGACATGATACTGCGACCAAAAGCTGTGGTCGCCATGCCAGTCGCTGCAAGCTAGTCGTATTTGATACTTCTCGACCAGAAAATGACGTGGTCGCAATAGGTTCAATATTAGGCGACCCGATGGATCTGGTCACAATAGGGATATTTTATTGTGACCAACCACTGGTTGCAAAAAGAAATAAATTGTGGTCGCCTAATCCAAGCTCTGGTCGCGAAAAAGGTCCACTATATATCAGATGAAACATTTTTTGGAGACTAAAGAGCTAGTCACTGGAAATGTAATCTTTTGTCACAAAAAATGCCCTTGTAATTTACATCCACCTGTTTTTACAACTAAAGAGTTGGTCACAAAAAACACTATTTTTTTACATGATTGGTTGCAATTGTCGCAAAATTAATTCTCCTGCCAATATTTTTTGCAACTACCAAACACTCATTTTTTAAGCAACTAGCTTGTATTTCACAAAAATCCAAGAACCAACTAAGGAGTCACAAAATACAATACAATCCTTCACAAAAAAAAAAAGAAGAAGAGAGAACCGCATAATATGTTTCTCAAAAGCGGTGCGAACATTAATCAACCATACAACAAAAAACTAACATTAGGTAAAGTCCATGATATAGCAAAAAATGGACTTCATACTCGAAGCTCGAACCAAGTCCAATCTAGCTTTAAACATCAAATGCAGAAAGTGACTTCATACTCCATTATGCCAAAAAGTGACTTCATCATCTATCATCTGCAAAGTTGAACAAAAGTGGTTAGCGTACAAGATTATTAAAGTAAATGGGAGCTTTTTTTTTTTAATAGCAAAGAAGATTTTATTAATCTTTAGAGACAAATTACAAAGATTAAAGGGAACTGAGAAAAAATAGCATCACTACGCAAGGAGACATCCCAACTAGAATAACACCCCTCCAAGTACAATCACATGCCTTCATGGACCAAAAGGGAAATAAGGTTAACAAGCAATCAACCATTACAAAGACATAATCCAGAAATGGTACATTTTGCATCATCAATGTAAAAGACAAGCCTAGCTATAAGCTCAGCTAGGTGAACTCCCATTTGCTACAACATCAGTAGCATAACACCATCAACATGAAAACATTTAGAGCACCAGCAAACAGATTGAATACATCAACAACACCACCAATCTTAATTAACAGCTTCAGGAAAGACTACTATTGAATCCAACAACTTGATGTAGCATTCAAAAAATGATTACAAATGATAACAATCAATAGCACCGTCAACTTTCATGATAATCAAAATTGGGAGTTACAAGGTAATACAATTAGCGATCTACTTCTCCAAGAACCCAAATGTAGTGATAATGCCATAATTTCAACACCATCATAGGTTGGATACATAATTTAGGTAATCCTAAATCATGCAACACTTCAATAATTGCAAATATATCAATCATACAAATACGGAAACGCTTAGGATGTATTATATGCATTCACGTATCGAATGAGTATCGGTATCCGACACGGGTACAATTCAAGATGAATCACTCTCGAAGTAGTTTTAGACTGAATAACGTATTATTTTTTTTGAAAAAGAGTGAAGGAAGATTTCGGTACCAGTGCAAAGATTAAAAGGCATAAGCGGAAATGTGAAAGCATCCCAACAAGGTTGGCACCCTAATAAAGCATCCTATGCCACACTTTACCCCAAACAAGTTGATGAGATATCAACAAGAAGACAAGCAAAAAAACAAAATCCACAATGCTAAAGTAGGTAGCACAAGAAAAAAGCATGATCAGCATCATCTCCCTGGAATTCAATTTTGGATTCCAATATAACAAGAGAAGATATTAGGTACATTATGGATCAGCAAAAACAAGGAAGTAGCAGCTGCATACTGGAAACAAGAATAGCAACACAGAAACCCATCCAAAGAAATCATATAGAAGCACAGAATTCATAACATAGCGGCAAAGAAGCCAACCGCTGCAATACCAAACCAGACTTAGAAATTGAACTCAGATAACATTGCATAATCCACCTCCAGTTGATGAGTTGCGAAGGTGAACATATAATATTCCTAAGTTTGAACTAAAAAAACAAGACTAAGCACCTCAAGCGAAGAAGATGCAAAGGTAAGCAGATTATATTAGTAGTATTAGGTCTCCACATTGAATAAATTTGGTTGCAATGCACTAATTTTAACCAAACATCGCAACTGACACACATTTAGTAACTATACTCAAATATTTGAGCGCTTACATTCATATTTTTCACAAATGCAAGAGATTTCTAGCATCTAGCACTGATTTCCTACACTTAAATACATCGTTTCAACATCAACTTAATATTCTAGTTACCACAGTTAACAATTTGGCAAACCAGAATTGGTTTGAGCATTAAAAAAAAAAAACATGTTTTTGGTCTTTAAATAATAGTTATAGCAGTATTTCCAGTCTTAAACAGGCTATTTCAGCAACTCATTCCAGTTTCAGCACCAAAGAACACACTATTTCCAGCATTTATAACAAGTTTTTAGCATATAACAATGAAATTATGCATCTAAACATAAGTTACAACATATTTCCTAAACCACAAACATGATTTTGGCCTTAAACTTTCATATAAACAAACCTAAAGCACGGTCTGAACCTTGTGTTTTAGTATTTGAGGATAGCGGTTCACAAGTTTTTCAGATCAAGAGAAGAGAGTTTAAATACAAGATTATTAAGAACTTGAAGTCTTAATTACCAAGAAACAACCAGAGAACTACAGCCCCAATTCCTTATTAATTGTAATCAACTCTCTCTCTCTCTCTCTCTCTCTCACTCTCTCTTAAAATGAAGAACCTCAACAACTTCCATGATGATTCTATGCTTACTACTCACTAGGTAATTACTACACGAAAATCGCATGAAATTAAATATATTGGTGTTTTTAGCTTTGCATGACTAAAAGATGAGGAAACAATACTAGGCCGAGATGGCTGAATTATTTAAGGCTGGATATCAAGAGAGTGAACATATCTTTAGGCGTCACTAAGTAAATACAGAGTGAAGAGGACATATTTACCTATTTAATGAGGTGAACTCCTCATGTCCATTCTCGAGGCAAGTTTATCGCAAAATGACTCTAGGCGATTTATTTTCTGAGTCAAAGTGTTAGTGGTAGACCGCTGAGTGATGAGCTCCTCATTTAATTCTTTTGCCCTTCTTTCAGCCTTCTTTGCCCTTCTAATAGCCACCTTTGCCTTTCTATTAGCCATTTCTACCCTTTGATTAGCCTCATTTGCCCTCCTTTCAGCCTCCTCTACCCTCTTTGCAGATTCTTGTAGTTGTACACGTGTGGCATGTGTTACCTTGGTTGATGTGTTGGGTCTCACTCCGTGACCAAGACCAGGTACATATCCTATTGCACGACCAAGGACTTTGTCACATATCTGATCCTCTGTCATAGGTACATCACCTTCTACCACATGCTGGTTCTTTAGTTCCATCATTTCCTTCTGAAAAAGACACTATTGTAGTTAGTTACACTTTGGCATGAAAAAATATTGGTATTAGTCCATTACAAGAAAAATAGACGTACATATTTCTTTTCAGCACCATCAGAAGCCCAAACCCCTTCCTTGCAATGAGTCTCTTTATAAAACTCGATCCTACCCATCTCACTTTCTTTCTACGCAGCATATACAAGTAAAAAAAAATAAAATAAAGGTACAATTAGCTTCTACAAAACGAAAATATTGCAAATATCTAGTCTACAGTTTCTATAAAAATATCTTACCAATTCTTCTCGACGTCGTACAAAAGACTTTGATCCGGAGCAGTGAAGAACTTTCACCTTAGAGCGTTTCTCTTTGTTTGCATCACTCTTCATCTGCATTGAACATTCGACAATCAGAACACATATTTACCTATGCAGGTTTCTTTCTAATTAACCTTAGCAAATAAGAGTATCTTACAATGTATTTGTCGGACTTCATATAATCACATATGTGATTCCAATGGTTGGGATCTATTTCAGCATCTGGGTGCTTACGAGCCTCTTCTATTGAGGGAAATGACTTGATACGACGATATAGTTGTGCACGGTAGTCAGAGTAACATTCATTCAAGATGTGATCAGTAACAGCTTTGGCATGTGGGTGGCTAAAGTCTACCACAAACTCCTCCTATTTAAAAAATGAATTAAGAATCAAAACTACAACATGAGCGGCTATTTTCAAGGTTGGACATACTTTAGAGTTGATACTAAAATCTGTAAGACTGACAATAGGTGACAAATACAACAAAAACTTAAGTGCCAAGTGCAAAATAAAAAAATGAATAACATAGCTTAATGCAACAATTCTCCTCTCTCTCTCTCTCTCTCTCTCTCTCTCTCTCTCTTTTGGTATGAATGATTACTTACAGCAAGACGAACAAACATTGGCTCTTTGTCCTCATCTGTCATGTCTTTCCAATATGGGATACTTAAATTTGCAAACATTCGACATACAACACCGACTTCATTTGTATAAGTACTGGCCTCTGATCCTAGCGGCTTCCATATGTCGTCAGGAAAGTACACATCACCTATTTTTCCTTCTTTTCGCAGCCTCTTTTGGAGTCCAAGTCCTCGTGAGAGACCTCTCTTCTTTGAAGTAGTTGAAGCTGTCAAAAAAATAAGAAAAGAAAAACAGATTGAATCCCTTTGTGTATGAAAATAACAAGACCAAAGAAATAGCAAGGTAGCATAATGGATTTAGGCTCACTAGACCGAGGGACAACAGAGTTTGGTGCAATGGATTGAGGAGCACTAATAGGAGATGTATTGGATTCAGGACCTCCACCCTTGCTACGTTTTCTTGGTGCCATGCCATTTAGTCCTGCTATAGCAAGCATATCAACATGTGATTGACAATTATCATCTAAAGTTCATTTTATGCATCTTCAACACTTCTAAACACTAATTAAACTCTTAGAATTCTTATTCTAGGACATAGTAAAGCCCACAAATACACATCTTATACAAACTTTTAACAGTTATAACTAGAAAGAAGAACATCATCGTGTCACAGGACTCACATTCAACAACTACCTGTACTATACGGCAATGAAAATGTGTCACTAACAAATAGGATTAACATTTATTTAACCAAGCAAAGACCCCGCTGAACAAACCATTACCAAAACATCATTAGAACTAGACCCTTGACTATCCAAGAAAACCATTAGGTGTATTCATTTGTGAAATTTGCACATATACATTTTATCTTTCCAAACGATAGACTATCAACACGTTAACCAAAAATTTAAAGAGCTATAGATTTCTAACCCTCACTGTTGGCAGCAATATTTGGAAGCTGAGTAGGTTGGGCAGCCACCATGGGCATGCCTTCAGCATGATCAGTTGAAGGTTGTGTCGGTGGAGTTGAGGTTGCTCCCTTGATAATGTTGCTCTCTTCTCGAGATCCTTGGAAGTCTCTCGATCTATGTTTTACAGGACCTTTTTTCTTCTTTTGTCTAGCCTTATATTGGACCTGAATTTAGGGGGGGAAAACTACATTATTAATATTCTACTAGAGAACCAAAATGAAGTAGTTTTTCATAAACCATTAGGTATAGAAGAACTATGAAAAAGAATGGACATAGCAGAACATATGAACTATTAATATGTCAACGAATATAAAATCACTTACAAAACAAAAATCAATACGAGCCTTAAGCCCTAAATTTAATCACATCAATGCAAAGATAAAAAAAAAAAACTAATTCAAAGAGAGAGAGAGAGAGAACATTTGATATTTTGAGTGCTTGGTTCTGGTATGTTTGGAACAATGGCACAAATGAAAAATGTCAGACTAGCAAAACCTGGATCATAGGTAAGTTCATGCACACTTTCCCACTGCATAGCATCATATACAAAAATGTAAGAGAAGGCAAAGTGAACCACGTTAGTTGTTCTTACTACTGACTTAGTGACTTATAGGATTCCTTGTTAGCCTTAGTGGGTGAGGTTTTTGGGCGGTACTATGGCTACAAGCCATGCTAGAGGGAACACATTTCCATGCAAGTGAAACAGCATTCTAAAGGTTCTGAGGTTGTATTTTAAAAATTTATTAATTTTAGGTAAGAAGTTACGTTAATGAAATCGAATGTATTACCTGATTAGCTTGAGTCCCAGAAGAATCGTCATCATCACTAGAATAACCAAAACCCTCCTCACTGACATGGGGTATATATTCTCCATCATCCTCATCGCTAATAACAACCTTGCTCTTTCCTTGTCCAGCACTTTTGCTTGCACTTTCAGCTGGTTGCATTGGGACTGTTATGGCCTTTCTTCCAAGATCATTTAATCGTGACAAGTTCCTTCCAATTTTATTTACTCTTAGCCTTTCATATTCTGCCATTTCTGGATTTCACAGCTGGAAATATAATTAAAATGTCCAACAATATAATTAATGAAAGAAACTAAGGTTATGAATTCATAAAGAACAGTTAAGAAGGTAAACAAGTCTTAAGCATGCATAGCCAAAACATCATAGATCAGTCTAACATATAGCACTCCTAGCTCATAAGTAACACAAAACAATTAACACAACTACAACATGCTATCTATATCACTCTCATCGTCATCAGTAAATTCATCCTCTTGGGCATTGTCAGTACAGTAGTCAGCCATGGTATCGTCTTCCTCATCAACCTCATCATCAGTGACTGACAAATTTCCTTCATCCAAACAGTTCCCATCTACTATGACGCTTTGGTCAACAGTCTCTGCAGCCAAGTCTTCCCTAAGCAATGTGGTCACTTCTCTATCATCAACTTGTACAAGGACACCATCGACCTCAACTTGCTGAAATGTCTCATCATTACTGTCATCTTCCTCATCCACTTCTGGAACATCAAACAAATTTCTGGTGTGTATCTTTTGTACAATTTGCCAAGAACCACCATGTTTTGGGTCATCTAAGTAGTACACTTGCCTTGCTTGAGATGCCAGCACAAAAGGTTCATTCGTATACCAAGTTTTAGTGGCATTAACACTGATGAAGTGCTGGTCTTTTCTTATTCCTTCCCTTTTGTCACTCACATCCCGCCATTGACACTTAAACAGATATACGCGATTCCCAAAGTTGTATTTCAATTCTATTATATCAATTAAAATGCCATAGAAATCAGTATCTTCTGATAGATATTCCCCTTTGACCACGATGCCACTATTTTGAGTTGTACGGACCCTCTCACGGTCTCTTGTATGAAACCTAGTCCCATTGACTATACAACCAGAGCACCTTGTTACTCTACGGTCAGGACCCAACGCAAGGGAGTAAAGGTCATTTGTAGCCTCAGGAGAATTTTGTTTCCGCAATTGTATCATCTATTTAGAAGAAAAATGAATATCATTAGAAGTGCCTCATAAAGGATAAATTGAAAAAATAGATATAATTTTTAGAGAAAGTTCACACTTACATGTTTTTCAAACCAAGAAGGGAATTCACTTTGATGCCTTTGTTCAACATTCATGGGACTTTGTTCCTGAATCTCTTCTTTGTGTTTCCTGCATTAAATCTTCCTAATCAAGTTTCAAATTTTTTATATTAGTAACTCAATGACATATGGATATTGAAATTGTTCAACTTACTGTAGATAGGACTCCACTTCAATGCAATTATTCAGAATGTACCATCGAGCCTTTGAATAATCTTCCAAATTCAACTTTTTAATATCTACAGCTCCTAATGGACGGGCATTACATGTGAAAAGAGGCAACTTTGAGGGTAAATGAACTTGACCCCCATCGTAATTCCTTTCTTCCCGATTAAATCTCGTTTCAGAATCAGTGAGATACATTGAACAGAATGTGAGACATTCTTTATCAATGTAGGCTTCAACAATTGAGCCTTCTGGATGAGCTTTGTTGCGTACAGAATCCTTCAAAGTTCGCAAGAACCTAACATTTTTAGGAGAGACCAATAAGTTTAATATGTTCAGTCTAAGTGAAAGTTTTGATCACAAGAATATAAGATGGAAATACCTTTCAATAGGATACATCCATCGGTATCGAACTGGCCCCGCAATTATAGCCTCGTGCGCTAAGTGAATTGCCAAATGCACCATTACATCAAAAAATGATGGTGGAAATATCAACTCCAACTTGCACAATATCAAGGCAATATCTCTTTCAAGTTGCTCTAATACTTGCAATCGCAAAGTCTCTGAGCACAACTCCTTGAAGAATAAACTCAATTCAGTCAATGCGAAACACACTTCCTTTGACAGAAATCCACGCAGTGCAATTGGTAGTAATTGCAGCATAACATGGCAATCATGGCTCTTCATTCCTGAAATCTTACAATCTGCAACGTTCACGCATCGAGAAATGTTTGATGCATACCCATCAGGAAACTTTACAGATTTTAACCATTGGCATATCCTCCGCTTTTCACTTAAGGCCAAGGTGTAGCATGCTGGTGGGATAACAATTCTATCACCATCTCGTTGTAGGTGTAACTCCTTCCTTATCCCTAAGAACTCTAAATCCATACGACTTTTGGCCGTATCTTTTGTCTTTCCATCAATGTTCATCAAAGTTCTGAGTATACTTTCAAGAATGTTTTTTTCAATGTGCATGACATCTAAATTGTGCCGCAATTTCAGAGTTTTCCAGTAAGGTAACTAAAAAAAGATGCTTTTCTTTGTCCAATTCAGCTCGCTTTCGGACCGTTTTCTCTTCTTCTTGTTTGGATGCTTTCCAAATCTAACCTCATTAGGGATAGCATCAAGTTGCCTCAACACATCATCTCCGGATAACTCTTTTGGTCTGAGCCTAGTTTCATGCTTGCCATTGAATTTATTACTTTTTCGCCACTTATGATCCGAATTCAAGAAACGACGGTGGCCAAGATAACATTGTTTTTGCCCATTCTTCAATGTCATTGAACATGTCTCAGCATTGCAAACTGGACATGCTAATTTTCCTTTTGTGCTCCACCCAGATAGCATCCCATAAGCTGGAAAATCATTTATTGTACAGAGAACCGCTGCATGCAATCTAAAGGTCTGCTTTGAATAAGCGTCGTATGTAGAGACACCATTATGCCACAAATCTTTTAACTCATCTACCAATGGTTGAAGATACACATCAATGTCATTCCCTGGTGAACTTGGTCCTGGAATAAGCGATGACAGAATCAAGAAAGGTTCCTTCATACACATCCATGGCGGCAAATTGTAGGGTGTAAGGATGACAGGCCACATACTGTATGTAGTGCTCATATTCCCAAACGGGTTGAAGCCATCGCTTGCTAGCCCAAGCTGAACATTCCGAGGATCTCGGCTAAACCATTCATGCTCCTTATCAAATTCTTTCCATGCAATTGAGTCGGCTGGATGCCTTGATACACCTTTTTCCTCCACACGCGTTTCCTTGTGCCACCTCATATCAAATGCTGTTTTTCTTCTCATGTACAACCGTTGCAGCCTAGGCTTCAAGGGTAGGTATCGCATCACCTTGTGAGGAATCTTTTTGCCTGTTTTTGAAATGGATTTCCATCTAGAAGTTCCGCATATTGGGCATTCTTCTCGATTTTCGTACTCTTTCCAGAATAATGCACAATCATATTTGCATGCATGGATAGTTGTATAATTTAGCCCAAGGTCTCGCATTAAGTTTTGGGCCTCATAATATGTCATACACAAAGTCTCGGTTTGGTGTTTTTTCGTGTCCCACACCAGCAGAATGATCATTGTTGCTGCCACTAGTGAATTCAAAGGACTCACCATGATGAAACCACTGAAAGTAACCTTGAGTCATCCCATGTATATAAAGATGATCTTCCACAACATTGAATTCCCGAAAATACATGTTATTGCACCTTTGACATGGACATCGAATCTTCTCCTTTCCATTTGCATTCGTTTTCGCAAATAGTATGAACTGCTTCACCCCATTTACGTAGCTCCCACACCATCTATTCTTAAGATGTATCCAACTCTTATCCATTCTTGTGACGCTACAAAGATTAATGTAGTGAAATCACATGTAAAAAAAATTTCACAACAAGTTTAAGATTAACTAACTCAAATAAGTGGGAGTGGTAGGGAATGTACAATCAACTCTATTTTTCTACAATGTCTTTAGATAATCCTGTCCTTTTCCTACTTAAAAGAAAAAAAAAAACATGCCGATCAATGGAGCTTAAACTATTTAACAATATGAACCAATTCTTGTGGTGATTTGTTCAACGATATCTCACACGTACACCACCACAAGGAAATTAATTAGACCAACTTGCTATATCTGTAACATTACAAGCATGTATGGTGACACATAATGGGGAACCTGCTGTGAGTTACTCACACATTGACCCTTATTTTTTTGGGAAAATGACCAATACATGGTCTTTTCTCAAACAAATGCCAAATAGGTGGTCATGGTTTGTGAAATACCCAAACCATGGCAAGGAAAAAAAAAATGACCAATACATGGTAAATGAAAGGTGAAGTACCCATATTACCCCCTTATAATTTTTCCCCCCAAAAAACCCAAGTTTACGTCAAAAACCCTAAGTCTGCTCCCCTCCTCCCCCATTACGCGATCTCTCTCAGCTCCATTCGTCTCTCTCTGTGGCTCTCTCCGTGGCCGAAGTTGCTCTCTCTCTCTCTCTCTCTCTCTCTCTCTCTCTCGTGCACGTCGTCGCACCAGTCTCTCTCTCTCTCTCTCTCTCTCTCTCTCTTTTCCCCTCGCTCTCGACAGCAGCAGCAATCGATCGTCAACAATCGATTTCGCACGAAGTGTAGCCGTGATCTGGAACGAGTGAGTTTGTACAGCTATGTGAAAGGTAATCCCCTTCTTGTTTTATTCGGTGAATGTTGAGGTTTTTCGCATTGTATGCCACAAAAAGTTAATAGGTTTACTTATTCTGTACACGCATATATACGATTGTATATTTTTGCAGCTTCTTGGAAGGATTATACATAGTTCGCGGGGAAACCAGTTTGAGATTTCTCTTGCTGGAAGCTTTTCCGACATGAAGCAGCAACAGAATCTGTACAGCTGGGGTAAGGGTTTGAAGTTGTCGATTGATGTATGTGAAGCCTTTTAGAATGTTTGATTTTGTTGCCTGTATTACAAGTTTGGTTGAATAATGGTGGTGGGATCAGATTTTTTGTGGATAGAGCAACCTTTGATTTTGTCAAAAGAGCAACCTTCAATTTGTTACCTGTATTACAAGTTTGGTTGATCATTGGTGGTGGGATCAGATTTTTGTCAATAGAGCAACCTTTGATTTATGTGAAAGATCTGATCAGAAATTTGAATGTGGGAATTAGTTTTTCCCATTACTTTTTACCTTGGGGTCAGCTGGCTTAATATTCCTGGAATGCTTAGACTAGGATATTTTGACCCCAACTGGTTTCCAAATTTGTGGCACCATTAATTACACTGTTATCGTTCTCTTATAAATCCTACTGGACTATTCCTGGTTTTTTAGGATTGATGGATATCCAAAAATAAGGGATTTGAGATAAAAGTTACATTTTTTCATTTGTCTGAGGTTGTAGGATTATTCCTGGTGTTATAATTGTTGGGGCTCTCAAGGCTATCCCTTGGCCCTTTCTCAACAATGGCCGGCATTATAAATTAGGTATGCAAACGAACCACTCTGCTCGCGAGTAGCTCGTGAAGGCTTTTTTATTATTGATTAAGAAGAGTACTGAAGGCTTTTTTATTATAAAACCTGTGTGGCATATAAATATTGGTATTAGAGTTGATCAAGGTATCAATAAATTAGAGGAAACATTTTTTAAAGCTTGCTTAATGGGATTGATGCCAAGCATAATATCTGTTCACGTCCTCAATTCTATAGATAATTAACCTCTTTCTTTTAGGGCCTTTTAAGCCGTTAGCCGTGAAAGGACCAAGTTACAGGAGCTCGACTTGTATTTCGGTTGGTAAAAGGTCATTTGAGATTGGCTCGTTATGTGACCGAGTTTGCACATATTATGAAGCTAGGTATATAAACTTGACATGCTAAGGTAATTGTACCTTGAATTAAAGACCAAGCCACTCCTGTGATTGGCTTGATTGAGAGAGAGAGGAATATTGATTGCATTCTGAAAGGTAATCCCCCTGTTGAGTTGAGTTGAGTTTGTACCTAGATCTAAATGGAAGGCCAGTTCTCAAATATGTAGAACATTTATTAATTTGACTTTATCTTTGAAATATTTATGGAACGATCTCAGTTCATGAGTCTATCAAGCAAAACACTCATATGCTCAGAATTTGACTTGAATTTATATATAAAGAAACAACAAAAGTGAATGAGCTTGGCTTATAGATTGTTTGAATGAGCAAGGGCTATTACATACTTCTTTAAGCATGACCATATGCTAAAGGAATTAAATGCTACTGCCATATCCCTTCCCTTTTTAATAGATAAAGCTCAATCAGCTTTTGTGAAAGCGAGATCAATAGCCGATAACAAGAGTTGCTGCATTATATACATTGACTTCGAAGTGCTCAAATAAATATGTTCAGTTGGTATCGTGCGCATCTAGCTTGGATACTCGTGTTGCATCATCTATGTTTTTTTGCCCTTTTTGTTTCCGTTAAGTTTTGCACAACCCAGAATAACATTTGTTGAACATGTACTCATAAGTCATTGCTTTCTGAACACCTATGGAAATTGGTTTGCGGTATAGTATTGTCTTCCTCTTAGGCTCTTAATGTCTTAAAAGTTTGTAGTGCTTGTCACACGGTTTATACTTGCATTGGGTAATTTGTTCTACTGATATCATATTCCAGGTTGAGGATCGCACTGGCTGCATTAAATTGAGGGTCCCTTAAATTCATCGCCTGTACATCCGTAGAAATTAGTTTCAGTTGGAAGGTATGTATTTTTTAAAGCATCTTGAGTGATATACTTGCTTTATGAGGAACTTCTATTGGATTGATTGTTTTCCATGTAATTTGTTAGCATGCATCCACTTCATCAGATGACTGTGACGAACTTGTATGTTACCTTGCTATCTCCATACCACTGTTAAGTTATTTATGCTTGAGGAAAAGTAGAACAAACTACAAGGCTCTACTGTCGATGTTTAATTATGATCTCAACTTATTGGATTTAGGGTTTTCTTTGTATTCCTTTTCTGATCTCAAAGTTCAAAATTGTTCAATTGGTATGTTGATTCACTTTTTTTTGCTTAACTAGTAGAACTAAATTTCTTAAAAATATTGGAACCTCATGTTCTAACTTCTGACAGGTCTATACTCTCGTGAGGTAGACCAAGCAAGTCCAAATGTTGGGTGGAGGTCCCACACGATCATTAATTTACATAGTTGTCATGTTATTTTTGTCCTATTGTGCTAATGTAATTGCCTATTTTTGTCTTCTTCCATATACATTATCGTAATCGAACAAATAGAATGTGCATATGATCCTTGTCTTCACATTTTTTTTATTGTTTCTTGAATTCATTGTAGGGAATATGGTGCAAAGCAAGACGACTGCACGCAAATCTACTTTACCAATTGAAGACTTGGATGATGTTCCCACCAAGCGTCCAGCCTATGGATATAATATTTTTGTGTAATTACCTTCCATATGTGTAGTTGAAAAAATATGGATTGTTGTTATGGAGGATTATAAATCTCGTCCAAATTTCATATTCCCCCGGCTGACTTGCTATTTTCCATAACTTTTTGCAGAGCCGATTTTATTAAGGGCCTACGTTTAGGTCTCGGAGAAGGGTCAAGCGGATTCATTGGACATGTTCGCAGATCAGAGGTACATGTATTGGTCATATTGTTGTCATTACATCAAATATTTCTTTCTTTACCCTATTTCTTTTACGTCCATTAAGCGCATCTATTATTTGCTTGTACTAGGCGTATGAACAAGCTGGAATTGTGTGGAATGAAGATAGACCGCCTACGTGCCATGATTGGCAAGCCATGTATAAAAAAATTTATTTTGATAGAAAAGCAGCCCGCGGAGAACTTCCTCGCACTCGGAAGAGGAAGAGGCGTGATCAAGTGGAGGTACTTGTAATTCCATTTATGTGTCATTTCACACTTGTAATGAAATTTGATATTTTTTATGCAAGCAAGGAATGTATATATAACCATAATCTTTTGTTATTTACTTACAGAATTGGGCTTCCATTCGCTCTCGCTGTACCCCGAAGCAGCTTGTTGACTTAAACAAGTCATTAAGTCAAGAGCAAAGGGATGCATTGGTGAAAAGAAATCCATTTCATAATCTTCTTCAACTTAATTGTGATTGGCTAAATCGGGAGTTTTGTGTTAAATTGGTGGAGCGGTTTAACATGAAGACCCGCAGTCTTGAATTTGGGGATGGGAGAGTTTGCCCCATTAGGAAGGAAGATTTTGAAAGGGTTTTGGGGATGCCTAGTGGAAGCAGGCGTGTACCTACAGGATGTGCGGAGAAACATAGAGTAGCCATTGACAAGTTGTTTGGAAAGGAGAATGACGAAGGTTTTAAGGATGTTTTCAAGGGATTGAGCTTTGCACAGTTGAAAAAAGTCATCCTCCAACAAGATTCATCGGATAGTCAATTTCAACGGGCGTACATGCTATTTGCATTGGGCTCTTTCTTGTGCCCCACAACGAAGGATGCTATCGGGCCTGTGTTGTTTCCCGCCGTGACATGTGCAAAGATGGCCAAAATGAAGACATACAAGTGGCCGGCTTTCATCTTGGAGTGGTTGGTAGACCAAATTCGAAGTTTCAGGGATCGAGCATCCAAAAAGCCTCGTCCCTTACATGGGCAAAGTGTTGGGGGATGTTTGTTCCTTTTAATGGTATGTCCAACAACAAGCTTTTTTACTTTAGCCTCTTATTTACTTGTCTTATTTGCTAACATATCGGTATATAATTTATGCAGATAATATACTTTGACCGATTCCCCATGGATGTTGTGAGCGGCGAACATAGTGCCGAACAAGGTCAGATTCCCATTGCCTTCTGGACGAAGGATTTGATACTTAAGCGCATCAGAATGGAGCCGGAGGACATCCCATCAAAGGAGGCTGTGTTGGCTGCCTTTCCTCCTCACAACATGAAAAATCCGGTAAATAATTTGTACTTTTATACCCATAATATGAAATATGATCCATTCATATCACATACTGACCTATCATTAATTTTGTATTACAGGCCTATATTCAGCAGTACCACAATTATATATATCAGTTCATAGAAAATGCGGACAACTTGCGTGCCATGGATGTTGCTCACTCTTTGGCCTTGGAAGCCAAACAAAATGGAGAACAAGATGGAGAAGAAGAACAAAATGGGGAACAATATGAGAGAGAGAGAAAACAAGATGAGGAGAATGAGGAAGAACAAGATGAAGAGGAAGAACAAAGAGAGAGAAAACGTACTAAGGGCAACGAGGAAGAAGAAGAAGAAGAAGAAGAAGAAGAAGAAGAAGAAGAAGAAGAAGAAGAACAAGAAGAAGAAGAAGAACAAGAAGAAGAAGTTTATATATCTGAAGCTTCTGAAGAAGAAGATGCTGATTCTGATTCTGATTCTGAAGATGAAGAAGAAGAAGAAGAAGAACAAGAACAAGAAGAGAGAGAGAAAGACAAAGAAGAAGAACAGGAGGGAGAGAAAGAGAAAGAGAAAGAGAAAGAGAAAGAGAAAGACAAAGAGAAAGAGACAGAACAAGAACATACAAAAGATGATGAAGAAGAACAAGAGAGAGAATATGGCGGCCATGGAGGCAACGAATGGGAAACACCCATTTGTGAAGTTATTAAAAATTCTTCAACCAATGTTCTTAGCGATACACCGAACCCCAAGGAAACAAAGGTAGTGTCTACTCAACCAACTAAGAGACGAGGGAATCGTCCTATAAAACAGAGTAAATCTACTCGGCATCCGTATGTATCACAACCAGCTTTTAAGGTACAGAAGATGACGAAGGACAAGAAGAAGATATTGGATTATCTTATCAAGAGACCGACGAAAGCCATGAAAGAGTAAGGATGCTATTCTCATTCTCCTGATAATGTTTTTATGCATATATTATGATTACCTTCTCAAACGCTTTCAATACTATATTCAAATTAGTGTCTAATATCCGAAACCTCACAAGTTATATCTTACATTTGTTGTAGTGAGGTGTGTATTGCAATGAAGTCAATGAAATGGCCATTGACTTTCAACAATGTTTATGAGTCATTCCGCGCAAAGGGCCTTATGTCGAACATGGTAATTACTTGGTCACTCCTTACTACTTTGCGTTGTTGTCATCATTATGGTATATTCTTATGTTACCAACCAAAAGTTATTGAATGTCTATGACTTAATGAATCATTCCATTATCCATGTAGGTTCTTGATTCAGTGAGGGATTGGCTCATGCTAAAGGAAATGAAGGAGATAGAGAAAGGAAAGTCACATCCGAGGCGTCACATTTTCCCGTCGCATTTTGCGGTACGGTCTCACTACCAATAGGTGCATTACATTTTTCTTTCCTCTCGCACTATTATGTGAACTTATAAAATATTCCACTTCTTTTGCAGAAAAATCTACTTGAACCTACTCGTAAAAACAGCAGGTTTCCCAATGTCTTGAGGGAGCAGGTTGATACTAAGAAAGTTGGCTACGACGTTGGCAAATGTGACCAGGTACTTTAATTTCCAAATAATGAAACCATAAGATACTTTCGTTATGCATCATCGGCTGATGTCCTTTTTCTTGCAGCTTTTACTACCATTGCTTGTTGGAACAGATCGTGGTCATTGGTTTTGTATAGCCATATCCCTTGTGGATGTGCGTGTTGATGTGTTAGACTCACTGAAGCCAAATGACTTAGACGATCGGTTCTCCAAAGTCAAGACAATTGTAATATTCCATTCATTTTATGTCAACAGATTTATTTTAAGTATCCGATAAAAACTTTTGTTACTAATTACATGTATGTGTTTTTGATATGCCTCGTAGCGGGATAACCTGTTCCGACTATTGGAAGCATGTGACATAAAGGTGACCCATAGTTGTGACGAGTATGCAATTGAGTTTGTACCTGTTCCACAACAAGATAACTGGTGAGTGTCCAAAACATGAACGAACATAAATATTGAACCATTGTTTGTCCCCAAAACCATGTTTATGACTCAGCATCGGCACCTATTTTAGTCTCTTTAAATATATGTTTGCTTCCTCTTTTTGTAGCCAAGATTGTGGCATACATGTCATAAAATATTTGGAGTTGTGGAAGGGTCGAAGCTCCTCTTCGCAAATGGATTGTCACATTGTTGATAATGCTCGCAGCTGGATTTTGTACACCATCTTCACAGATGAGAGAAACCAAAGACGAGATCAAGTAATGAAAGCAATCAACAGTCGATCATAACTTTTACCACGTACGTATGCTCTCTTTATTGAAACTTGATGCATGTCGTACTTAATAGAAGAATAAACAATTGTGACAAATGTCTCTGCCATTGACCTTAATCTATATGGGAAGATACTATAGCAGTATAGTGCAAAAATATGTATTTTGTTCTTTGTACGTTCAGCCAGTACTTGGTTGCAATCTGCAATTTGTGTGTGTGTTACCTACTCAAATGTGGGTGTCCTGTGACATTTGTACCCCAATCCTTCTTTGTTGACAGAGGAGAGAAAATGGAATGTTTTAGCCCCATCCTCAGATGTAGTGGGAAAAGAGAGTGGGAGGCTAGAATATGAGGGAGTTCAGGAGTGTTGAGCACCTATATTGATCTGAGGATGAGTCTGTTAGCTGCTATTGTCCTTACTTTTATACTGATGTTGTGGGTTGTTGTTGCATTAAAGTTAGGATTTCATAATTCATTATTATGCACCTGTGCCTTAGTCAAGATATATTTGATTTGATGTTATTGTGGACTGCCATGATTGGGCAGAGCTGGTAATATTAGTTTGCCAGTTACATTTTCTTGATTCTGCCATATACTGCTGCTGTTTGTCTTTTTGTCTTCCTGCGTTCTAGTTGTTGGTACTGTGATTCATCTATATGTTCCCATTTCCTTCAATCTGCCATACACCCACGTTTCCCCTATTCTTGCTGATGTGTCTACTACTGCTGCTGCTGTATTTAGTGTTGCTCCTGCTGCTGTGATTCTGCCATGCCCGATTGATGCTGTGACCAACACAGCCATGGCCGTTTGTGCATAACATTCACTGTGATTCCAAGTTGCAACTGCTGTGTCATTTGTGTTCAAATGCTACTTTCTTTAGTGCCTTGTGCTTTCTTCCTACTATGTTGATCTTTTCATACCCTTTTCATGCTATCATGAGCTAATGCGAGTGTGATGTTATCTTAGATGAGCTATAGATCTTGTGGATCTCTGTTTCTACTACTTCCATTTTGTATGCTACCTTTCACTAATTTCCATTCCATTTTATTCCCAGCATCCTTGCTTTTCCCGTTAGATTTTGTGTGTTTCTCGTTCATCTTTTAGATGAAGGGAAACACTCTACTTCTCCCTATGTAGCCACTTCGCCTTCCCCGCTTTCTTTTTGTGTAAAATTGCATGTCTTTTTCTAGTTGACACTAAATATTTGAACTTACTGTCATGCAGATGTATGGTGCACCTTTTTGAATAGCTATGGAGGTGGGCATTTTGCAAAAAAATAGTACCTACAAGGGAAGAACGTGTATAGCTAACCTATGGAAGTGGGCATTTTGCACAAACCAAGTACCTGCAAGGGAAGAACGTGTATAGCTAACCTTCTAATAATAGATAGCAAACACATAGGGAAATGCCTAATAGTTTGGTGTATTTTTTGATGGGGACATGAGTAATCTATGTAACTACTGATAAATGATATTCTGAATGTGTACCGATGGGGTAGGTTTATCTGTTTCAGTTGCGTAAAATAACATGATTCTTAATTTGGATAACATCTTGTCATTTGATTGACTTGGCTAGGTTGCTCTACATTTTGCTTGATTGAGTTATTTGTTTGGGCTCATGATCAAGTTATATAGGAGTAGCTTCTTTTTGAAGGAGTATAGACCATCAATCTTTGGTTTTTGATTTCTGCATCTTTGGTTCCACTCTTTTTATAACTTCAAAACAATGTACAGTCACTGACACAGAAAAACTTGCTCCGAGATAGAACAAAACTTGCTCTTTATATGACCTTCGCCTGCACTGTGTATGAAACCACAAGCACCTGACTGTTCTTCCCTCAAGTTTTATTTCTCTCATTTCCTAAGGTTTTTATATACCATCAACCATACATACAAGTTCATTTGATCCACGTTCCATTGTCCATTGCCAGGGGAGTGACCTTTGCACTCTTTTTATAACATGAAAAACAATGCACAGTCACTGACACAGAAAAACTTGCTCCGAGCAAGAACAAAACTTGCTCTTTATATGAACTTGGCCTGCACTGTGTATGAAACCACAAGCACCTGACTGTTCTTCCCTGAAGTTTTATTTCTCTCATTTCCTAAGGTTTTTATATACCATCAACCATACATACAAGTTCATTTGATCCACGTTCCATTGTCCATTGCCAGGGGAGTGACCTTTGCACTCATTTTATAACATGAAAAACAATGCACAGTCACTGACACAGAAAAACTTGCTCCGAGCAAGAACAAAACTTGCTCTTTATATGAACTTGGCCTGCACTGTGTATGAAACCACAAGCACCTGACTGTTCTTCCCTGAAGTTTTATTTCTCTCATTTCCTAAGGTTTTTATATACCATCAACCATACATACAAGTTCATTTGATCCACGTTCCATTGTCCATTGTCAGGGGAGTGACCTTTGCACTCATTTTATAACATGAAAAACAATGCACAGTCACTGACACAGAAAAACTTGCTCCGAGCAAGAACAAAACTTGCTCTTTATATGAACTTGGCCTGCACTGTGTATGAAACCACAAGCACCTGACTGTTCTTCCCTGAAGTTTTATTTCTCTCATTTCCTAAGGTTTTTATATACCATCAACCATACATACAAGTTCATTTGATCCACGTTCCATTGTCCATTGTCAGGGGAGTGACCTTTGCACTCATTTTATAACATGAAAAACAATGCACAGTCACTGACACAGAAAAACTTGCTCCGAGCAAGAACAAAACTTGCTCTTTATATGAACTTGGCCTGCACTGTGTATGAAACCACAAGCACCTGACTGTTCTTCCCTGAAGTTTTATTTCTCTCATTTCCTAAGGTTTTTATATACCATCAACCATACATACAAGTTCATTTGATCCACGTTCCATTGTCCATTGTCAGGGGAGTGACCTTTGCACTCTTTTTATAACATGAAAAACAATGCACAGTCACTGACACAGAAAAACTTGCTCCGAGCAAGAACAAAACTTGCTCTTTATATGAACTTGGCCTGCACTGTGTATGAAACCACAAGCACCAACCTGTTCTTCCCTGAAGTTTGATTTCTCTCATTTCCTAAGATTTTTATATACCATCAACCATACATACAAGTTCATTTGATCCACGTGCCATTGTCCATTGTCAGGGGAGTGACCTTTGCACTGTTTTTATAACATGAAAAACCATGCACAGTCACTGAGACTAAAAAACTTGCTCCGACCAAGAACAAAACTTGCTCTTTATATGACCTTGGCCTGCACTGTGTATGAAGCCACAAGCACCAACCTGTTCTTCCCTGAAGTTTGATTTCTCTCATTTCCTAAGATTTTTATATACCATCAACCATACATACAAGTTCATTTGATCGACGTTCCATTGTCCATTGTCAGGGGAGTGACCTTTGCACTCTTTTTATAACATGAAAAACAATGCACAGTCACTGAGACTAAAAATTGTGCTCCGACCAAGAACAAAACTTGCTCTTTATATGACGTTGGCCTGCACTGTGTATGAAACCACAAGCACCAACCTGTTCTTCCCTGAAGTTTGATTTCTCTCATTTCCTAAGATTTTTATATACCATCAACCATACATACAAGTTCATTTGATCCACGTGCCATTGTCCATTGTCAGGGGAGTGACCTTTGCACTCTTTTTATAACATGAAAAACAATGCACAGTCACTGAGACTAAAAATTGTGCTCCGACCAAGAACAAAACTTGCTCTTTATATGACCTTGGCCTGCCCTGTGTATGAAACCACAAGCACCAACCTGTTCTTCCCTGAAGTTTGATTTCTCTCATTTCCTAAGATTTTTATATACCATCAACCATACATACAAGTTCATTTGATCCACGTTCCATTGTCCATTGTCAGGGGAGTGACCTTTGCACTCTTTTTATAACATGAAAAACCATGCACAGTCACTGAGACTAAAAAACTTGCTCCGACCAAGATCAAAACTTGCTCTTTATATGACCTTGGCCTGCACTGTGTATGAAACCACAAGCACCTGACTGTTCTTCCCTGAAATTTTAATTACTATAACCACCACATTTCATTTAAAATAAATACGATTCACGAAATGACCAAGACATTCGTAAGTCAAACAACATAAACAGTATAAGTAACAGAACAACCACATCTTAAACCAAAGAAACCAAATACAACAAATAAATGACAAGGCGGAGATTATAGATAATGCATACTTAGGCCACAACAGGTAGGCCACAACAAGTACCCCACTCTACTTGCCCATATCATGACAAACTCCAACTCCTCACAGTCCCGAATCCATGGTGCGGATGTATGCATCGTAGTATCTATGGGTTACTGTAAGTTTCACCTCGTCATTCTGAAACGTGTTAATATCAACGATGTTCCCGATGCCCTTCTCGAGTACCCATACATAGCCAGTGTGGTGACCCTCAAGCTGATTTTGTCTTGTGAAGCCCAAATCCCTTAAGTATTGTCCATGACTTTCGATGCTGTCCGGGGACTCGACTACGACAATGATGTCAACCTCCACCATGCCAACCAAGGTACGAATGTCGTAGTCAATATTTGGGTGTCTACCGCCGATTAAGACAACGACCTCACAACCAAATGCATTTGTAAATGGCAAAACATGATCGTTGTTCCAACCCAAAATCCTTCGAATTTCTAATTCTCGTTCTTCTCTTGTACCCAATGGGTCCACTCGTACGTTATGCAAGCTTATCCATTTTCCGTCTTCAAGTTTCAAGGATAGGGAGAATTGTTCTACTTTGTAATCCACGTGTATGATGTGGCAAACATCAACACCGGGAATAGCCTGAAAGGCATACGCCTCTCCTGGATAAACAGTTGCATGTTCAAGTGTTGGCAAAGGCATCTTAAGATAGATGTAGGTTACTTGGAAGAGGTGAAGACGTGTTATTGAAATGTAAAAAGAAAGGGCTGATGAACAAGTGTGAACACCACGGGTTTCAATTTATAGAAGAGAAAAGGTTGCCATTGTCTTGTCAAAACAAAACTTTACGACTTCTTGTATCCTATAAGAACACAGATGGCACTTTATAGTACGATAAAGTGCATTTTACACTAGTGAACATGCACTGTGTGTCATATGACAAGCACCACACTGTTCTACCCGATTTTGTAAACTACCCAACCTTGGCTGCTAATACAACAACCACATCTTAATTCAAAGAAATCAAATTCATAAAACCATACACTGATTGAAGTGAAACCATAAATAAGTTGGTTGGATTAAACCACAAAAGAAAACTAAATAATCTAAAAGGTGTCATCAGAATAATCTGATAGTTCCGGATCGGTTGCATATTCCTCATCATTCCAAATTCCTCTAATCAAGTCCTTACGATTGCGGCCATCCCTTTCAACCTCGTTGACAACTTCGATAAATTTCTCTTGACGTGTAACCCGCTTCGTCATTGCATTAATCTCAACCCGGAGCCTTTCACAAACATCGTTGTGGAGACATTGCAACCTTCTTCCTTTTATCATTTGCACAGAACGCGCTTTAGGCACCTTCTGCATGTAATGCCGACACTTGGCTTCCAACTTGTTACGCTCGACGAATAAGTTCGGCCACTCCAATAAAGCTGCGGCATCTCTGGAATAAGGTGTTTGGTTCCAGTCCAACATAAATACAAAATCACCGGTCGCATCGTACTGCTCTTTTGGAGTGACAAATCGTCGTCGACCACGCCGATCACGAAATGATAGATCAAACTCCAATCGAGGGTAGTTGCGATGGTCTGCACGCAGATCGACGCCCACCGTTGGACTGGTCTCTGTCTTTTGCATCCTACGGATTCTATTCCCCGTCGCTGGTCCGCGGTCACCTGCCATTCCATGGAGAGGCAAATCATCCTTGGTATTGACCTTGTGGCGGGCAAGCCATGCATCCATCGGAGAAACGGGGGGAGGAGCACTATCATCAACCACCTGTCGTTCGGGTCGTACTTGAGAGGGCCGAATATTGTTCGACCAATGGGGGGGAAGACTCGAATGAACATGACTACCAACATGGCTATTCCCGGGATGACGGTCTCCCAACTCTACAAGTCTACGTCTACGAAATGGAATGGTTGATTCGGAATGATTTCCATTCGATTGATTGTGTGTACGAGAACTCTCTCCCTTTTCTAACCTTCTTTCAAAAGGAAAATTTGGATCCATTTGATAAATATTGTTGTGTGATAAGTGGTTAAACACATATATGTATGTATATATATAAGACATGAGAACCAACCCATAATGAAACTAACAACTACCCCACTTTTTGAATTACCGTTGTGCCATCCTATATTATTGTGTACAGCACTGTGTACAACCCACAGTTGCATTCAGTAATATCAACATGGCGCATCAGTCCAACCATTGCTGTGTTGGGTCAAATCAATGAAAAATGGTAACTCCACAGTGAACAATGGCAACTCCACTGTTGACATGACCTCATAGAACAATTTATTGTTGGACCAAAGTGCGTGCACAAGAATTATTATACAGAGCAACTGTATGTAATATAAAGTGCAGTGCACGTTCACGCACAGTGCACACTTCATAGCCCATGTCCCAAAAAATGAAAATGAAGACTGTCGCAGGTCTGGTAAGTACAAAGGTCATTTGGAGACTTGTATGCATTGTTCATGCCACCTAAAAATCGAAGGAAATAAGAAATTAAAAATCTGGGAAGAACAGTCTGGTGCATGCTGTTTCATACACAGTGCAATTCAAAGTTATATAAAGAGCATGTCTTGTTGTTGGTCGGAGCAAGTGTTTCAGTGTCAGTGAGAGTACATTGTTTTGCATGTTATAAAAAGAGTGCAGCGGTCACTCCACTGACAATGGAACGAGGAACGGATGGACTTGTATGCATGGTTCATACCACCTAAAAATCGAAGGAAATAAGAAATTAAAAATCTGGGAAGAACAGTCTGGTGCTTGTGGTTTCATACACAGTGCAATTCAAAGTTATATAAAGAGCATGTCTTGTTGTTGCTCCGAGCAAGTTTTTCAGTCTCAGTCAGAGTACATTGTTTTGCATGTTATAAAAAGAGTGCAGCGGTCACTCCACTGACAATGGAACGAGGAACGGATGGACTTGTATGCATGGTTCATGCCACCTAAAAACCGAAGGAAATAAGAAATTAAAAATCTGGGAAGAACAGTCTGGTGCTTGTGGTTTCATACACAGTGCAATTCAACGTTATATAAAGAGCATGTCTTGTTGTTGGTCGGAGCAAGTGTTTCAGTGTCAGTGAGAGTACATTGTTTTGCATGTTATAAAAAGAGTGCAGCGGTCACTCCACTGACAATGGAACGAGGAACGGATGGACTTGTATGCATGGTTCATGCCACCTAAAAATCGAAGGAAATAAGAAATTAAAAATCTGGGAAGAACAGTATGGTGCATGCTGTTTCATACACAGTGCAATTCAAAGTTATATAAAGACCATGTCTAGAAAGGGCTCGGAGCAAGTGTTTCAGTGTCAGTGAGAGTACATTGTTTTGCATGTTATAAAAAGAGTGCAGCGGTCACTCCACTGACAATGGAACGAGGAACGGATGGACTTGTATGCATGGTTCATGCCACCTAAAAATCGAAGGAAATAAGAAATTAAAAATCTGGGAAGAACAGTCTGGTGCATGCTGTTTCATACACAGTGCAATTCAAAGTTATATAAAGAGCATGTCTTGTTGTTGGTCGGAGCAAGTGTTTCAGTGTCAGTGAGAGTACATTGTTTTGCATGTTATAAAAAGAGTGCAGCGGTCACTCCACTGACAATGGAACGAGGAACGGATGGACTTGTATGCATGGTTCATGCCACCTAAAAATCGAAGGAAATAAGAAATTAAAAATCTGGGATTAACAGTCTGGTGCATGCTGTTTCATACACAGTGCAATTCAAAGTTATATAAAGAGCATGTCTTGTTGTTGGTCGGAGCAAGTGTTTCAGTGTCAGTGAGAGTACATTGTTTTGCATGTTATAAAAAGAGTGCAGCGGTCACTCCACTGACAATGGAACGAGGAACGGATGGACTTGTATGCATGGTTCATGCCACCTAAAAATCGAAGGAAATAAGAAATTAAAAATCTGGGAAGAACAGTCTGGTGCTTGTGGTTTCATACACAGTGCAATTCAAAGTTATATAAAGAGCATGTCTTGTTGTTGCTCCGAGCAAGTTTTTCAGTCTCAGTCAGAGTACATTGTTTTGCATGTTATAAAAAGAGTGCAGCGGTCACTCCACTGACAATGGAACGAGGAACGGATGGACTTGTATGCATGGTTCATGCCACCTAAAAACCGAAGGAAATAAGAAATTAAAAATCTGGGAAGAACAGTCTGGTGCTTGTGGTTTCATACACAGTGCAATTCAACGTTATATAAAGAGCATGTCTTGTTGTTGGTCGAGCAAGTGTTTCAGTGTCAGTGAGAGTACATTGTTTTGCATGTTATAAAAAGAGTGCAGCGGTCACTCCACTGACAATGGAACGAGGAACGGATGGACTTGTATGCATGGTTCATGCCACCTAAAAATCGAAGGAAATAAGAAATTAAAAATCTGGGAAGAACAGTATGGTGCATGCTGTTTCATACACAGTGCAATTCAAAGTTATATAAAGACCATGTCTAGAAAGGGCTCGGAGCAAGTGTTTCAGTGTCAGTGAGAGTACATTGTTTTGCATGTTATAAAAAGAGTGCAGCGGTCACTCCACTGACAATGGAATGAGGAACGGATGGACTTGTATGCATGGTTCATGCCACCTAAAAACCGAAGGAAACAAGAAATTAAAAATCTGGGAAGAACAGTCTGGTGCTTGTGGTTTCATACACAGTGCAATTCAAAGTTATATAAAGAGCATGTCTTGTTGTTGCTCAGAGCATGACTTGTTGTTGCTCCGAGCAAGTTTTTCAGTCTCAGTCAGAAAAGGTTAGGGAAACATTATAGGATAACATGACCAAAAATGGCTTACAACAAATCCCAAATCCGAGTACAAATATTTGTAATTTGAAGAACAGTACAATAACCAACTACGATACATAGATCGAATCGAAACGAACTAAAAAATGTTCGTCAACATCCACATGAATTAAAGAGGGTACTAAAATGTTCCCCGATAATATAAACCTTGCACTTAAGTACAATAAAACTTCCTACAAGAGAGCGAGAGCCAGAGAGAGAGAGAGAGAGAGAGAGTGAGAGAGGTAGGCTTAACCTGCAACAATCGAAGTAAACTTCATCCTGGTATTGGTGCCTTGCATGTGCTACGGTTGTGGCCTGGTTCACGACAACGGCTACAATTCACCGTGTCCCTCTCTTGTGTCTGCGACTCAATCCTTCTCTTCTTTGGTCGTCCGGAACCTCTTTTTGTTGAGGGGGGATTTATTACCGGATCGGTGCATGTCATACCTTCATCGGTAATATAGCTGGACAGATTAGATGGATCAAATGAAGACAACGGAGGCATGTCATGTAACGGTACGGGGGACATGGAGTTTTCATAGATCAGAATTTGCGTGCTCTTACACATCATTGGGTCGACCATGTCGTAAATAGAAAAACCCGAGTTTTGGATTGCGCGACAAGCATGGGCACAAGGGACCCCAGACATTTGCCAAGCAAGACAACTACATGTACGCTGGTCGAACTTGACTGCAAACTGTTTCTGATGAGTGTTTAAGACCGTGAACTCCGTCGGGGAGGTGGGACGATGCATATACTTGCGTGCAACCAATTGGTGTTCCTTAATTTCCTTCTCAATTTGGGGACCAACGGGCAATTTCCAAGAACAACTGGCAGCACGCTTACGAACTAACATGTCAGTCAATTTCGTCACATGTCCAGTCATAAATTGCATTATGTCCAAATCCCTCAAAGGTAGTATCCAATTGTTATAACATTCCGCGAGATTTGTGTACATCTTGTCCCACCTTTTGTAAGGAAAATATGCATTCGACCAATGGTTTGGATTGTTGTCTTCCACCCACTTTGCCAAGTCCGGATCCATTCCACGCAATCTTCCCATATGAAAGTTGAATATGTTTTCCGTTCTTGCGTATGCAATCTGATCAACAATCTTCAAAGCCGCCTTACGCCTTTCATTTTTAAACCCCTTCGAGCTAGCAAACCTACTAAAGTTTTCCTTCAAGTGACGGAGACACCATGCATTACAATCTCCACCGAAAACCTTAATGATACCATTAAGCAACGAGGTGTTCCGATCGGTGACCAACACAACACGACGTTCACCAATGACTTCCTTAAGGTTTTGCAAGAACCACAACCAATCGTCATCATTCTCACTTGAAACGATGGCATATGCTAGCGGGTACAAACCATCATCGGCATCATGCGCACTAGCCGAGAGACAATGACCCCTATAGTATCCGGTCAAAAAACAAGCATCCAATTTGAGCACCGGCCTACAATACTTGAACCCAGCTATGGAGCAACCATAAGATACAAAGAGCTGCTTGAACTTCCCTTCGTCCGACGTCCATACTGCTCTTGTGCCTGGAATGGCATCCTCAAGCCGTCGACACATCCATGGGAGTAGGTGGAAACAAGACGAAGGAGGACCGGAGATACATTCCTTAGCCTGTTCTTTTGCCCTCCATCCTTGCTTGTAAGACATACGATACTGGAATGCATTCTCAAATTCATTGCAAATATCCCTCGGGAGAAATGATGGCTTCTGCACTATCTTATTTTTGAAAAACAACCCGACTTGTTTTGATGAAATGGTCGCCTTGTAAGAACTTCCATCTGATGCATTGTGTATATGTTCATTCTTCATGCCAATCACACGTACTACGTCACCCCCACCGTCACACGTAGCCGTTAACTTCCAAGGACACCCCTCAACCTTACACACTACTCGGTAATACGCTTTGCTATTATCCAAATACTTGAACGAGAACTTGTTGGAGGCAGCAAATATCATCAGCGCTTGCTTGAAAATGTCAGGGCTATCAAACAACTGACCCTTCCCAGACAAGATCTCATTCACATCTTCGGGCAAATAAGGTATCATTCCCATCTCCTTTGTATGACTGTTGGTCATCTCCATAACATTATTAGAAGCCACTACAGTGTTATCAGCCAATAACGATTCCCTACAATACAAAATCATCAAATATTCACTCATTAATGCAATAAATTGTACAAATAATTAATAGAATAACAAATTCACGTATAGTTACATAAAAGAGGCAAAAAACAGGGAACAACAGTCTGGTGCTGGTGGTGTTATACACAGTGCATGTAAACATTATGGAAAGAGCAGGTATTTTTTTGGGAGGAGCAAGTTTTTCACTGTCAGTGCCCGTACTTTGTTTTTCATGTCATGAAAAAAGTGCAAAGGTCACTCCACTAGCAATTGAACATGGACATGGACTGGATGGACTTGTATGCATCCTTTATTTCCGTGTGAAAACCTAAGGAAAATAGAAGAGAAATATTCAGGGAAGAACATTCTGGTGCTGGTTGTGTGATACACAGTGCATGTAAAAGTCATACAAAGAGCAAAGCATTTTGTTCCTAGGAGCATGTTTTTCAGTGTCAGTTAGTCAGTGCCAGTACATTGGTCAGCATGTTATAAAAAGAGTGCAAAGGTCACTCCACATTCTGGTGCTGGTTGTGTTATACACAGTGCACGTAAAAGTCATACATAGAGCAAATTATTTTGTTCCTAGGAGCATTTTTTTAGTTTCAGTTACTCAGTGCCAGTACATTGGTCACTCCACTGATAATGGAGCGTGGAACGGATGGACTTGTATGGTTCATTTCCATCTAAAAACCTAACGAAATGAGATAAGAAATAAAATTCAGGGAAGAATATTCTAGTGTTGGTTGTGTGATACAGAGTGCATGTTAATGTTATAGAAAGAGCAAGGTATTTTATTCCTAAGAGCATGTTTTTCAGTGTCAGTGAGTCAGTGCCAGTACATTGGTTTGCATGTTATAAGAAGAGTGCAAAGATCACTCCACTGAGAATGGAATGTGGAACGGACAGACTTGTATGCACGGTTCATTGCCACCTAAAAACCTAACGAATAATTCAGGCAAGAACAGTCTAGTGCAGGTTGTGTGATACAGAGTGCATGTCAACATTATACAAAGAGCAAGTTATCTTTTGGGCAGGAGCAAGGTTTTCAGTGTCAGTGCCACTAAATTATTTTGCAAGTTATGAGTTACAAACTAACCTAGTCGACGGAAAAACTGCGGTCAAATCATCATTACTACGTGGCGGTTCCTCTACAAACAAGTCAACTTCGTCTTCATTACAGTGAAACATCATTGCGACCGTATCTTCGTCGTCCAACAACAAACACTTCGTCTTGTCCCTATTCGTGTTATAGAAAAACTGTTTCTCCCCAACAGTTGTCTTGAGGGCAGCGCAAATCTTCTCAATCAACTCAAACAATTTTAATCCTTCTTTTAGTAAAACCGCTTTAGAGAACCCACCATCGTAGGAGAATGTGCAATTGGAGTTCACCGTCCGTTTCCCGCCCCAATAGCAAAAACAAGTCAACGTTTTTTGCTGCACATTGGCCATACCTACACCGACCAATAAGAGGTTAGGTAACCAAATAAATGATTATAGAAGTCAAAACATTATTATTTGTAAAAAATTATACAACTTATAATTTCATGATGGAGTACAAGACAACGAATTACACTTGATTCACTGGAAGCATTCAGGTGCTATTTTTTTGACATACAGTGCATCTAAACTTCATAGAAAGAGCAACATAGTATAACACAAGGAGCAAGGATTATAGTCACAGTGACAAAATAGACAGTTCAACTATTTTACCATGTCCAAGCACTATTGCCTTTAATTTACCATCCAGCTGAATACAAGAACCACCAAATGTTGGGAGGGAGTATCAAATAGCATAATACATAAAATAGAGAGAGAGTAATTACAAACCGAGTACATGTCAAAATAGAAAATTACATGTCAAAATAGGAATTTAACATTGACAAGGCTATAATCCACAACATATATCCCACCCTCCACAAAATATGTCCACCATCATTGTTTACAATTAACTTGGTTACTCAAAAGTTAGGTTAAGGGGCCAAGCATCTACTAGTCCTACAAACTTGGAATTTCAACACCACTGCTCAACGAGGCAGCGCCGAATGCAAATCTCTCCTCCTCAAGCCATATTTGAACTTTCCATAAACCATACAAGCCACAACAAGTACCACTAAAGCAAGCAACAGTTTGACACAATTATTCCTTCTTTCGTAGACTTGACTCCTTTTGCCAATGTCTTCAGCCTTCTTCTCAAACTCTGTTAGTTTTTCTTCTAGCAACTTGGCCTTCTGCTTCCAATACTCCATCTCATTCTGCAGATTCACTATCTTCTCCTTTTGCTCGAGAATGACCACCTTCCCACGCTGGCATATGGGTTTGTCTATCCATTCGAAAAAATTGCATCGATCTGGATCCTACAATAATATGATGAAATCATGCTAAGCACTCTACTTATGTTGTCAATTCACCTACACTAACAACTACCATATACACTTACCGGGTATCTATCACACGCAAAAAACCTCCTACCGGGGTTTTCATCCGTTCCAGATACCTTCAAAGCGGCTTTTAGTTCACGACAATTGCGGTCACGACAATAGCAATTGGGCCACTCCATCGACAACCCCACCCTTCGACCCCTCGAATTTACTGAGCTTGAGGACATGTCCTTCATCAAAGTTTTATTGTTAGTAAACCTAAATACATCCACAATTATCCCATCTCTTCATATTCTATAGTTTCGGTATGTTGTTCGATTTTATTCGCTTCTTATTTATCTCAACATGAACAAGCCCACAATGAGAATATTTACAAAAACAATGAAGTCTTTTTTAGAGAGGAGACAAGCAAATTAGACTACTACAGATTACAGAGAAAACATTTTTATATGAGGGAGGGAGTAAAAGACAGAGGCAAATTAGACTTCAAAAACTTAGCCACTCTAGTGCTTGTATTCTGACGTATAGTGCAACAGCAATTCACAGATGGAGCAATGTCATATTATGCAAAGAGCAGAACTCTCTTTCATTGACAGAAAACATAAATAACTATAATATTGGGCAAACATAGCATTCACATTACACTCCCTAAACAATACTGTTGTGTTCTTCACAACATTGTACCCAACACTATCAAAAGTTCATAAAAAAACTTCATAAATCACACAAGAACAAAGAGTGAAATGCTGGTTCTTCAACTCAGATCTACAGGTACCTCTCAGAGAGAGAGAGAGAGAGAGAGAGAGAGAAAGAGAGAGAGAGAGACTCGTTTCGTAGAGAGAGAGAGAGACAGAGACAGAGACAGAGACAGAGAATGCCGTGCTACACGTGATACAAAAACCAAAAACTTACTTGCTCAACGTTGGAGTTCGATTGAGAGAAGAAGATGAAGCTTCAAGTGTAGATCTATATTCTCCTCTTCTCCCTCTCTCTACGTCGTCTGCTTTCTCCCTCCCTTTTCGTTGTCTGTTTTTCAAAACCCAGGAGAATGTGTTTGGCTGTGGGAGTGGTTTTGAGATATTAGGGTTTAAACCCATGGAGGGTAGTTATGTCATTTCGGATTGGCCTTACCATGTATTTGGAAATATTTTCCTCCTTGTCATCTATTGAGTCATTTTGAAAAACCTTCCCATGTAATTGGTATAATTTGTTTTAAAACCCATTTTCTGGTCATTTTCCCTATTTTTTTCCCCGAATATGAGCATTAATTAAATTTCATATACGTCGTGGCTAGATATCCGATGATTGGTGGAAAAAATACGATCAATCTCCTACAAAATGACAAATCATTCACTAGGCACTTAGTAAATCCATTTCTTTTGTGTTACCCCAGTAAAAAGATGTTCTCTTTTTTTGCTTGAATAAAGGCTGTTGTGGTCATAACGTGCACTCGCAGTAAATGGCATAAAACGGTCAGTAACAAAGTTGGAAAAAAATTGCTAAAAAAAGAGAGAGTAATCTTGTCCTTTTTGTACTTAGAATATGAGCCTCAAATTAAATTAAATATTCGTTTTTGCTAGATATCTGATACTCAATTACCTACAAAACGAAAATCATTCATTGGATACTCATAAATCCATTTCTTTTCTGTTACTCTAGTAAAAAAAATCTTCTCCTTTTTTGTTCGAACTAGGGGCAGTTGAAGCACATGTTCATAGCTTAAGAGTCATATCTCGAGGAAACAGCATATGCTTAATTTTCAACTTCCTCTATAGGGTTTTTTCTTTTTTGTTGACTTTTAATTATTTGCAGCTTTTCCATCAATGAAAAAATTAATCAGAAATCAAGCATGTTACCCAAATTCGAGCCCAATATCATCTTTCTAAACATAACTTGGAATATCCACTAAAATGGAAAACAAAAGGCCTCACCTCACATATTCTGGCGAAAACTTGCTTATAAATTCATTTTTAACTTGTTTTTTTTTTATAGCTTCCTAGGAAAATCTCACCATCCATTAGCGAGGGGTCCGTAAAAAGCCAAGGTAACATTTGGGTTAAAAAATTCAACTCTAATCCATAGTAGAAAGCATTTCATGATCTGAAGTAAAAAAACACCCTACGTACAAAGTTATGAACGCCGCCCAACGGTATAGGCTGATGAATAAACATGGCAAGATTCTTAACTATAGCATTCAAGTCATTTATCTAAGCTAGTATTGACAACAGATATGTGCAAGATTATTAAGGTTAACATATCGTACATGAATATCACCACACACCTATTCCAAGATTCCCTATTTTTCCTTCCATTTGAGACAAATTCAGCAAATTTGCAACAATAACCTAGAACTCATAACCAAAGTTAGTTTGAAACTATGAGATTCAGAGATATACGTACTTTTTCTTTTCTTTTTTTCAAAGATCCCAGATCACCCAAAATTACTATAGCAAAACACAAGTTCTTTTAGGGATGACAACATGTATGGTATAGATCGGGGGACCCTATTCCATCCCCGGTCCCCAATTTTGGAAACTTTTTACCATCCCCGTTCCGTCCCCACTGGGGATATTAGACAAAGACTAGGGTTTATAAAAGAGCCGAATCGAGCCGAACCCTACTAGGTTCGGGATCAGTTTGGTAAGGTATTGATTGGGCTCGAGTTCGGCTCTCGATTCGAGCCTAGATGATTGAGCTCGAGTTTGGCTCGCTAAAAATTTTCAAAGCTCAGGTTCTACTCATTAAACTCAAAAGAGTTGAACCTAGCCGAATTTAAGGTCAAATTTAGGCTCGAAATTAGGCTCATATTCAGGCTCGAAATTAGGCTCGAATTCAAGCTTGAACTAGGAGAATACAAAACAAGGAAGAAAACACTAAGAGCATGAAAAGATTCGAAGTTCTCATAGGAACTGATGTTGTATAATTTGGGTGATCAAATTATTACATATACCCCTGAACTATGTCATATTTGTAAATATAATTATATATTATAATTCTAGGTTCGTGAGCCTAACCGAGCCAAATACAACAAAGCTCATGTTCAGCTCATTTATGTATCGAACCTAAAATTGAGGTTAAAGTTCGGTTCGTTTACTATACGAACCAAATTCGAACGAGCTTTTACCAAACCGAGCTCCGGCTCAATTCATTTACAACCCTAACAAAGACTAAGGGGCTAGGGCCACAAACTGATCTAAGGGGCCTTTTGTGATTTTAGAAATCTCAGAAGAAATTCGTAACATGCAACACAAAATATCATCAAATCCCCAAGTTTGAACACGTAATCTTACTCTTGCCAACATCAACAAGAGAAAATAACAAAGGAATATTAACAGATAGGCACCGAAGGCACAAGGAACAAATAAATCTGGGCTATTCTCTCACTATCAAGAGTAAATTAAAGAAATGATAACTTGAATAAAGAAAAGAGAAGGAATCACCTCCAAAGTTTCTTGTCACAACATCAATAATATAATACTCGAACACATTTGCTTTGTTGGAACTGGAATACCAAAGAGGCAAGGAGGGTAGAACTCGACGAGGGCTCCTCGATCCGGCGCGCAACCTCCTTCTCGTTTCTCACACTTGTTTCAGAAACCTAGGTTTCTCTCTTTTATTTGGTGTTTATTTTTTACACGAAAAAGTAAAGGGGAGGAAAAGAGGGAAGGCGGGAAGGCGCGGGAAGTCATGGAGGGAAATAATTTCCTGTGGAATTGCCCTATTACGAGGAAATTATACGATTGCCCTCTTATCAATTTCTTAAAGTTAATTAGTACCAGAGTAACCAGACAAGTAACATGGCGGGGCACTTTTGTCAATTTCGGATGTAATAGATATATTTATATATGGGGTGATATATGGGGCACAACATTTAACGCAACAATAATTGAAGCGCCATGCTAATAATCGGAACCATTCAATTTGTTTAAAACTTGTTTCTAGGAGTACCCATAAAAAATCAACTCATTCAGATAATGTTAAGGGCTTGATCGACTTGATCTAGTCATTCAGTTTTTATCCTATCAAATTTCGGGACAAATACCGGTCATACCCTTACCAATATCTGAATAGGTTTATTTTTATAGTACTCTTAGAAATATGTTTTAAATAAATTGAAAGGCTCCAAACATTTCTGTGGGCTCCAAAATGGGTGGTTTGCATTCGATGTGTCGAAATTGTCTCGAGAACCACCCCTATATGTATTTGATTAAGTACGTTATTTTATCTGAATAGGTTTTTTCTATGCTATTTTTAAGATAGAAAAGAATGAATAATAAAAATTAATGCATAGTAAAAATTAATAAAAAATAAAAACACGAAAAAAGAATTTTGAGTTTTGTCAAATTCGCTTGTCATTAAGTACAACTTATGGAATGAAAAAGGTGTTTAACAAGGGAAGAGATAATATTCGATCCCCTCGTGGAACTGGACTATTCTGATAAAATAAAGTACTTATAGATTTGTTCACTTTAAGTGGCACCCATTTGCAATTTCATCGCATGCCTAAAAGAAACTTACCCACACATACAAAAATTCAATCGATTATGCAACAAACGAAAAGATGTTGCCCAATTTTTTTATTTTTATTTTTGGCTCAAACGAGTTTAGAAAACCCCTTCATCGGAATGTAGATTATAATAGGAGGATATTTTTCGTCCAATCAAAAGTCTAATTAATGATAGGTGCATGATAGACAGTTCTGATAGCAAAAAAGACCCCAGGCAGGGCTCATGAGGTGCTTTATAAGGCTTTAATGCCTCCGAAATCATCAATGTTTTCTGATTAGAAGGTTATCAATATTCGATGATTTTTCAATTTGGTGACAATGATGGATTAAGTAAAACACGAAATGACCATCATAAAAGTATACTTGACAATGACCTTTCAAACTTATACATCCAACTTGTTTGACAGTAAACTAAATCATATGCAATAGATGAATGTATAGTAGTAACACAACCACGACACAATTATGACGATTGTACTCGTTGATTTCGTTTTGCTTATTGATTAAATAATTCATGTAAACTTTTGGCTCCCTCGGTTTTAGAAAGCGTGCCCCTTCATCAGGACACAATTTATAGTAAACTAAATCATGTGAAACTTTTATCAAAAGGTGAATCCCTCTCTCTCTACCTTTCCTCTTTCTCTCTCGCGAAACTTCGCCTCCCCTAACAGTGCCAGATCTGGGGTGGGGGCTCCCCCCCCCCCCCCCCCCCCTCTCTTCTCTCCCTCCCCTTCTTCCCTTCCTCTCGTCAGTGTGTCCTCCACCCCTCAGCACTGGCTCTTCGCGTTTTCGGTCTGGATGGCTTGGTGCTTGGTCCCCTTTGCTGGTTTCCGGCAGAGGTGCTGTTCCGGCTTCGGGGGTTCAGTTCCGGTAAGGTGAAGACGGAGCTTGGTGGTCCGGTGCTAGGCAGCTGTCGGTGAGGCGAATAACGGGTGAGGTGTTTTGTTTTCCTTTTGGTTTTTGGTCTCGGTCCAGTTTTTCCCGGATCCGGTGGGTAGGACGGTGGGCAATAATGTGTTTTTTTCGTTTTGTTGTTGTTGTGACTGGCCGAAGTTGTTTATCTGCTGCCGGAGATGTAGATCGTGTTTGTGCGCTTGCCGGCCACGGCCGTGTTGGTGGGGATTGTAATGTCCAGAAATGGCAACATCCCCGGGTCGGCTCGTGGTTTTCCTTGCTGGTTGGCATCGCGTCCGTCCATTGTCGGATTGGGTTGGTGCATTATTCGCACATCGTAGTCCAAGTTTCTCTTGGTTGTCTGATGTGTAATCTGTTATGGTAACCTGATTTGTGATAATGGAATATCTACATTTTCCTTGTAAAAAAAAAAAAAAATCATGTGAAATAGTTGAATATAGAGTAGCCACATGACCGTGATGTAATTATGACGATCGAGATCAATTACTTCATTGTGCTTGTTGATTAAATTATACATGTTAAATTTTTGCTCCATTGGGTTTAGAAAGCCCCTTCATCATGACGCAATTGATAGTAAACTAAGTCTTGTGTAGTAGTTGAACGTCTAGTAACCACACGACTGGGACACAAATCATGACGATCAAGATCACTGATTTCGTTTTGCTCGATGATTAAAACCATCATTCATATTTTTGGCTTGATCGGATTTAGAAAACACCTTCATCGAGACGCAAATTTATACGTAGCAAAATGATATTTCCCATTCAATCAAGTGTCTAACAATTGATTTACCCAAAAAAAAAAAAAGTGTCTAACAATTTACACGATTAACTTCAGTCCTAGTACGAATTATCTATTAAAACATGAATTCATATATTGCAAAATTTTAAAATATAATATTTTTATTTTAAAGTTAAATATTTTTCTGTAAAAAAATAGTTGCAAACCAATAATATAAAGTTGACATATTTTGCGACCCAACATCCTAGTCACTTAAACATTTGATATAGAGATATAGTGCAACCATGTTGTTCTTGGTCGCAAAATAATCATATGTTGGTCGCCATAATTTTTTTTTCAACATTTGAATGCGACTAGAGACACTTTGGTTGCAAAATGAACTTATGTTGGTCGCAAAAACCTTTCCCGCCAGCGGCAAAAATTGGCGCCAAGTAATAGACGACCCACTTTTGCTGACCAGCTCTCTTAGTTGCTATTTGTAACAGCTTTCCACTAATAGCGACCAAGTTAGCATACAGTTGCTAGAAACCATGTTAAAAGCAACCAAATTTTGTTGGTCGCAAAAAATTAGTCGCTAACTAAGCAATTTCTTGTAGTGAGATTAATGGGTGGGACAAAATTAATTTCTCTATCTTCAATTTTAGGGGTGAATTCAATTTTAGGGGATTTAGGCTTTTTGGGGTAGGGTATAGTGGGTTTAGGCATTTTGGGTTTAGGCACTTACGGTGCACTTTCCAATTATAGGGTTTCATGGGTACCCTAGGATTTTAGGCTCTTTAGGGTGCCTTAGAGTTTATGTTTAAGCACTTTCATAGAGTACCCTGGGGTTTAGGTTTAGGCACTTTCATTGGGTTTGGGAGTTTAGGCACTTTCATGGGCTAGTGGGGGCAATTTTGGAATGTGTAGGTGATTTGCCCTCTTGGCATTAAGGAATTAATTTGTGTCCTATTTCCATAATTAATTCCTGTACTATGTCATTGTCGAAGAAAGACTCATTTATTTATCGGAATTATATTGACTAGATTGAGGGGGCTTTTACTCTGTTTTTTTTTTCTTTTTACTAGACGGTGAGGGGTATTCGAGTTAGCTTATACGCACGGATTCACAAGAAATCACTTTTTTTTATTTTTAACTCTCAAGAATCGAATCCTCGCCAACTACATGTGCAGGAAGCAAACCGCCTAACTAACCGAACTAATCCTTCGGCTCTGCTCTATTTATTCAGGATTTGGGGTTCCTCATGTGCTTGGGACAGCAAGGATAGCAGATATGCAGTGATGTAAAACAGTGTACTTTAATGTAATTATAAACGTTTGGGAAAAACCCAAGTCCTTAATCTCTGTTATCAAACTAAACCGGAATGCATTGTCTAATTAAGAGGATGAACTTTACTCTCTCACACCTGCACACCAGAGTTAAATCACTTCTAAAACAATTGTGGAAAGAATACTTGTCTGGCTTTACCATCCGTAAGATCATAAATCCCAAAGTAGCATCAAGACACCATTTTCTTTATCAGCAGCAACACTCAGTAAAATTATTATGTATAGTATTATACATATCAAGAAACACAAGCCTATACATACAAAAAAAAAAAAATAATGCTGGATTCTCTCCGGTCCATTGGACTGAATGGCTCAGTTCAAATAATTTTCGGACTTTTCTTGAGCCCACGTCATGAATAATTGAGATTGTCCATTTTGTAGACCTTGTTGAGAATATTAATTACGCAAAAAATTTCATTGATCAAATATCGTTACATATAATTTTTGGAACACAGATTTTCTTTAGTAATGAAAGCAAAATGGTAACGACATTGAAACTCATTTATTCTTTTTCTCAAGATTTTTGTATATCAAAATCATATATGCTATAATACTCAATCAATGTATTTTTTTGCGGTGTTGATATTTTCGACTCGTTAGTAAAAAGTTAACGATCTCAATCATTGATGTGAACCCAATAATATCTTGAAAATTACTTGAACTGGCACTATAATCAATATATACACACCAAAAATGAAAGAGCTCCCGCAAAAGCTTGTGAAACTACGTAAGGGTAAGTTTCTACTTCGGTATTTACGGTATTCTAGGACAAGTTGTCATATATGTATGTGAGGAGATTAACTTTGTAAGACAATACCGAAAATACCTCGATGAAAACTCAGCCTTAGCCGTTAAATCACACATATACTACACACGTTGTTGGCAACTCATTTCCGTTCTCCAACAATTTTCCAGGACCCACCGGACCATCAAATTTCACGTCCAAATCCTCACAGAACACCCTCATACTCAATTCCCGCCGCCACACCGTCCCCGATCTCACGCTCGCCTCCGCAGCCATCCGCAGCGAGAACCTCACCGTCCCGCTCCGCCTGTCCTCCACCAACCCATGATAACTCTCATCCGAACTCGTCCCCCCCTGCGTATCCGCCGCAGTCGACACATTCATCTCAAAAACCACCTCTCCCTTGGTCGACACACCAAAAGGGTCCGCGTCAGCCACCCCCAAAATCACTTCCTCGTACACGATCACCCCCTCCAACCGGTCGAAGTAAAGGTCGAGTTTTTCGTTGGAGTTTTTTACGGTGACGTTAACGTCCCATGTGGCCGTTAACGTGCTATCGGAGGCGTTAAACGACGGAACAGATAGGGATTTGATATAGAATTGTGGGGTTATGGAGCCGAAATAGAGCCGCGACAGCAAGGACAAGGCGAATGCGCAAATTAGGAGTACGAATATTGATGTTAGGATGAATCGGACGACGGTGAGGTGGTTGCTGGGTTGGTTATAGACGGGAGGGTGTGAGTAGTAGGCAGCGGGTGGTGCCGCGGCGTAGGAGTAGGTGGCATTGATGGGAGGGTACGGCGGAGGGTAGGATTGGTAGGGTGGTGGAGGGTGGTTTGAATATGAATGGGTGTAGGTTGGAGGTGGAAGGTGTGGATTTGAGTAATGCTTTGATTGGTCGCCCGTCGCCATGGCAGAAGCCATGGTTAATTGATTACGCTCCTCTCCCTCTCTCTCGCTGTTCCTTCGGCTCGGCTGTTTTAGGTTGAAGAGAGGAGAGAAGAGAGGTGTTTTTGGTTGTGGTGAATTTGGAGAAAATGATTTCGGATGAGGACGAGAGAAAGGGAGAGATATGAGGAATGAATATAGGAATAGGAAACCAATTAATATGACACGAACCTAGCGTTCCACTCGTTGAATTTTTGAGTTTTTCTGACTTTTCACGCTTTACGTAATGAGTCATTCTCTTTACATACGTCAACATGGAATGGAATTATGGCAGCGAATTATGTTGGACCATGGGTTGGTCTAAAATTTGCTACAGCCCAAAACTCAAGTATGATAAATTGGACATGAGCTTAGTCCAACATTGGATATATAATGTTCTTTGAGTTGGTTTCCCTTAAATAGGCGATGTGGGACTAAGGATTTGAGAACACAAGTCTTCCTTTACACAAGTGCTCTCGTCCCACATCGGAAGAATATGGATTGGAAGGCAAGTGCTTGCCTATAAATACTTTTTCACAACCCAAAAAAAAGTGTAAAAAATGTTCCTAAAAATGATTTGAAGGCTAACAAAAAACATAGTGAAATTCTATGTTCCGATAGACCAATTATTCCACTATGTTGTTTAGTTGGAAAAATGTATAAGGCACTATGTGGCGATTGGACCTAGGGCACTCAAATGCCGTGAGCTGGCCTACGTCTTTCTTTTCGTAAAACATTGACTTGCATCAAAACCGATATTTTGCGTGGATTGAAAGAAGCTTTGATTAAGGCCTCCGATTCGAACAAGGGCTTCTTGCTAGTTTTTGGTTGTAGTTGAAGTATATTTGGTTGAATGACTAGAACTTTATTGATTTTCAAGGTGATGAAGTTGCAAGTTAAGCAAAAGATTTAGATGTGAGATCAAGTTTTAAGTTGCTTTCAGATGGAAATATCTGACAAACAAAGCATATTAGCTGGGTTTTTTTTTTTTTTTTTTTTGGTTTTGACGTCTTAATTAAGATGTCCCTAGTCTGATCTATAGATCTTTGGTTTTTTCCAAACCTAAATTTTTACTAACCGGTTTTTTTTTTTTTTTTTTAACTTGTAGCATTGGCTTATTTCTGTTTAGTACGCCGAGGTCTTTCACATTGTTTTCTTTGTTTCTAGCTAATAAGAATTCTTTCCGTACTCTAATTCTTGCATCACGTACAGTTGGTAATTATCGGGCTTAAGCCCTAGAGTGAACTCAAGACAAAGCGAGAGTAAACTTTTTCCAGGTGTATTGATGCACCACGTAAGGTTCGAACTTCGTAATCTTCTTGTGTATAACAATTGGACGACGCAGTTTGTCACATTTTATTGAACTGTTAACATCATAGATGTATAGTACAGGCAACCAAATGGTTCGTACCCATAAATTGGCAAAATGCCCTGAGTTTAATTTGCCTGATTTGCTCATTGATTTATTGGGTGATTGCCTTTCCCATGACTTTCATTTTACATCCCTCTTTTAAGGGTTCTCTCCTCGTGCTTTATTCCATTCTCTTTTCTGGATTTTTTCTCTTTCATTTAACCATGGACCTTTTCACTTTTGTTTTTGTTTTCATTTTTGGTTTGTCTCTAACGAAAAATGTTTTTATCTTTTGAAGTTTTTATTTAATCAGGAGGATCAAATGTGTTCTGGAATATATTCCCCGGTATCTAATCGAAATGATTTGATTTTTGGTGAGATTATTTTCGTTAACATTCTCTAAAATTAAACAATTTTGTCCATCAGAATAGAGCAGAAAAAATGCTCACATCAGTCCCTTTAAGGGACGGGATGGAATCCAAATGCAACTTCAAATGTTCAAAAATCAAGGATGATGTTGTGGGGGCAGATGAGAAGGAATGAAGGAAAGTTTTCAGCAGTGCTACATATTCAGAAATTGTTCGGAATTTGAAATCAGTAGCTCAAGTGAATCTGAGCTACTAATTTCAAATTCTGAGCAATTTCAAAGATAAATTTTACGGATACTTAGCATTTGTCAAAAGGTATTAGGTTGTAGCCAAAGCTATTTTGAACTGTGTAGCCAAAGCTATTTGGGCCGGGGAAAATAGCCACCACACTATGGGCCTAGGTGATATATGAGGATATTGTTGGTTTTTGTTTTTTCTTAAATTGCAATGTTTGAGAGAACATGCGTGGCTCTATATATCTAAGAGACCATTGGCTTTATTGGGTGCTCTGAGATAAGTTGCGTGGCGCTCTATAACCCTAAGAGGACAATAATTTAGGTCCAAAATTAAGAATCTAACATAAATTTGTGGTGGTTTAAGATGCCATCACGTGGCGCTTCAAAATCTACATCGGTCTATAATTAAAGTTCTACATGACTCTGTAGAAGATCAAGGTAAAGAAAAAAAAGGCGAGAGAACCTTGCGAATGATAAATGTATAACAAAATAGAGTTCCCCATAAATAGTAGGTAGCCAATTAGGTCAAGCCCAACAAGCCTAGGTGAAAACAATTTTTAGCTATTTTGTTGAGGGAAAATGCAAACATCAAGCTACAACAGGCTAGGTAAACGCACGCCTAGCTTTTTTACACATGTCTACAGTACCTCTTCAATTGGGGCAAGGTTTGGAGATGCATTGTTCACTACCCAATGAATAGAATATGGATTTATTTCACATCCTAGCTCTCTCTCACTTCTCTCCCCCTCGTCCAAAAGAGAAGAACAATAATATTTTAAGAGAAGGAAAAATATTTTAATACATAATACGTAAAATAGATAATATTGTTGGAGTGTTTAAAGATATGTGGGTAGTTAAAGTAAAAAATATACATTGTTCATTAGTATTTTTGACTCAAAATTTACCTAGACTCACTACAAAAATAATTGAGTTTTAGTAACAACCTAGTGACAATAACGTGTCACTAAAAGTGTGTTGCTAAAAGGTATTCAGTAACAGCTTTTTGTACTAGCTGTCACTAATTATAGAATTAGTGACAATACACTAGAAAATTGTCACTAAATACCCTTGAGCAACACACTTTTAGTGACAACCTAGTGACAAAATTGTTGTCACTAAAGATCAATATTTTTGTAGTGACTCTTGTACATGCTTTAAGTCTCCAGTCTAGAAGTATCCAATTTGTATTTTGGATTCCGATCATTGAAAATCAATGTCATATTGAAAAACTCTATATATATATATATATATATGAACCGAACATTTACCACTAAATTGATCTTCGTTTCGATATAGATTCAGATCTTGTGGAGAATTCACTCAACGTTCCTATGTTACTAATTTACTATACGGTCACATAGTATACCAGATCTTTTTTCCACCACCTACACATTTATCATGAGTCTCACACAAATAATGTGATAAAAAAAGAGGCCCGAAGAACCACGTGGCGGTATATTCCAATGGCATTGATAAATTTTTCGAATTTGTGAGTTGTTTGCCACAGGCCAAGTGATTCTTGCCAACCTTTTATTCTTGGGTTTCTTTAATTTTTGCCCGAGTGATATTTAGAAGCTTGGATGGACAAAACAAAAGAGTCGGAGCTGTAGGGCATTTTTTTACAGGTAGGACGGTGTCAATATGGTCTTGATCACATGTGTGCTTGGTTTATTAGGTCCAAGTAGCATCGGACCCACCGACCAAATTGTTCACATAGTGTTTGTTTCAAGTCATGCTATTAAACTGAGCTAATTGTTACTCCCAGTCCCATAATGTCTTTTTTTTTTCCTTTTTTTTATTAGCAAATATTCGAGTCAGTTTGCTCGCACCTCGACTAATTCTGAAGATTTGGAAGTAAGTGTAATAACCCGAAATTTCGTAAATAAAAATTTCGATATATTAATTCGATTAGTTATTTTTAATATCACTAAATAAAATAATTTATTATTTAGTTTAAATAATGTGAATAAAACTACATCTAATTTGTTTATTCCCTTTTATATATTTTTCCGCGCCGTAAAATCAACGCGTGCACACCGAGTATTTCACTACATCGCATCCGGAAGACCTACTAATTTTCCCAACTCCTATGTTGTCCTATTTTGACTAGCCTTTTAGCCTATTTAAAACCCTAATTAGACATGTGCTCAATTTTGTCTTCCTACCAATTTTGACTTTACTAAACCTAATTTGTATTTTTTTTTGAATTAATGAGAAGAAAGAAAATTTGACTACTTAACAAGGTAGGCTACTTACCCAATTACAATCTTCTATAAATAGCTCACTCACCTTACTTCATTTCTCACACCAAAATTTCCCAACTTCTCCACTTCATGCTTTCTAGTGTTCTTGAGTGAGTTCTTGAGTGTTCTTCTTGAAACTCATCCTAAACCACCACACTCCACCACTCTCGACCACCCCTAGATCTTAGAAAGGTAGAATAAGTTAGCAAGAAAGCGTTCGAGCAAAGGTCGACTAGTCGTTACGCCGCCGGAATTCAACTAGCTTATCGGCTTCCGACTAATCATCGGAATTAAGGTAGATACTTTATCTTAACTTTAGATTAGTATTTACTAGTTCATATTAATGATGTTATTATTTTTCTTAAACATGCCTAAATATGATTAAATGTGATTATGTTGGTGATTAGTGATTTTATGAACAAATAGACTTTGAAAATCACACTTAGTCGTTACTATGCACGATTTAAAATTGATTATCAAAATGCACCGTTATAATGTTCGATGGAATTTTGGAAAACTAAATTACCCAGTTATAATGCCCGAATGAAAATCGACTTTTCAAATTTACGCAGTTATCATGCCCGACCGATTTTTTTTGAAGAAAAGAGCTTTTTAATGAAATGAGATTTTCCGGAATTATTGAATAAATATTCTTAATCTATTCAGACTAACAAATAGAATCTATGACTAGCATATCTAGTCAGGCTTTTTCTTGGTTTAGCCCAAACCAAGTAGCGATTCGACGAACGAATCTTAAAACACGCCAAACGGATTCAACTACTAGAGTTTTCTAGTAGGGTTTTTTTCTTTCTTGGTTTAGCCAAAACCAAGCGGCGACTCGACAAATGGGTCTTAAAATACGCCAACAAAAATCCAAAAGTGAGCATAACTATTAATGTTGTTTTAAATTCTCGGAAGAAAGAATTTTTGTCTTTAAGTAACACGGTTATCGTGAAATGTTTTTAAACGAAAGGTTTATCGTGAAACGATTTCTAAACGGAAGATTTTTATGTAATATGGCATGTGCACGTTTTCCGAGACGGTACGACACGACACGTTTTCAAGAAAATGATCGATTGTTTTTACGAGAAGAAATAGAGATGAGAATGAAAATGATGCTGTAATTAATTTAGACAATACTGCCATTAGAGTCCCGCCTCAGTTCCCCGGGGTGAACTGGTGGCCAAAGCTCAATGGAACTATACGGTAGTGCTGTTTGGAGTTTCTCCTCAAATTCCGCGGGCGAATTTGACGGTTAGAACTTACTCAGTACAACACATAGCAAGCGGACCTCATAAACAGACTGGTGGGGATTCAGTGATATGGGTAGCCGGGACTATGTCGTGTGTGACGCGGAGATAGCGAAACTCATACTGCAGGAGTCAGTATATGGGTGGCCGAACCCTCGAACGGAAAGGTTGGTGACCGTTAGAACGGGGTTGTAGAACGGGCCAATAACTTTCGAGAGATGTGAGATGTTGACATGGTTGAAATTTGAAGAAGAATGCTGTTATGAGAAAATGATACGAGATACTGACACTGCACTCTGGATTTTGAAATGATATGAGATATTGATTTTATTAAAGCTGCACTCTGATTTGAAAAGAAATGGGATACTGATTTTATTAAAGCTGCACTCTGATTTGGATGTGATACTGATGCATTGACACGCATGAACTTACTGTTTTGATAAATGATTTTCAACTATTTACCTGCCAACTTTATTGTTCTAGAATTGCTAGTTTAAAGTTGGGGTAGGGTATCTATTGAGCGTCCTCGCTCACGGTTTCGCCCTGGCATAATACCACGATGTTGCTTCGCGACTCTGACGTATTATGCTAGATTATCACGTTGGACAGGAATACCTTTACGGAGAACACGGAGCCGGAGGAGCTGCCGGAATGGAGATCCACCAGGCGGAGGAATTTGCGGAGCCGTAGAACCCACCCGGTCTGCCTATTTGTAATCTGCGGAGGACAGATTATTCCCATTAAACTTTATGTTATTATAATTTATGTTACGTACGGAGCCATAGAGTCCACCTTGTTTACCTCTTTGTAATCTATGAAGGATAGATCATCTATATTTATTTTCGGTTATTATTATTACAGTTTAAGACCGACTTTAAATTGTAATAATAATCCATAACGCTTTTCCCAAAAATGCGGGGCGTTACAGTAAGGACCGAGTATAACCCCCGTCACATAATGTTGATCCTCTATTCTATTTTGTTATACGTAACTTTTCAAATAAGCCTATAGGTGATAGTTAAGGGGTAGAAATTAATGAAAATTAGTGCTCATTGTAAAAGGAAATATGTATTTAATCTACAGTCCCTTAAAAAGTTGGAATCCCCAAAATTATTGAAATTCGCCAGATTGAGAATTTACTAGAGGATATGTGACCAAGGGTAAGAGGGAGCTACTAAGGGCCCGTTTGGATGGGGTGTAGGGGGCCACAAATATGGAGGATATTATTTATGCCCGAACCCACACATATGAAATGGTTTGCCAACAAAAAGTGCAGGGGTATTATTTATCACTCAGATTAAATATCACCCCTGCAGGGGTGTTATTTATGGACAGCCCAGGGGGTGTCCATATTTAACACCCCCTAATACCCCCTGTCAAAATTACCTAATTGCCCAAAATAACACCCCCTCGCCTCTCCCTCCCAGCCCAAGCATCCATTATTCTTCTTTTGGTCGTAGCATTACTTTTTCTTTTTTTTTTGAACGGGATAACACTACTTGTTGTAAACTATGTTTTATCAAGACAAAGTGAAAGAAAACTGACATTTTTTTAACAAGAAAAAGTCAAAATAACAAAAAAACTAATATTGTTCAAAAAACTCAAAGTGTAAATGGAAAGTCAAATTATGACACTTCAATTTTGTCCATTTTTCGTTTACTATATATGGTGTTGGGATATAATAAAAAAATTGTGAAATGAATTTTATATGCAAATTACAATTAATTTTAATATATATATACATTGCCAATTTTTTTTAAAAATGTTGTCATAAATAATAAGTTTTTTAATTTTTTTTTAAATATTGGAATTAGTTATTATAGCTTTTCTGTTGACAAGGGTAGTAAATTAATAAGTTTTGTATTTGATTAAGTAACAAATGCATAAATTGCAATATGGGCACGCACAAGGCCAATTTGGTCTTTTGACTGTTTTTTTACATCCTTATACCCTCATTTAAACTACCATTCAAACCAAGTACTATTTATTCCCTCATATTACCAAAATCATCCAAACTAAGTATTACTTAATCTCCCCTCTATAAATGTCACTTCACTGTGGGGCCACCCTTCATATATATTACTCTCTACTATCTTGTACCTCCTCCCTATATAATACCCCGAAAATTAATCTAACATTCAATCAGGCCATAGGATTATAGTAGAACTCAAGAATCAAAGACTTAACCCATGTGCCAAAAGGGTATTTGCCTTAGATAAGTAGATATTAGTCGAGTACGAGGTATTTTATCTAATAGGTTAGCTAGATGACTAGATCCTATTAACTGCAAAAAAAAAATTACGAGAATAGAACCAACTACCTCGACCTTTTCGTAAATGTCTACCAACCACCTCCACTTTCTTTTTCTTTTCTTTTTTTTTTCTTTTCTTTTTTGTGTGTATACTGGAAATCAAAGTTCCCAAGATTATTTTTTGTTTTCCCAAAAAGATATAATCCTTCGACCTTTTTTAAGTGCCTTGTTTCGTAAATTCAATTTATTAGAGAAACATCATCATTATTTTTTTCAAATCAATTTTTACCTCCACTTTACACCTTTCACATCAATTTTTACCTATATTTTTCAAAATTATTCTCCACTTTTACCCATTAATTTTTCAAAAGGGCAAAATAATAATTGTCAAACTTTTATCGATTAACTTTCTAAAACATACACTTATTAAGAGACTGCCTAAAATGGAATACTCAACAATTAAAAAGGGACGGATGGAGTAAATATAATATGTATATGTATATATACAATAAATATCCAATAAGGACTTTCTCAATTTCTACAGTGCAGGAATTTTTGTTCAGGATTAAATTTCGACAATCATATACGTTTTTATAGAAAACTGGCGGATCAAGCCCTTCCGGGTATTTTTTTTTTTTTTTTTACAAATCCCCGAGTTGGACCTTAAAAACACGTTTTAAACACATTTAACGGTTCGGATCGTCGAAATTCGATCCTGAACAAAAATTCCCGCACCGTAGCTATATAAGGGAGCCCTTACTAGAAAGAATAAAAAGCTCACCCTTTTCCATTCTTTCTAATTGATTTTTTTCGGTTCTTATTCTCCTTTCTCATAAAAGGAGAGACAGAGACGCACACAAATTAGGTTAGGAATCAGGACAAAAATTCTATTTCTCTAAAGTTGTATATTAAAAAGAAAGAATAAAAAGCTCACCCTTTCCCATTCTTTCTAATTGATTTTTTTCCGTTCTTATTCTCCTTTCTCAAAAAAGGGAGACATAGAAAAGGTAAAAGATTCTTTCATTCATGATGTTTATTTACTTAATTGGTGGATAGGAACATACTCTGAATCAAAATCATAGGGAATACTGCTTGATCCTTTCTACTAATTTAAACCCCTATTCGAATTATTTTAATTAAGAAATGTCCACTTGGCTAACTTTTCAAATTTCCATTACTAATTTTTTTTGTATATTCGTGTTCTTAACCATCTACTCATTTTGACTTGCCAGACTACTTTTTCACCATTTTTTCAAAATCAATTGGTGTTAGGAATCAAGTCCTTTACGGCACACACCCTCATGTCTGTTTTTAGAGCGGTCTCAATGAGTGATATTATATAAATAAATCTATGACGACATAGTGTACATCAAGAAGAAAGAGAAAAAGGCAAACACGAGCTTCGTGATGAGGCGTAGTGTTAGGCCAGAAGAAGCAGCTAGCCAACGAAAAATTGAATGATGAGAAACAAAAACAAAAGCAAAAACACCCAAAATTTGTGATCACTCAAGTTCAGAAATCACAAGGAAGCATCCTCATTCCTGTTCCCTAGATTATTCTTAATTTCTAGGCCAGTTGCTCTAAAGTAGTATACTTTCTCTTTTCTTTTTAAGTGGCACGCGCGATAAAATTTTAGTAGCTGGGTATTATGAGAAAACATTTTTTACACCAGTAGTGTAAACCAAAGTTTTTTTCAAATCGATTGTATTATGTCATGTGTCCATGTAGTCGAAGAAGGAATGAAAATATTGTTTGCGAAAAAAAATGAACAGAACAATGATAATATTGTGTTCACATGGGGATAAGGAGTATTTCCAAATGAGTTGGTTAGAAATTTCCAAGCAACAATGGTGGTGCTATGCTTGGAGAAAGCAGAGGATGACCTGGAATCGGCGGCCTACCCTTATCGAACAAAAAATTAGGAGTATTTGATTAGGAGAGAGAGCAGTCTTCAGTATAAGTGATGTTAATTGATTAATTACCGATAAAGAGAGATTGAGAAAGTGGGTGGAAAAAACACTTCTTCTTTTTCAAAAGATGTGATAAAGAATTGGATCTAAGTCTACCCTTTCAAACTTAATGATGGTTTCAGATTTCGTGCATAGTGTTATTTTATTATTCACACCCTAACCCTAAAAGTAAGTGAATATTACTAAGTGAAAAATTGTTTAGGTAATGATAATTGTTTGGTTGTGTGAAAGAGTCTTCCAAAAATGACACAACAAAATTCACGAGAAACTAGTTAGCGTACCAGTTCAAACGAAGATAGGTCTCGAATCCTCGAGAGTTCTTGAATCCACAGGAAGAAAGAGATTAACTGTGATTTGTTTACTGAATAAAAGCTGAATAATAATAGAGGTCACATACCCTTTTATAGGGAAAACTAGCAAACCCTAGCAAAAACTTACCAAAAAAATGGAATATCCCGAAAATTGGGGAAACTCCCAAAATTAAAAACTACAAAGAAAAATAAGAAATTCTCAATTAGAAACAACGTAAACGGAATTACATGCTAAGAGTAATTCATAATTTAATTATCACCTAAAATAGCAAAATTACTAAATTGAAGGCCTAAACGAATGAATTTGGTCGAAATCCACCATCAATCACGATTATGGTGGTGAGTATTGACCGTAGCGCGATTCTGCTTCAGCCCACCAAGTTTGGGCCTATTCCGGGCTCGTCGATAAATTGCCGAAATTGGCAATTTTTAATTAAGAGTTGTTTGGGCCTCCTAGACTTCAACCAATCCAATTGATCATAGAATTGGGCCGCTACTTGTTCCGCGTCAAAAAGCCTTCCAGACAACTAAAATTCATGAGAGCAAGGATTGAGAGCGCAAGCGTAAAGTAAAAATTGAAAGCAAGAGCGAAGACCATTTTGAAGGATTACGTGACTAAGGGTTCAAGTAGCAAGTAAAACTAGCAAAATAAGAAATCCCAAAGGGTAGCTCAAATGGCAACAGCGATGAGCTGTAAACCTTGACATCTTCGAAACTTGGCAACCTCTTAACGAAACAAAATGGTATACATCCAAAACATCTTTGAGGATGAGCTGTTCACTTGTCTAGTGCAAGGTTATGAATATCATGTCGTACCGGCCGGTACGTACCGGTTTTGTATACAAACGGTACCAAGGACCCTCAATACCGTACCGTGTTCAATACCGGCCGGGTAACGGCCGTACTTGCAAATATCGGGAATACCGGCCGGTACTGAAAATTACCGGGCAAATATCGGACAGAACAAAACTGCCACTGTATTCTGGCCATAACTTTTTACTCCAAACTCCGATCAAGGCAAGTAATATATCAAAATTTAAGAGAATTTCAAGATCTACAACATTGTAGTTACACACTTTTTCGAATTTGGTATCGGTGTGACCCAAAAACTATGTTTGTGATGCATGGGTTCAACTTCTATCACTACCAAACATCAAATACAACAAGTATGTACTAAATATACATAGATTAAGTGGGTTTAAGGGAGGGGGGGTTACCTTGGTTTTTAAGAAAATGGGATTGAAAATGTCATATTCCGTGACAAATTTTGTGTCTCTTGAACCCTTTCTCTCAATATATATTTATATATATCTATAGTTGCGGCAAATCCGATACGGTATCCGGTATTGACCGGTACCGTACCAATAGAAAAACCGGTACTCTTGCCGATATGGTATTCAGAACCTTGGTCTAGTGGCACTTCTCTTGACTTTGACTTTTTGAAATAATAAATCTACCAAAAAAAAATTTTTTAAAAAATCATTACACAACTTTAAAACATAGAGTGGTGATACGTACACACTCCTAGGATCACACCGGCCCATTCACACCCCATCCCATGTGGCGCTCTCCCCCACGCTCTCTGCATCTCTCTCTCTCTCTCTGACTTTCTTTTTCTCTCTCTCTTTCTGACCTTCTTTCTCTCTCTTTCCCCCACTTTTCTCCTCTTTTTATTTTTAAGATAAACTAAAATGTTAATAACTTTTATTTTTTATATCCAATGTTAGAAAAATATATATATTTAAAATTTACTCGACAACATCTATGAAACAAGACTAATATTGAATATGCAATTTTGTGTACAAAAAAAGTGATTTTTTGGTGTAGGCGCAAATCCAGTGAAATTTACAAACTCAAACTCAATGAAATTCACAAGTTCAAACTAAGTGAAATTCACGAGCTCAAAACTAGTTAAAAATCACAAACTCAAATTCAGTGAAATTCACGTACTCAAACGCAATGATATTTATGAGCTCAAATAAAGTTAAATTCATGAGTTCAAAGTTAACGGCAAAAAAAAGAGATTATGCTAAAAAATTATTATTTTGTACATAATTAGATATTCAATATTGGTTTTGTTTGATAGATGCCGTCGAGATTATTTTAAATTTATAATTTTCTATATTGTATATGAAAAAATAATAGTTATAAATCTTTTTTTAAAAAAATAAAAAGGAGAGAAATAGAGAGAGAAAAGTGGGGGAATGAGTGGAGGAGAGAAAGAAAGTGTAGAAGAGAGAGGGAGATAAAGTCAGAGAGAGAGAGAGAGCGATGGAGAGTGCGCCACATGGAGAGTGTGAGCTGGCGTGACCCAAAAGGGTGTGTACCAAAATTGTAAAACATAACTCCGAGCATAACTATTTCCAAAATTGTTTGATGCATATGGATTCATATGCATCGAACGGCTCCAGAAACCGCTGTGTCCGTCATTGTGTTTTAAAATTTGTTAGTAGCTTTGCTCTTTTTGTTTTGACTGGCCTTAATTACAATAAATTTTTTTTTTTACCTGCATCCTTTATTAACTCGAATACACAACAGACATAGTACAAGGAATTACGTCTCATTTCAATAAGTGGATTTTTTCGCTTTTTAATTTTTTATGCTTTATAAGATAGGTCATTCTTCTCTCCTACACATCAATTAAAAAAGCCCAAAAAGCAAAGCTTAAGCTCCGTTGCATCCATTCACAACGCCACTACTCTTTTTTCCATATTGTAATGCTGTTTCTTAAGAATATTAATTCCAGTGCTTTGTTAAGAGAACTATAACCTCCCACTGGTGCGGATTCTGCGGAAAACCCACGGGCAAACTACTAGTATTAGTAATCCTACTAATTTAAAAAAAAAAAAAAAAAACTCAAGTGTCTAGGCATGGTTGTGTGCACCTCAACTAATTAGGGGGCGCAATCCCATTTGCGGGGAACCTAATTATAACCCGATAAAAGTTCCATAGGACTGGTATCAAAAGAGTTGATAACACCTAAGAGATTTTGAATCTAAAAACGTAGAAATTATTGTTAATTTTTTCGGCCCATCTTTAAATTATTTTTTTATTTTTATGACCCGAATCTTTCTTTTTTTTAATGATCCCGAATCTTTAAATTGGTGGATACTTCCAAGAACCTCGTACCACTAAAACAGTAGTAAAAGTTACAAAAAGGGGATCCTGTTTTAAAAAAAGGAAAATGTTATTGCATATGTGAAGATTGAAAAAGTGTTTTGAAATGTGTAAAAAATGTATATAAATATGTAAAAGTGTATTAAAAAGTGTAAGAGGTGTATTAGAGCGTGTATTTGTTTTATTTGTTCGTGTGTCTATTAATTAAGCACACGTTAGCAAAACCTTTTAACAAATACTATACTAATAAATTGAACAATTAAAAGCACAAATTAATAAACTACACAATTAAAAGTACCAATTCTTAATGCATGATCTGGGCTAATTATATTCTCACTTTTCTGACAAATAAAATGGAGTTTTTCATGATTTTCTACAATTGAAGCTCAGGATATATAATAGCAAAATGACGGTAGGCTAGTGCACAAACCTGCATGTCAATTGTACTGGCGTTAGCCCCGTTCGATTCACGCGATAAGAAAAATTACATTGGTCTTTTTTACGGTGTTCATGTATCGAACGGGCACAATACTAGCTAGTTGACAAAAATGATAGGTGATAAAAAAAAAAAATTGGTGTTCTTTATGTCGGATTGGTTTTAGGAGAGTTGGTAGAAAAGCAGTCCGACAATTAGTGGTAACAGAGCCAAGAGGTCATGGATTCGAGTCGCTGGAGCGTCATCGTGAGGGAAGGATTGTTGGGCCCGGAGTGCCCCCATGGATTTGGTTACACAATGTCACTCCTTGCGACCGCTCTAAAAACAGACTTGCGGGTGCGATGTCGAATACCATAAAAGACTTAATTGAAGTCATTCTTAACACCAATTGTTGGGCCCGGAGTGCCCCCATATGGACTTGGTTACACAATGTCACTCCCTGTGACCACTCTAAAAACAGACTTGCGGGTGCGATGTCAAATACCTTAAAAGACTCAATTGAAGTCATTCCTAACACCAATTGGTTTTAGGAGAATTGGTGGAAAAGCAGTCCGACACTTTACGGCCTTGTTTTACACACTAGTTAATTAACAAAAAATCACATTTTGTGTGTTTTTTTTCTAGCCCATGTAAGTTTTAAAAAACTATGAAAAAATAAATAAAATCAAAACCTCATCCCCAACTCTCTCTTCCCGTCCCCTCCCAGGTGTCCCACATCCCCTTTCCACCCTCACGTCTCTCTCTCTCTCTCCCTCTCACCCTTCCCCAACTTTCTCGCCCACTCTCTCTCCCACTTTTAAAAAATTAAAAGAATGTGAAAAAAACACAAAATTAGGACTTGGGGTTTAGATAGTTTTGTAGGCAAAACACATTGGTATAGGGCATATATATATTGATCACAACAATTTAATTAGTGACTTACAAAATTGTATGTAACGGATATCAAAACAAACAAGAAAATCCAAAAGAATAATACCGTCACATCTAATGTTGAACGTTTTACATTGCAACTTCTTAAGGAAACAAAATGGTTGCTATTAACTTTTTTAAACCGGGCCCTGTAGTGAGTGAATCTTGGCAATTCAAAATGTTTTAGACGGTCCGGATTTTCACTAATCTAATTGTGTGAAAAGTTTATTTATTTGCGCGAATGATTTATTTAAAATCCGGAACGTCCAAAACAAGAATAGACGATTAAGATCTCACTACAGGGACCTAACTTTTTAAGCTTTAATTTATGAACTCCTTTCTTTCCTTTTTTTTTTTTGAAATTAAAATAGTTCACTTTTTCAGTACCTAATTTTTGCAAAAAAGAGTGGGCAAGGGAATTTTTAAACTTCAAGTTAAAATTTGCAGCATGCACACTCAAAAGTATAGAAACTGTAGACAATAAAATATTTTTTCACCACAATTATTGCAGCATGCACACTCAAAAGTCGTTCTAGGCACGGCATGACCATTCTATAGCAAAGAACCTCTCATGCTTCTACTCACTATCTCACCCACTACATTCCCACTTCAATATATATACATGCATCAAACCATTAAGCCCACCATACACCCTCTCTAATTTCTCCCAAACCCCCTTAGCCCCGCCGTAGCATCATGACCACCACCTGCGGGAAGGAGTGCGGACACGACCACGGCAAGGATTGCGAATGCGGACACGACCACGGCTGCAAGGATTGCGAATGCGGACACGACCACGGCTGCAAGGTGACCAAAATCCCCCGCTGGGTTTTCATCGGACTTTTGATCTTCTGCTTCACTGTCCCGGTCATTTTTCTCATAACACGGGCCATTCTGCAGCCTACGAAGCCTCAATTTGTGCTCCAGGACGCCACCGTCTATGCCCTGAACATCTCCGCTCCAAACTTCGTCTCCACCACCATCTCCCTCACCATATCCTCCCGCAACTCCAACAACAATATCGGCATCTACTACGACCATCTCGACGTCTACGCTACTTACCAAGACCAGCAGATCACCTACTACACCGCCATTCCGCCCACGTACCAGGTATTAAGATTGTTAACTGAATCAACTATCACAACTGACTTTCATTTTTTATCCTTTTTTTTTCTTTAAATTAATTAAAATCGAACAAGCTTCTCTACAGTGTGATATTGGATTGCAAAGAGCCGTTCATGTCATCTTAATCATCAAAAAGTGTTTTTAGGCCTTGTTCCCATTTATTAAAATAGGAATCCCATAAAATCAAGTAGGTTAATTTTAGTAAATGAGGAAACCATTTGCTAAGATTAACTCATTTAATTTTCTAGGATTTCCATTTTAGCAAATGGGATTTAAAGGCCTCGAATATTCAGATTATTTCAATATTAAACCATTAAATACCACGACGGATGATTAAATGTAACCACAAGGATTTCCCTACAGTTGAATTGGACTGTAGATAAGCCAGTTCTAATTAAATAGACATGATTTGGTTAGCATATGAATCAATCAGATATAAGATTCTTAATCATCAATGTATCTAAAAACCCAAATTGTTAGAGCGAATCAAAATTTGATTTCAAAATTTGATACTTCCTTTTTTCTTTAACAGGGTGGCAGCAACGTCAACGTCTGGTCGCCGTACATCCTGGGGAGTAACGTGCCGGTGGCGCCTAACAACGGGATGTCACTGTGTCAGGAAGAAGCCGATGGAGCAATAAAGCTGTCAATCAAAATTCACGGCCGCATGAGGTGGAAGGTCGGAATAGTTACCACCGGTGATTACCATCTATACATTACATGTCCGGCGTTAATCACGTTCGGTAGCCATAGCACGGGCATCCCCGTCGGAGACGCCGCCGTTAAGTACCAGCTGGTCCAGAGTTGCAACGTTAACATGTGATGTGGTGGTGGTTGACGACCAAGTAACGAAGTTAAAAGACTTGATTTAGGAATGAGGAAACTAAGGGCTTGCCAATGCATGGAAGGAAATACAAGTGGTCAATCAATCATTGTTTCAGTTTTGTGTGCTCCTTTTTTTTGTGTTGGTCTGGGTCATGTTGACTGTTTTGGTTTCGAGCTTTTTGTTTTCAGGTCATGCTTGCTTTGCGTTGAGGTTGTGATTGATTCCTTATCAATTTCGCCTGATGTAATTGGCTTTTATCTCTTATTTATATATATATATATATATATATATATTTCTTTTGCCGATCAAAAAAAAAGTAACGAAGTTAAAAGCATTGTTTCTCTCTCTCTCTCTCTCTCTCTCTCTCTCTCTCTCTCGATGTGGTGGTTTTGATTCCTGAAATGGACGGTCTAAATGTGTTAATGTGTGTACGTACCCGTGTGTATGTACGCGTAGTTGGACTATTATTTAACGTCAAGTGGCACCGTCACTAGTGGTGGACGCAGGATTGATTCAAGCAGGGGCTAAATCACATGTATTTTCATATTCATAGGAAAAAAATATTTTGTAAGTATTTATCGCTACTTGCGAGGTTCAAAGAAGAGACGATATTGTGTGTATGTGCGTAGCCACTGTTTAATTTTATGAAAGCAACTTAAAAAATGATTGATAACTTGAAATTTTAGGAGTTTTTACTTCACACAAATAGAAATTTTTTTTTAAAAAAAATTTTCACTCAAGAGACTTGCAAGGCCTAATCCGATAGAACTTTTCTTAATTAAGCTAAAAAATTAGTATAATACGTGAGAATACTTGGAGCTGTGTGGGGGCCAAGATGGCCCCCTTGGTATCGTCCCTAACCGTCATGTGAAACTCCAGCACTCTTTAACATTACACATCTACACAAAATCCATTCGTGGAGTCCGCGTGAACTTGTGGTGTTGGAGAGCTCTGGGTCGTAACGAGACGGTGTTATAGGTTTTATTTTGATATTTTTCCCATTAGTAGTTTTTCTTTTGTGTTGTTATACGTGGTTGAATTGTACATTTTGCTAATGAACATTAAAAAAAAAAAAAAAACTACAATACACACCCCTATAAAAGTTACTACGATTTTTTTATAGAAGTTACAAGACACACCAAAATGTTATGAGTCATAGAAAAAAGTTACGAATCATATTGCTGAAAAGTTAAGAAAATCTAAAAAATGTTACGATTGCCAATGAGATTGCACAATCTGGACGATATGATACACACATTTAATGAGTGTGTATTGTAGCCATTTTCAAAAAAAAAAAGAAAAAAGAAGAGGGACAGAAATAGCAAAATTACAATATTCTGATTTTAGTAACAAGTTAGTATATATATAAAATGGGGGACAATAATTGCTTTGAAAAAAGGATAGCCAAGAAGTGGTGCCAAGTGGACGATGTTGCGACGCTTTCATTTTCTAAATCTATATTTGCTTCTTTTTTTACGCTTTTCTGTTTCTTAATACTCGCTCATGTCCGTGCCTGTGCCTGAAGCCACTCGAACAATTTACCCATCACTTCAAATAGGAGTTCGACTATTATGTTGACTTCCTGTCTTTTGGGGATGTATAACTTGAATACAAATAATATAATGACGGATACCAGGCTTCAAAGGGCTCCAGAATAACATGTAAAACCAAGCTTCATCTCATTCAAAAATTCTCTCTCCAGTTGAAACCAGCAAAAATACGAAAGAACTAAGATACAAAGCAATCCTGGGATGAAGAAAACAGCCCTCCAGCTTTATGGATTTGAGAGATCCAAATGATCAGTTTTAGCAGCTTTGAGAAGTTTTCCAGTGAGATCAACTCAAAGAATCCCAGCCAGCGTGCTAGCTGTAATAGAAAATCATACCATGTATTCAATAGATATCATACCTTCCTATCAACTGTTTCCCAAGGTCCATCAACTCTGCCACTGTCTCATCACCATCACGAACAAATTCCTAAAAGAAGAAATCATACCTCTGAATTTTAAACAAACCCAATAAACATTTCAGTCATTCATTTTCCTGTAGAGTGGAAAACATACCTAGCGCCTACCGGTTAGTGGAACCAAGAATCTCAGATAGAGAGCGGTTTGAGATCCGACCTTATTGCTATTGCTGAAATTTTACACCTGGAAAGTAAAAGGGGTACAAAACGCTAAAAACTATGTGGGGATTGCAAGGCAGAATCAATTTTCTATTCAATGCATGCTTACCGCTACTTGTTTAATAGTAATTAGTATGTTATTCAGAAGATCGAACTTGGATCATGGATTTATGGGCAAAATTTCAAGGAATGATTGTATATATGGGAAAATTTTCAAGGAATGATTGTATATATAAATTAGTGCCTATCAAACAGATAAAATTCCCACTGTTTTATTTCTGTTTGTATTTGGTAAACCTCGTCGGAAGCTACTCAAAATGAAAAAAGTTGTGACAGATTAAGTGCGTGAAAGGAAAGAGGTGGTCAACTTGGTGTTCAATTTTGGCAAACATGTTGTGCTTTGATCTCTGAGTTGAAAAAACCAGTAGTCTAGTTATTGCACACTTGGGGGCTAAGAAAATGTCAAGAAATTGAAATGTGGTGCTTAAATTGCCTTGTGTATGTTAGAGACAGGACCTGCCAAGTTTATACTGCCAATGCATTTGTAGCGATTCACCAAGTATTAAAACAGTATCATAATTTATTAGGCTATATCAACTATTTTAGTCCCTACAATCCGTACATGTTGTAAACTAAAACCTTGACAAGAATACTGATTCTGCCGAAGGGGACCAACAGATTCATCAGAATTCCCGTGTTCCTGGGATTCATCCACATTGTGAAGAAGCTCGAGCATATTTTGACTGCAGTGGACATTTACGAATTTTCAAAGGCATCATATGCATGCAAGTGATTTAATCTGAAACAATATACAGGCAAGAAAGGGAAACATTAACAGCTAAAAACTAAACCAGAACAGTCAAAGTTGCTAAATTATGGCACGTTGTCTGTTCCCAGTAATTCTGATATGCACATCCCCCGATATGGCGCATCATAAAAAACAAAGCCACATATATACAATTTCAGGAACTTCCAAACATAACACAATCGAATTAAAGAGATGTGGTTATAAAGTTGACATCCCAAATTACATGTTTCTTGACATCACAAGATAGTTTTTGACTTTTAGAGTGGTGTATAGGCTCATTTCCCTGAAATCTTTCTTTTTTCTTTTTTTGGTTTCTTGGCCGTCTTTTGTAATGGGTGGAATCCCCCGATGCCTTCTTAAGTTCTTATAGACTTTATTACTCACCCAAAAAAGAAAAACTGACATGTTGTAAAGCATAACTCAATGCTCTAAACACATGCGTCAATTAATATGAACTATGAATCTGAACAAGTACAACAAAAAAATACACACAACATTGATTTGCATGAGAAGAATAGTACATCTTCAAAACTGCAAGGAATGCTTTGAGATCCTCATATCCTGAAGTCCAGTGGGCTAGCCTTTGGTTCCCACATCATGCGCCAAGATGGTCATTACCGTCACACGAATCTTGTGACTAGAGATGGGCTTCATTCTTGGGGAAGTTATTTCATATGCCACTTGTGTAGTCTGTGGATGTTCTGAAGGATCACAACCACCTCTTCTTCGCTTGTCATTTTCCCTCTCAAGTTTAGCAAGTAGTGCTAAGGAAATGTGGCCGTGATAGAACTACTGCTATTCTGGCTTCTGAGTTGGTGTGGGCTTGGCAGTTTGGTAGAGGTAAGCCCTTGAAAAGTAAGTCTCCAGACTTTCTTTACCTGCTTCCTTTTATAATATATTTGGGGTGAAAGGAATAGGAGGATTTTCCAACATAAAGTGCTTGAAGTGGAAGGAGTTCTAGCCGAGATTGCTACATCTATTAGAGCTTGCATGTCAAAATGGAGGTGAATTCCAGAATCTGAAGGGAATAGCTTTGGCTGAATTTGGGAATTTTCCGATGAAATGTTTAGGGCTACACTGCTTTCTTTTTTATGTCTTAATGTCGTAGTTTTCTAGAGTTTGATGGGCTGTTTCTGTTTCCATGGTCCCATGAATCTATGATAGTCCTAGTTCTTGGCAGTATGGTTTTGTTGTGTGCTTTGTAGGCTTTCAAGGTATGCAATCTGTTTCTTTGTGGTTTGATGGGTTCTTAATTAATTAACTTCCCAAAAAAAAAAAAGGTCTTAAATGTACATATTCTCAAAACCTCCAACCATATAGCTTACACAAAAGAAGCATTGGATTCCATAATATATCATCCAAGTTCTACTTATAGAACATGTACAAGAAAACAGGAAAACAATAAGCAGTACTTAACCCCCAAGTCATTCAAGTTCTTTTGCGTAATTGGCCATACTTTTGTCTGTGAGCTAGGAGGCCGTTTAATATATCTCCATTCTCGACCAATATATATGTCTTGCTGCAACAATCACACCTTTGTTCAGTGCAGCGTGAACACATTCACAACCCACTTGGTCAGTAACATCAAACATGTGCAAAATTACCCCATATGAACTTTTCCCAAGTACAAGAACGTCGAGAAGCAACTTTCCCCATAGGAGTTCGAGTTTGCAATGTAACTATGCTTACACTCCTATAATATTATGCACAAAATGATGAATTATACCATGTAACCAACCACCATATTCCCCTAGCAAAGAGGAGACTATACAAAGCAAAGATAATATTTTGACCCATCCACAAGTCCTTATGGATAGGATTCAAATGGACCCAATACATTGATACATGTCAAAACCTGACACGCACCCAAGACCAAGGAACATATATATTCACCCCACAAGGAAGACCAAAACTTCTAATGGGCCTGTACAAAATGAGTCTGTCTAAACAAGTGTACGAGAATAACTATGAAAGACAAGAAATACAAAAAGTCTAATGAGCCCAAAACAATAAGCCTTCAAATCTTCAAATAAATGTAGCATTTCTCCTTTCATGTCATAAAAAATGGATTTCAATCACTGTTGAATCGACAAAAGAAACAAAATTTTATTGATTAACTACCTTGATTTTTTTTTTTTTTTTGAACTGGATTAACTACCTTGATTGAGCAGCCTTCTTTGGTTCACGTATGCTAACAGATCTGTCGAAGGGAGCAGAGGTATTAGGTGCAAAGCCTGGAAAAGTTCTTCTGGAAGGTGTGTCATCTACCCCATTTTTGTTTCTTTGTATATCCTGTGAATGCCAGTGTAAACAAAGTAATTTAAAATTTTCTAGCTGAGATAAGAACTAGAATGCTTTAAAAATAACAAATAACACAAGCCAAAATTCACCGTTTCCATTTCAGAGGAGATTTTTGGGAAATGACCAAAAGTTTTGGAGTGCCCAAAAAACCCTGATTGGGGTCGTATGATGCACGAGGAACCTGCTGGGACATGGCCTGCGAGTGGCTAGCCAGTTCGATTCCACGAGTTCTTCGGCCAGAATGACCAGATGACTTTTCCTTGCCTTCAGGAAAATTCTGTGACTCAACTCCATCTGACCAATTACCTTCCCTTATGTCACCAGTCGTAGTGTGCTGGCATAAGTTGGAGCCACGACTGTCGCTAGAATTCTCTATTCTATCACACTTCTCTGTCCCATGCACTTTAACTGGATCCTCAGCAGAGGTTTCTATGGACTCTAAAACCTGAGGGCCCTTGTTATGATGATGCTGGAATTTCCCTGAATCCGCAGTTGCTTTGCTTTTCAACGAAGAATCAGTATGTTTCCAGTTACTAAAGTGATGACTGTTTGGAAAAAATTGGGTGGTTTCCTGGCTGGACCTTGCACTGCTAGAATATGGCGTCGCAGCAAGATTATTCAAACTTGAGTCTTCTCTGGAAAACATTGCACGCTCCAATCCAATGCTGGAATCCAGACCTGAATCAGCTTTCCATAAATGACCACCACGATGGCCCTGCAAATGGTGCAAGTCGTTCTCATTCCTGTGATGTACTGACAATGCATCACGACTAGCTGTTATAGCCTCGCCAACGTTGTGACCATTCGGTTTATTCTGTTGCTGGCCAGAGTTTAAAGAGGAAACTTTCTGTTGGTTGGGCCAAGACCCCGAAACACTCTTGGCATTCATTTCGGTATCTAAAGAATTCACAGCATTTCCATAAATCTGAATCCCTTCAGTAAGTGGTTTTTTTAGAGGATTGTGACTTAACCATTTGCTTCCTTCTTCTGAGGATTGCTGAATTGATCTATGACTAGAATTCCTCTGCGGCCTCTCACTATGTTCGTATGAAAATCTCTGTCCAGATTGCTGCAATCCAGTGAAACCTTGATAGCCATTGTTGAAATTGGCATCGTTAGGGAGGGGAGTCGATCCAGAATTCCACATTGTCTGTTGTTTGGTAGTATCTTCATTGGCTGAAGGTTGGAGATTTCTAGCTGGAACTTCTGTATTCTGATAACTCAGACCACTCCGTTCTTCGTGGAGCCCAACGTCATTGCTACTAGTTTCAGCGACAGCAGACTTCATCAAAGCACTCCAACTCCCACTTTGTAAAGAAGGAAATCCATCCGCAAATCCTGTACCATTCGACATATTAGAACCTCCAATCCCCATGAGCGCGCTACCTCCAAAAGCATCCCATTATTGTCATCCCAAAACAAAATCTTCTCTTCAGTAGGATCTAGGGAAGCCATATTATGCGAAGAAGAAACCTGATTTCCAGTTTTTTCGTGCATTGTTTCCAAGTGCGTCCCGCTATCTAGGCCTTGGACCATTAGAATTGCTGAATAAGTTTTCCCCATGAAGTCCATGTCTGGAATCCAGGGAACCATCTTGCATATTAACCTGATCTGGGAATCCAGTGAACTGATTACTTGGAAAAGAATTGTTGTACATTGTCATTTGTCGAGCCGGAGGCTTAGCTGGTGGGACATGATCAGAATACTGGAGTGAAGTGCCTCTAGAACTAGAATCAGGAACCCCGTATAAAGATTGATCAACCAGTTGTTGAGGAAACGAACCGATTGAGCTTAGTGCCTGACCATGCTCAGGGGAAAATCTAAATCCATTAACTGCCGGAGAAGCCCACGGATAATTTGATGCTTCAGTAATTTGAGTAATGGGAGTGCCGTGTATTAGAGTATGTGAATGGCTGCCAGATGCCTGCTTCGTGATGGAGGGAATCTGGTTCAGTGAATTCTGTCTAATTGCTTCAAGTTGCTGAATCTGTTGCTGCCTCTGAAACTCTTTCTTTTTCCTCAACATGGCCTGTTGTTGCAGTAGCTGCATGTCGCTAAACCCAGGAGGGGGCAAAGATTGCATAATGCCTGTTTGTTGTCTGCTTATTCCGTTGTTGGCTACCGCAAAAATCAAAACTAACGGGTGATTCACATGATTCCGACCTAACTAAAGTTTTATTATTTTCAACATCATTCCCTTGTTTGGATTCAAAAATAGACGAGCCTCTTGGCATTATATTACTGTGCTGAGATTCTAAATCCACTCCCAAAAAGTTTGACCCATTCTGTCTCGTCTCTGTAAAATGTTGTCCATGAATATAGCCATTCAAGTTTGGATTCTGACTTTGAGGCTTCCTGTTAGCGAGCTCCGGCCTCACTGCTGGCTGCGAAAACCTTACTCCATGAGACACTGGACTAGAATAACTGCTATGTCCTCTCTCAATATCTGTTTATGCCCAAAGAAAATACGTGGCTTGCGTATGAGAAGCGCAGAATTCATTTTTAAACAATTGGTATTAACCCTAATTCATAAGGTAAACACAAATGAAAAATGAAAAGTAATACCTGATTGCCTGTATTGTAATCTTTTGAACTGGAATTTGGTAAACCATTATGTGTTTGACTTCAGGCCCCAAAACTGATACTCCCTGGCCAAGTTCCGTCAATAGCCTGTGATTGATGCTGGCCCTGGGACAAGTTGTCTTCAGCAAAGAAACTGTGGACCTTGTCTCCAGCTTCGTTACTGGGCATAGATTTTTCAACACACACAAAGATGGAACTTAACAGATGAACAAAGTGAGCATATCATCACTCCAATAGGAGCTCCAGTATTGAGGCTCCAACCGTAATTAACTTCGAGATAACTTTGAGATAATGAAAACAAACTTCTTTGTGGATGATTACGCGTCACTCCAACAAGCAAATTGCCAGCCACAATCTGCATATTTATGGGAAGAAAAATTAAAACTGGTGAGTTGAACAATGGAAAAATAAAAATATTAGGGGCAACCAATCGTGTCAAGAGACTCCATAATTTCAAGCATTACAAAAAAACTGTTAAACTCAAAAGACCTTTTATTGATCTTTCTTCAAATAATAACACAATAAATTCAGGAAATAAGAAACCAAGCACATGGTGATGCATGAATGACTATATGATTCTGAGGGTTTTATCAAAGGGTGGAATGAAATGAAAGAACAAATAGCTATTATGTTCTTACCACCCAAGGCGGTAGCTTGGTGGTCAGTGAGTTACCCCCACAAGGTTTGGGCCTTGAGAGGTGACAAGTTCAAGTCATGCTAACCAAACCCTCAACACTTCCCTACAGTTCCCACCCATTGGCTGCTTGCCTGGGTGGGGCGGTAGTTGCCGTGGCTCTTTGATTCCTTCGGGCGGGCCTTGAGAAGTGGCAAGTTCGAGTCATGCTAACCGCCCCCTCAACCCTGCCCTACAGTTCCCGCCTATTGGCTGCTTGCCCTGAGTGGGGTAAAAGTTGCTATGGCTCTTCGATTTCTTCAGCGAACCTCCGGCGATCTAGAATAACTAGGGTCAAACTCAAAAGGAGGGTTGTTGCGCCTGGTTGCCCCTTACTCCACTCTGTTTGACTAAGCAAAAAACATATTACAATGTTCTCTTAAACCTGACTCTTGGATCAAACTATTCGTATCCTCAACTTGAAAGGAACTTTACAACCAAATAAAGACAGAAAAAATGTACATGGATGAAGTGCAAGTCCGCCACAGAGGCTCAGCACAAAGGACCAAAAAAACTTGTCCATTTAAACAATCTTAGAGGCCTTTTCCACCCACCCTTTTGTATTCACCACCTCTATCCCTAAAGAAAAAAAATTCCCCGAAAAAAAAAAAAAAAAACTCTTTTTCCAAATTAAGGTCACAAAATCAGTTTCAAGTGTGAACACCAACAAGGAACTTCTACTGGTTGATAGATTCCTGGATAACAGTTGAGTACCCACATTCACTAAACTACAAATAATAGCACCAGATTTATGAAATTACCAAGGATGGATACAATTCAAGTCATATAAATATAGAAAGTACTCCAAACTCAAATGAAACGCACTCTTCCCCCTCAGTGAATATGCATAAAAACCCAACCAATTCCTACCATGACTGAGTCATTCAACTCAAAAATACCATACTAATCTCATCTGTAGATACATATGTATGTGTGTATATATATACGGGCAAGCTTCTAGTCTGGACTCTGGGACTCAGGACCTCCACATTCTCGATATTTTTTTTATGATTTGAACCGTTCAATGTGTTTAAAACGTGTTTTAAGGGTCAATTTTGGGAAAAAAACTGTTCAGATCAAGCCCTTCCCGGTATTTGTTTTGGATGATTTCTCGCAGGGACCCTTAAAACATGTTTTAAACACATTGGACAGTTCGGATTTTGCAAAAACAATTTTTAAAAACTTCAAAACACCCAAAATTTGTGATCACTCAAGTTCCCTAGATTATTCTTAATTTCTAGGCCAATTGCTCTAAGTAGTATAGTTTTTCCTTTCATTTTAAGTGGCACGCATGGTAAAATTTTAGTTGGGTATTATGAGAAAACATTCTTTACACTGGTGGTGTAAACTAAAATTTTGTCCGAATTAATTGTATTGTGCTACTGATAATATTGTGTTCACGTGGGGATAAGGAGTATTTCCAAATTAGGTGGTTAGAAATTTCCGAGCAACAATGGTGGTATGCTTGGAGAAAGCAGAGGATGACCTGGACTTGGCGGCCTACTCTTACCAAACAAAAGATTCAGAAAACCTATGAGTACAGACCCATAGATACAGAAAATGTACATAGGTGATCGGGTGGGTCCCACACGGGTAATCCGTACCGTTCATTGGATCAACCACTTACAAGATATATATTGGATCAACCACTTACGAACGTCGAATCGACGTGATTTCTCGCGGGGCTCCTCAGAAAATTATTCTAAGATGAATGAACGGTACAGATCATCCGTGTAGAACCCACAAGTGGGTTCTCGAACACCTCTGTGCATTTTCTGTACGTCTACATTCTGTACACGTGGCATCCTCCCAAAAGATTAGTATTTGATTAGGAGAGAGAGAGAGAGTAGTGGTCGGCAGAAGATTATTGTCGCATGTGATGTTAATTAATTAATGATAAAGAGAGATTGAGAAAGTGGGTGGAAAAAGGACGACTTCTTTTTCAAAAGTTTGATATAAAGAATTGGATCAAGTCTACCCCGTAAATAGTAAGGGGTGGTTTTTTGATTTTTTTTTTGTCTTTATTCAAAAAAAATTGTATTTGTTAGTTTTTGGTCGATTTTTTTTTTATTTTTCTGCTTGTCTCGACGAGAGGAATCTAAAAAGTATAAAATTATTAGCCAAACTTAAAGTTTTGTTAATGAAGACGAAAAATAATCCAAAAAACTGGTTTACTTTCGGCTTTATTAAAAAAACTATTACTTTTGACCATAATTTTATACTCTTTGGATTCGTCTAGACGAGATAAATCCGGAAACCACAAAATTTTGACGCAAAACTAACAAATGCAAAAAAAAAATTGAATAAAGACAACAAAAAAACCAAAAAACCACTTTTTTCAAATTAGCCAAATTTTGTAACACCCGAATATCTTCTTTTACTATTTCGAACACATCAAGAAATTACTTAAATTTTTGGATATATAAGTTTTTAAAATTGCAACATGAACCTTATTTGATAGATCTTGATTAAATCTAGTAAATAAAGTTTTCAAAATTATATAAATAATTATAGATCAAAATATATAAGTAATGTAAAAATGATACGCATGCCCAAAAACGGTGAATTTTGTTTTGAATTGGATTAAATCTAGGAAACCAAAAAGGGGTTGCGTGCTTTTTTGTAATAAAGTGACTAGTAGGTCTTTTGCTGAATGTTCTTATTTTGTTTTAAATTGGATTTTTTCTACATATCCTTACAACGTTTGTATGCAATTACTATGTTGTAAAATTAGCCAATTGATTGTGTTATTGTATAATAAGTAGCTCGGTCCTCTTAGTTACCGTACTGAGAACTTCTTTGATTCAATCGATTCTTTTGAACTAAGTCTATGGACTTTGTTCCGATTTTAATTAGTCTATCGTTAGTGAACGATAAAATTAGTTTATCGGACATTAGTTGGAGAAAACGTATTTGTAACGACCCGGATCCACAAGCACCTCGAAAATAATATAAAATTAATCAATAACCAATCCCACTTCCTTCCATACTTACATAATTTTTCGTATACATTTCTCTTTATTTGTCGATCGTTACCGTTAAATATGTGGACCTCGCCACCGCAAATAACATGCTGAGATCTCATTTGTATCGGACACCATCTCCCCGTTATCCGGTCGGCCCATCGCTTGTTAACTCACCGCAAACAACATGCTGGTTTATTTTCACGTGGCCACCCAATCACCTCGGGTGCACCCACATGCGCACAAAGTGACATCTGGGCCTAGCATGCAAATTAACCATTAATAACACTAAGCCCCTTTATATTTAACTCAAATTCATTTTAATCACAAATTCTCCAAAATCCCAAAGCCGTTATTCATTATTACTATTCGTCTTCTCTAATACCGCCTGATCACAAAATGCACAATAACGAATGATTCGGTTTCCACAACACTGTAAATATAATCCACGTGTATAAAATGCGGGAATTACAGTATTTTAACGCTTATCCACATTAATCCTTCAAAGAATCATCTAATCTTGCTCTCAATTCTTACTAGTGCTTTCTCGAACAGTCGAATTTTATTATTTCGAAAAAAAATTTGACAAATAATTTCACGCTCCCGCTCTTATATCCACACGAGCACCCGCATTACGTGAGTTGGAATATACCCAGCACTACTAGTTGTTAAAAACAATAACGGGATACCATAGACATTTACTTTGGAAGTGTAAAAGGCGAAGTTCATATTCATAGCTCATGTCATTTTCTTCTTGTATTACAACGATTTTTTTTTTTTTTGGGGCAAAGAGATAGAAATATCAATAAAAAAAATGCAACCTGATGCAAGCCGAGATTCTGCAAGCTGAGAACATAACAATAAGGAAGGATAACATAGAAAGTACATACTACTACAGAAAACTGAAACATAAAAGGAGATTCCATCACCTGTGTCCGGATGAGGAACAAAAAGGGCAAGCGCATGTTTAGCCAAGAGGTGCGCACATTGGACTTCTTTCCGCTAGCTCTACCTTAGTAATTTGACAAAAGCTCAACTTTGTTACATCACGTAGGCTGCGTATCAAAAAAGTGTCTTGATAGTGGCACTTACTCCTCCTCCCTATCTGCATAATAGCATTAAAACAGTCAGAAAGAATATAGATAGCATTAAAATTGAATTTTACAACGATTTTTATTCAATTATTGCGATGATGATTTCATTTTTATTATACTGGAAGTTGACTGGTATGACCACCGTGATGATTGGCTAACAAGTCTAATCCAATCCATCGTTTAATTTGAACTCTGAGTTTAAACTTGGAAAATTTTAAAATCAGCCCACTAGGATATTTTTAAAAATGTGTTTTGTATTAAAAGTATATAGAAACGTGTAAAAGTGTATTGAAAAGTGAAAAAAAAAATGAACACTGGAGTATGTGTGTCATTTTGGAGTGCAATTTTATTCACCCTCCTTTAAAGAGGGTGAACAAAACTCTCCCTCTTATGGGTTGAATTGGTGTGGATCCCACTACAAAGTGATGTCATGCTTATCTCTGCAATATACTTTTTGGTAAGCATGACATCACGTTGTGATAGGACCCACACGTTTCAACCAATAGAAGGGAGGGTTTTGTTCACCCTCTTTTAAGGAGGATGAACAAAATTGCTCACATCATTTTGTTTTCTTCTTATCTTATCATCAGCCCAGTGAATTACACGTTTTTATTCAAATGACTTTTAGCCAAACTGTTTTTCAAAATAGATAAAAAAAATAATAATAATAAAAATAAAAAATGAGTAGTGAGAGTCACATGTGACTTTTAGCCCTTTTTTGACTTTTAACGCAATGGGAAACTCGGTGATTTCCCATTTTTAGCTTAAAATGACTTTTAATCTACTTTTATTCAAATTGTTCTCTAATAAAGCCAAAAGTTGATATACATGAGGAGAGTAACAAGTCTTGAAATCCATGTTTTTTAAAATAAAAAAAATAAAAAACTTTTAGCGCAATAGTTAACTCCCCCTTAATTTGCATTTATTTTTCTCGTACTATTTGCAAGGAATATTTGACAAATATTTAGTATAATGAGAGAAATGTTGTAATACACGAAAAATTATTATATGCCCTTGGAGCACTGCCACAATGCCCCCGATGACCCTTTTCCACCACATATTGTGGGGTGGGGTCTATGGGACACAGAAACAAAATGGGACAAAAGAACATATTCAAAGGTATTACTTAATTTTTCAGTTAATTTTTACAATTCGAATTAAACATGACCAAATATATTGTTCCAGAAACTAACTTATTCCTAATCTGATTTGTTATGTTTTTATGAGACGTGTCATTCTCTCACAACATATTAACTCAAAAAGTCAACTTATGCCAGTTCCTGAATTAAGTTAGTTTCTGGAACAATTTAAGTGAGCATCTCCATCAACTTCTCTATCCCCACCTCCTCGCCACCACTCGCGAGCCAACCCTCTAAAATCCCCCAAAATGCTACCGCAGCAGCGTCGCCATCACCCTAGCCATCGGACCATGTGCTACAGTGACTGGCCATAGCAGGTGAGTCACTATAGCCTCACCTACCTCTCTCTCTCTCTCTATGTGAAATTGACAGCGATGGAGACCAAAGGCAGAGACTCGCTGGAAGAAGACCAAAAATACAAATTCTGGAAAACAACGATGAGGGCGACATGTCCTAAAATCGATTTGAGATCAGAAGGTGGTAGATCAATCTTCTCAAGACAATTTTCAACGGTGTAAGATCTGTCATCGACAAACTCTACGGGGAGTCACACACGCCGGTCGGTGGCCGCGCATGTCAGAGAGTGAGCTAATGAGGTAGAAAACGATATATATATATATATATATATATATATATATATATATATATATATATATATATATATTAGCCAAATGGCTATTCTATTGGGTACCTCCCTTATTTGATGACTAGCCAAAATAGAATTTAGTTCATTTCTGGCCAAAAATTGCTAGAATTTTGCTTAGGCTGTTGGAGTTGCTTTTACAAAATATCAAATATACAATACTAAAGAGTGATTATATTTCTTACAAATTTTCGTATCTTGTGAAATTGTGATATAAGTACTCCCTCGGATTAGGATAGTTGGATGTCTCCAATTTTTAGTCTCAAATGACACTTTTTGTTCTCCAAAAAAATTGTCATAATTCAAATGTAATGGAGAAAAACTGTTAAGTTTACTATTTTACTCTTACTTTTTAAAAGTAAATACATGTAATAATGATATTTTGAAGGATGAAAGAAAAAAAATTTTAAAAAAATGACATTTTTAATGATGATGACGGGACTATTGGATTAATGGAGTCGTGCTCAACTGCTGAACGTCGCCTATTCGGTGGGCTAGTATATTCTAGAACCGTGCCCACAGAAATTGGTTGGCAGAGGGAGGAGTTGTGTGACTGTGATCAAGATAAGTGGGCCCCATTTTTGAAACGTGTGGAGGCCTATTGGCTGTGAACCTCCCCAATCACCATCATACGGTCAGGAAAACACTTCACTTGTCCAGTGGCACTTCTGTTAACTTTGACTTTTTGAAATAATAAATCTTAAATAAAAAAATTCACACCACCACTTTAAAACATAACTTTGGTAATAACAGCGTCTGAAACCGTTCGATACATATGGATTCATGTGCATCGAAAGGCTCCAGAAGCATTTGCATCCGTAATTGCGTTTTCAAATTTGTTAGTAGCTTTGCTCTTTTATTTCATTTTTTTATCGAACTTTATTAACTCGAACACACAAAAAGTATAACAAGGTCTCGTTTCAATAAGTAGATTTTTGAGCTTTTTAATTTCTCATGCTTTATGAGATAGATTATTTTCATGCTAGGGGTACATAACTTTTTGTACATAAAATGTACAAATCAATTGGTTCGGGACTATTTCGGGTCCTATACGGATAATCGGAGCCGTTCATATTCTTCAAAATAATATTTTATTGCACCCCGTAAAAAATCAACTCAATCAGATATCGGCAAATACTTCATCTGTTTATCCATTTTTTTGTTCAAGACAAAAAATGGACAAACGGGTGGAGCATTTACCGACATCCGATTGAGCTGGTTTTTTATGTGGTACAATGAAATATATTTTAAAGAACATGAACATCTTTGATCATCCGCATGGGACTCGGAATGGACCCAAATAAAAACCTTTGTACATTTTATGTACAATTTCTCAGTACCCGTATCTTTTTCGAAAAAGAAAGCATAAGGTCCGTTACATCCATTCACAACGCCACTACGCTTTTTACCATATCGTAATGCTGTTTTTTAAACTTTAATTGCAGTGCTTTGTTACTTGTTATGAGTTTCTGTTTTTCCCTTTCGCTCCGGAGAAGAGAAAACCTCCAAGTGGTGCGGAAAACCCATGTGCAAATTAGTATAGTACTAATTAAAAAATAAATAAAACTCAGTAATCCGGCATGCTTGTGTTCACCTCAACTAATTAGCGGGTTTAATTCTACTGTCCATTTGCGAGGAGTCTAATTAGAACCCGAGAAAGCCTATCTTTAAATTGGTTTTTTATTTTTATGATCCGATTTTTTTTTTTTTTATGATCCCGAATCTTTAAATTGGTTGATACTTCCAAGAACATCGTTCCATTCAAATAGTAAAAGTTACAAAAAGAGGATTGTGTTTTAAAAAATACTATTACTTTCTTATGGATGGAATCACAGAGAAAAAGAACAAATAAATTACAGTACCAATTACTATATAATAAATTATACAATTAAAAGTACCAATTTATAATGCGTGATCTGGGGCTTATTTATGAGGAAAAGATTTGGGACACGAATACAAAACATGAAAAAGAACATAAAAACACATCCAACATATGAGATTTATCTGGTACACTGTTTGCCCAGTGTACCAGATGGATCTCATCCATTTGATGTATTTTCATGTTTTGTTTCATATTTTATACCAAGGCCCCTTATTTATGTGCTCACTTTTCTGACAAATAAAAATGGGGTTCTACAATTGTAGTTCACAAACCTCAGTTGTCTATCATATATCCGATCACAACAATTTAATTAGTGACTTAGAAAATTGTACTATTTAACTGATATCGAAACAAACAAGAAAATCCAAAAGAATAATACCATCACGGCTAATGTTGACAGTTCTAAATTGCTTTTTAAGATTTTAAGAATTCCTTTCTCTTTTTTGGAATTAAAATAGTTCACTTTTTCAATAAATAATTTTTTGAAAAAGAGTGGGAACGCAAGGGAATTTTTAAAAAATGCAAGTTAAAATTGGCGAAACATTTCGGGATATATAACCGACTAAATATTATATGTACATGAATTGCACTAAATACAAATTTCAATGTATAGTTGGTAATACCAGTGTCAAATATATATATTGATCTGATTAATATGTTGTAACTAACCGTTGACTTAAACGATGACAATCTTCAAGACTTTAATTTATTTACGCTGAAGTCATTCTTCGCTCTTTCCCCAGTTTTTTCCCCCTACATATGATTCCCAAACTACTTTTTCTCTTTTCTATTATATGCGGTGTTCCGTGTCAACTTGCTTACGACGGACTAATCCTAATATCCCTTTCCACGCTTATACGCAACATGAAGTGATCTTAAGATCGAATTTCTGACAAGTAGTGGAATTTTATTTGAAACCTTAGGAAGGAGCCGGTAAACTCTCGAGTCATAAGTCAAGACCACTAAGCGAACCCTTCGGGCCTATTCCCAAACAGCATTGGAAGCCATATTCTGTAAATCTAGCTTGTAGTTTTCAATGTACTTCCCAATCCCAAGTGCCTTCTTTTTTATTATTCATTCTTTTTCTTTCCCTCCATTTGTCCCCAGATCCTAACTGGTAGGTTGACATTGTGAATTGAGAAAAAGAAGGGGATCAAAGAAAGAGGTTGTGTCATATTCAATCCTACGTAACCTTTTTTTCCGGTATAAGTTTATTCACTTCAAGGTAATCGTGTACCCTTCCTAATGTCAAAATTAAAAAATTTATTCGGTCATATATGATACGGAAACATGGAATTGGGAATGCTGTAGTGCACTACAGGATTGTAGTCTAGTATCCGAGTCTTTGATTACATAATTAATGGTCCTGATTTCAGCTCGGAACTTACATGATCCGAGTCGTCCTTTTGAGCCGTTGATTACTGAGATTAACGATTCGGATGTCACACTACGGAATCCCTGTTTCCCGGAGACAGTGGTGTTAGAAACTATTTATATGTGTATCCGTAGTAGTAGTAGTATATATGTGGTCCACCATAAGTGGGACCCATATGGACGTATGATTTTTAAACCTCTGGAATCGTCGATTTGTGATGGATTCAATCCATTAGCACTAGAAGTTTAATACTATAATTATGTTTTAAAAATTGGTTAAATATTTTAACAGACAAACATAAAATAATTCATTACTCTGTCGAGTTTTTTTCCCCCTTGGTTAGAAACGTAAGAAATTATTCGATTGAGTCGAGTCAACATGTTCACAGCTGGGGTAATAACGTTTAGATTTGGTGATCTGTTGGAATCATAGATCTGTTCACACACGCATGTACATATGTACGCATATATTTCAACCATTTGCCCAACATTAATTGGTGCAATAAAATCCAAGGGGTTGGCCCAAAACAACTTCAGCACTTGGACTTAGGGATTTGCTGACGCAGCGTGGCGTTGTAATGAGAGAAGACTAGATATCGTTCTAACAGACGAATTGATTAGATATCATTCTAACAAACGAACTCTTGAATCCACAAAAGAAATGACAAACACCTTGCCACCAGAAAAATAGAGAGAACTCTAGAATTTTATCAATGAAAAATTGGAATTTTTTTTTTTAGCCCTTAGGCGTACAGCCATATTTATAAGTAGAGAAGTCCTATTTTAGGTAGGAATCAAACCATTAGCTTAGCAAATGAAATGGTTTGATTTTAGCGCCTAGTTTCCTTATTTGCTAAAATCACCCACTTGATTTACATTTTACGGGATTCCTATTTTAACAAATGGGAAATCAGGCCTAAATTCCCCCAAGATTTAAAGGTGGACTTTATTTGTTGGACTATTAAAAAGGGTACTAAAAGAGGAGCCCTTAAAAATTGTAAATTTGGTCGGCCTAAAACAGCAGCAAATCAAACTTTAGCTCAAGACCGACTTTGTTCTAACGTCTCACATTTGCCAACAAGCCACCTTACCTCTCTCGTTAGCCTAAAAACAACTACAAGAGGGATTTTCAGAGCAGTCGAAAGTCCACGCTGACTGGCCTGGAACATCCATTATTATACGATAAAAAAAAAAAAAAAAAAAACTGTATGACAACAAAATATTTTCTCACAACAACTATTGCAGCATGCACACTCAAAAGTCGTTCTAGGCACGGCATGACCATTTTGTAGCAAAGAACCTCTCCTGCCTCTACCCACCCTCTCACCCACTATATTCCCACTTCAATATATACCAGACAATTAAGCCCACCACACACCCTCTCTAAATTTCTCCCAAACCACCTTAGCTCCGCCGTCGCATTACCACCATGTCAAAGGAGTGTGATTACCACAGCGGCAAGTGGAAAAGAATCCTCCGCCGGGTTTTCGCCGGACTTTTGATCTTCTTCTTCATTGTCCTGGTCATTTTTCTCATAACATGGGCCATCCTGCAGCCTAAGAAGCCCCAATTTGTGCTCCAGGACGCCACCGTCTACGCCCTGAACGTCTCGGCTCCAAACTTTGTCTCCACCACCATCTCCCTCACCATCTCCTCCCGCAACCCCAACGACAAAATCGGCATCTACTATGACCAGCTCGACGTCTACGCTACCTACCAGAACCAGCAGATCACCTACTACACCGCCATTCCGCCAACGTACCAGGTATTAGATTGTTTACTGAATCAACTATCACAACTGACTTTGATTTTTAAAAAACCCATATTGTTTCGATCACATATCACAGTTTTTATGTATCTAAAAACCCAAATTGTTCGATCGAATGAAAATTTGATTTCAAATTTGATACTTTTTTTTCTATAACAGGGTGACAACGACGTCAACGTCTGGTCGCCGTACATCGTGGGAACTAACGTGCCGGTGGCGCCGTACAACGGGATGTCACTGAGTCAGGACGAAGCCGACGGAGCAATAACGCTGATGATCAAAATTAACGGCCGCGTGAGGTGGAAGGTCGGAACAGTGACCACCGGCGATTACCACCTATACGTTACCTGTCCGGCGTTAATCACGTTCGGAAGTCAGAGCACGGGCATCCCCGTCGGAAACGCCGCCATTAAGTACCAGCTGGTCCAGAGTTGCAGCGTCAGCGTGTGATGCGGTGGTTGACCGAGTAACGGAGTAAAAAAGCATATTGTTTCTCTCGCTTTAGATGTAATTATTTAATGTCAAGTGCCACCGTCACTTAAAATTCCGGAACTCTTTTATAAGTTCTAACATTACACGTTTACACGAAATCCATTCACGGAGTCCGGGTGAACGTGTTGTGTGGGAGAGCTCCGGGTCGTAACGAGAAGGTGTTATAGCTTTTAATTTGGTATTTTTTCCATTAGTAGTTTTCTTTTGTGGCGGTATAATCGGTTGAATTGTACATTTTGCTAATGAACAAAAAGGAAGAGGGACAGAAATAGCAAAATTACAATATTCTGATTTTCGTAAACAAGTTAGTATATATATATATAATGGTGAAAATAATTACCTTGAAAAAGGGTAAGCCAAGTTGTGGTGCCAAGTGGACGTTGTCATGACGCTTTCATTTTCTAAATCTGTCTTTGCTTCTCTTTTACGCTGTTCAATTTCTTAATATTGGGTGATTTATTTAATCAGGATTTGGAAACTTCGTTGAAACATCACGTTCAGTTTATGCGCTTAATTCTTGCCAATCTCGAGGGAGTGAGGTGGAAATTGCATGTGAATCGAATTGTTCCCTTCCCGTTACATATCGGCCTGTTTCCGACTCGTAGATAGTTTCAAGGCCGATACTCAGATATAGAAACTTAACTTTCGTTTTGCCAGAAATAATTTTTTAAAATTCTCAACTACTATATTTAATTTTTCGCAACAGTTAGAGTCACGATTCCGTTATTTAAAATCTTGGTTGAGGGGGCTCTGTAGTGACGAGCTCATTACAGGGTGTAGTGAGCTCAGCTCAGCTGTCTGATCGGCGATCGACGGTCTGAATCATCTTACATTTTAAATAAACATTTTACATATAATTTAAGCCCTATTTATCCGGACCGTCGATCACTGATTGGACGGCCGTGCTAAGCTCAACACACCTTGTAATGAGTTCGGCTTACTATAGGCCCATTCCTTTTTAGTGGGGTTAGAGATCATGTGTCCAACTAGACAAAATCAATAGGTACGATTGAGTTGTGCATTCAAAATTAAGGTATATGGAATCTGTGGATGGCCTTTTCGTAATGTTAACGTTTGTGTCCGGTCTGTTTTGGGTTTAATGAAAATTGGGTGGTGGAGACTGGAGAAGGCCACGCCACTGAGAGAGGTGTTATTGTGGGGAGTTGATATTTTATTTGATTTGTTTAGGGGAGGTGGAGAACAACTTGGCCATTGACAATATGTAACAGTGTCGGTATGAGGTCATAGATATATGGAAAATGGGATTATCGATTCAATAGAAAAGGTATTACTCCGTATAAATCAAAAGATATACACAATTTTTCACAGGGACCAATAATATGAGACGGATAGAGTGCTATATAGTAATATATAACGAGTAAGTATTCGTATCCATTCTCACAGTAGAGTGAGTTACGAGGTTGGTATTATTTTTTCAAGTCCTGATTTTGGTGCATGAATCTCCAAGGGTATAGATGGACCAGCAACCACAAAGATTCTGCTAATAACAATATAGTTAAAAGGGGATTTGGGGTGCCTGCTGTGCACCCACCGCACAGCAGGTGCTGTGCACCCATCCGAGCCGTCCGTTCCTCGGATGGACGGCCCAGATTTCATCTTGCATGCGTGGCAACGAACGGTTCGGATGCAAAGGTGTTGAGGTGAAATTTGGGCCGTCCGTCTGAGCAACGGACGGCTCGGATGGGTGCACAGCACCTGCTGTGCGGTGGCTGCACAGCAGCCACCCCGTGTCCAGTTAAAAGGTAATAAGAGTACTAGAATAAGGTGAATTGGATCGCCCGCTAGTGTGCGCGTTAATACTTGGTGTGATTGGTCCACTCAAAATTAATCGGGATGCGCTTAAACTTAAGTGAGTAATACTCCCTCCGTCCCGCAAAGTTTGACACTTTCGGGAGTGCGTGCCATTTTTAAATTGCCTATATCTTTCAATTCATAACGTTTTATGTGATTTTCAAAACTTTGTTCAAAAGATCTAATTGAAATCTATCAAACGAGATCCATATTGCTTATATAAAACATTACAGATTAAAAGAAATAATCAATTTTTTCATAGGGCAGGAATAGTGAAAGTGACAAACTTTGTGGGACGGAGGGAGTAAGAAAAAGAGTAGTACAAGGTGATGTAAATGTTTGAATTATTAGGAGACGTTGGAGTGTGCTTAGGGTTAGGTTCAACTCCCACATGCCCTTCCAGGCATGCAGTGGTCTATTTCGGACCCCCCACCCTCTCTCTCAACGACTTATAATGGCGTCAAGGAAAGAGACTTTGATATTTCTACTTTCTACGACCCTACCTAGGTCCCACAACCCGCCCCAAAACATACGGGCAAACAAGAACCAGAAGGGGTTGGCCTGGAGGTTAAAATATAGAATTTAGAAATTTGCTCCCTTTTAAACTTCTCAAATTAAAATAAAAAAAAAAACTTAGGTGTGATCAACTCTTTTGGAATAATTATACGGAACTTTGCACCGGCTTTAATTGGATTTCCCCCGAGCAAAAGTGGATTTAGATTTCTGGAATTAATCGAGCTGCGCATAAGCAAACTCGAAAAACTTGAATTAGAAATGGCTTGCATGACTTTACATTCCACCCAACACATGGCTAGGAATGCACAACACTTGGCTTCAGCAGGATACTTCCTTCTTTAATTTTCTTTTCTTTTTTGGATTCATTTACATTTTACACCAACTAGCCTGCTCTCTCTCTCTCTCTCTCTCTCTCAACAAGACAACAAAAAGGAAACCACTCATTTTAGCATTTCATGGTTCTTGCATCAATTTGAGCACCCAAAGTATTTTCTTGTTTTTGGTAAATTTGGTGCTTTCAGCATTTACACAGAAATGCCAACAATCAAAGAGTTACAGGACACAAATTTAAACAGGATTTTCACCTTTGAAAATTCAGCTCTGGCAATATCAAACAATTCATGCTATAACAACTAAAACGTGGTCTCAGCAGGAGTTACATAAGATTCAATAACTTAAAACTAGCTTCTCGCGCCGCAAAAGTAGTGAAAAACTTGGGTTGCAAATAGGTACGGTTGACGTGGTACCCGAGTGCGCATCTCGGTCGTTTAAAAGTATTTTGGACGACGCACTCTCTCTCCCCTCTATTCTCTCTCTAAAATCTAGACCGTTAAAAACATTTTCGGATGGTAGAGATGCGCGCTGAGTGCCGCGTGAGTTCTTCGGCAATAATAGCGTTCATTAGATACGAGTGAGCGAGATCAAAGTCTTCCGGATTTTAGAGGCTTCAACAAGGTGGAGCTTTCATTTGGTTGGTGAGTAATTAATGGGACATGAATGTCGTCTAGAGCTCTAAAGCTTGAATCTGAATAGCTTTCTTGTTTGATATTCACTCCGTCGACTCTGGTTAGTTGACCAATTTTGAGATTTCAATTTTTTAAGGAGATAAAATAATAAAAGGTTTTGAGTTTTCAATATTACCCCTCGCTTTTTGAACTTTAAATTAGAGTCCACATTTTCAAATACATGCTTTTTCAAAAAAAGAGGGGTAAATTAAGGTGACTTTTTAAAGTCAACTTAGAGTTGGACAAATATTTTCGTATATGTAAACATTAAAAAGCAGTTATTAAACAAACAAGGCTTGGAAAGTTCGGAAAGGCCTTCGCAGCCTTGATCTCATAAACCTAGAGATGTATGGAATTCAGGCGTTGAAGCTGTGATCTTCGAGGGTTAATAGGATATATAAAATGTATTTCTAAAAGTGTCCAAAAAATAAGAATGAATGACTCAGATTCACATAACGTTTTTGTCAATTCAATTATGCCAAGTGACTCAATTGCGTGGACCAAACTTGACAAATTGAAAGCTGTCATTTGAACAAGTGCCGTGTGATTGGTAGATTCCGTGTTTTCTTGACTAAAAGATAGGGATGGGCATGGGGACGGATCGGGGCCCGAGACTACTATCTCCATCCCCAAACCCCTTACTCATATCCATCCCCTATCCAATCTCCAACGGGGATTTATTTTTATCCTCCATCCCCGCTCCAAATGGGGAACGGGGATCCCCACGGGGATTTCGGGGATCCAATCATTTTCCCTAGAGTAACAAGTAAATAGTTATAGAAGCCCAATTACAAATCATTTTCCCTAAAATCCAATCACTGGGCAACCCCTAGGCGTGCAAAACTTCATGTGTTTGTAGAACAACATAAAGAGTGCAGAAAAGTAGAAATTATGAAGAGTTCTTGTGTATATTCATGACATTAATTAAAATTGATTAAATGCAACATGAGTTGTCTAGTGGATAGCATACATAATTGTTTCAAAGGAAAAGAGACTACAAGTCTACAATTCACTGTTGATATGCCGAGGAAACATTTTTAAAGATTGTACCACTAGATATTTTTGTGTAATCGATCACATGAATGGTTATTTTGATTGGAACATACATGTTAAAACCATGCCGTCGCAGTGGATGGAAATGCTTCAATTACCAAACCAACCCTATGCACAAGGAAGGAAATTGTAGTGTAACCCCATATATTTGGAGAAAATTCAGTGAGACCCCAAAGTTTCATGGAGTAATTTATGAATAGACCTCTACATTTCGGGGATTTGGGGACAGGGCAGATTGGGGATGGGGCGGAGCGGAGCGGGGAAGGGATTCGGGGCGGGGACATGCCTATCTCCGCCCCCTATCAATCCCCAAACATTTTTAAAAACAATCCCCATATCCTATCCAATCTCCAAACAAATCTCCATATTGCCGATCCGTTTGGATCGGAGATCGGATCGGATCGGATTCGGACGGGGCGGATGAAATGGCCAACCCTACTAAAAGAGACCCATAGACACTTGGGTAAAAGTTTCATTGGACAAAATTTTGCATGTCTAGTGTCTACAATCTGCTACTCAACTCTACTTGAATAAACAGTAAGGGATTGTTCCTTAAAATTGACTTAAATTTAAAATTTTACCGAATAAGTGAGCAATAAGTCAATTTGTGGGATACTCTCTAAGTGTAACGAATTTGATGGGCTTCGGCTTAAGGGATCTAGAGCTTATTCTCAAAATTGAATTACTTGCAACTAGATCGATGGCCCTCATGATTATTCACTTCACACCTTACTATGATGGTAATGGTTCATCTTGCTAAAAATGCATAACTACTATGTACACAATTTGCAATACCCAATTGTACGTTGTCGGATGATGTCTGTACGTTAACCTGTATTTGAGATGCATGCATGTATGCATCTCTTTCGGAAAAGAGAAAAAGGAAAATCAAAGAGGATCTCTTAAGTTTACAGAGTCTGAAGGGAGCAATTGAATGGCATCATGCACATACGATGAGAGTTCTAATAATAATTTTTTTATTTTTTCGATTCTTCTTGTTGAAACGAGCCAATAATATATAAAAATTTGAACCAAAATAAAAACACACACACAAAAAAATAACAATTCAAATAAGGACAAAAAAATAAGTCAAAGTGAGTTATAAGTCCAAAATAGGTAAATGACATCTTTTGGTCATTGTTGAAAATGGGAACTGGAAGCTTCCTTTTAAAATGGAGTACTTTCTACTAGGACATCATAATTGGCCCAAACAGTTGGGTCGGTTCATGGAAGAAGACTAAGGAAATTTCGTCCAGCCCATAACAATTGGGCCAGTTGCAGAGTAGAGTCTGAAAGGTTTCTGAGCCACCAATTGGTTTTTTTTTTTTTTTTTTCTTTTTTCCTTCCGAAGATTAAAGATTGTGTTAGTTGAAATCTTAATTTCAGATATAAATCTATTTATACAAAGAAATGGCTACAATACACAACCATTAAAGGTGTACTATATGCATCTATTGTATGGTCCGGATTGTGTCACCTCATTGGCAATCGTAACATTTTTTAGTGATTCGTAATTTTTCAGCAATATGATTCGTAACATTTTGGTGTGCCTCATAACTTCTATAAAAAAAATCATAACTTTTATAGGGTGCATATTGTAGCTTTTTCCTTTATACAAAGTTACAAACACATATACGATCCATACAAGAACATCATATACAAAATTATTTTATCGTTGCAAGCCAACAACCAGTGGCGAAGCCAAAATTTTGGTTTGAGGGAGTCTTAATAAACATATTTTCATCTAATCACTTGCTTAGGGTGAGTTTCCCATTTTTAGCTAATAAAAATCCTAAAAGTGCTAAAACTCCTAAAAATGGTTAATGTAAATTGTAATGATATTAATAATATAGAAATCTATATAGTATATACTTATCACATAAAAATTATTTTAAACTTCGGGGGCCAGGGCTCCGCCCTGCTTCTCAGTTCCACCAGTACAGCCAACAACCAACAAGTGGAAAACCCAGATTGTCTGTATCGCCTTGGGAAATCAATTTTTTGACTGTTCGGAAAAATCCTTGAAATTCAATTTTTTTTATTTTTATAATCAGGAGTCCGGGCCAGCTTTTACGCGTCTCGACTAATCTTGGGAGACCAATCCCACCATCCACTAGCGGGGGCGTCTTTTAAAGCCAGAGTAAAGCTTTGGATGGACTGATCCCAAATGAGTTAATAGCACCTACGAGATTTCAAAAGAGGAAGCAAACCCCTAAGTTTCAAGTCTTCAATTTTTATTATAGTAACACAGTAACACTCTTAAAAAAAATATTTCCCACACATTTTGTGAGTAGATCCATCAGTATCATACTTACTTTTTTATCATGTTTACAGAACTAAAAAAGAAAACAGAGAAATCTCCAAACTAATGACGAGTTAGACGAATTCTACATCAATAATTAATTTGACTCATATGTTTCACAGACATGTAAACATAGATGACCTGTAAAAAAGTGATCAAGGGCTCATTTGAATATCAGCTTTATTGGCTTACTATTTTTTTGCTTTCACAACAATAGAATGGTTTGACAAAAAAAAAAAAAAAAACTATGCCTCTCTTCCTTCTCTCTCCTCTCTCCGTCCCCTGTCTACTCCGGAGTCCCTCTCCTCTCGTCTCTCTCCTACCACATGGTTATGATGGACTCTCTCTTTAGAGTGGGAAGATTTCCCCTTCACCCATCATTTTTGGACTCGGGATCTCAGATATGGAGAACCAGCTCTGGGTATTGGCTGTGAGATCCAATTGGCCTTGCTAATGGATTTTTGAGCTATCCAACAGCGACAATGGTGACGTCTGCAATAAATTCGGTGGTGATCCTTCAGCCTGCGGTGGAACAAGCTTTAAAAGGTGCATATCTGGTCAATCCTCCACCCTCCTTCATGAGTGTGCGTGATGGATCCGGCCTCGATGTTGAAATCTTGCGCCTTTTTCGTTTGTTTTTGTTTTTGTTTTATGTTTTTTTGGTTGTAATCTCTTCTCTCATTAAGCTCATGGGCCTCGTAGTTTGTTACTACTTTTTATCAATATAAATTGCATTTTCTTGTTGCTCAAAAACAAAACAAACTTGTACGTTGATCTTGATAATTAAAGGTCCATATTACAAAAATATTCTAAAAGAAAGATAAAAATATCTTGTATGTATGATATTTTCAAAAAATCTGAACAATTATAAACACTTTCAAACAAATAGTAATATGTGGATGAGTCTTTGCTATAAGTGGACTGTACAAGCCAGATATCTAAGGGCTTGATTGGATGAGAGATTAATTTTGGGTGTATCAAATTTGGCGGGGGGTAATATGGGGTATCATTTTTGTAGAGTTGACCCATATTGATGTGACTTTTATGGAGGATAAATAAAAAATTTTAAAATGTGGGATAAAATAGTACCTGGTTTAGATGAAAGATAAAATGAGGGAATAAAGTTGTTTTGTAGTTGAAATGGGGGGAGGAGAGGGATAAAACAAGCCTTATCTGGCTGAATTATTTTTGGACACCACGAAATCCATCTACATTTTATTCGTCGGCGCCCGGGCCTTCAGCTGGATCAAATCGGAAGGGAGGAAAGCTTATCCACCGAAACCAAACCAAACTTTCCACATCAAACCTTTATCCGGACAGATAAATTATCTGGCTCTATTTTACTCCATCCAATGGACCCCTAATGTTAATGGGTAGCCCAAAAAGTTGCTAATAGGTAGCTCAAAAAGACCATAGTTTCTTTTCAACTAGATGGCTTTGAGTTTAATGTGCTTGATGTAGCTTTTAACTGTTGATATGAACGTTAGCCTACCCCTTCACGTCAGATGCATTAAACCCATTTAATACACACACAGGAAAGCATCTAAAAAGGCAAGTAGAACGTCATACATCAATGTACTCCTGCTTTCACAATTAACCTCCTAAAACATATACATATACACATTTACGCTACCCCCACCAACAGGTTAGTAGTAGTACTATTATTATTTTTCAAACTCGGTGTTCAGATTAACTTATGGGGTACATAATTTTTTGACTAATTTCGTAGACATAACCTCCACTTTCCACCTGCGGGGAGTAAGATTAAAATCAATGCAAAGTCTCTTATAGACTGTCCCATAAAGGTTGGTAAAAAAACCCCATTCAACTAACTTAGCTTATTTAGGGGGTGTTTGGGAGCCTACTTTTTAGCTTTTAATTTTTGACTTTTTGGCTTTTTGGCTTTTTGGCTTTTGATCAGAATGAGTTTTGGATGTGGGAGTAGTGTTTGGGAGAAATGTGAAGAATGTGTTTTGGAAGGGAAAATGAGAAGTAGAAATCAAAAAACACCTCCAAACCTATTTTTGATTTCTGGCTTCTATTTTCAAAAACGGAAAAACAGTTTTTGGCAAAACAACTTCTGGGTGTGTTAGCCAAACACCCAGAATGCGAAAAGGAGAAATTGAAAAATCAAAAAACAGTCGGCCAAACGGCCTCTTACTTTCAAACATGATGCTTCAACAATCAAAGTTAGTGGAACAAGGCGTGGGACGTTTCGAACACAATGCTTTAGACGAGAGTAAAACTTGGGTATTGGTCGGATATAGTCACGTGGTGTCTAACCGTGCATCTCGGTCAGCCCAGATTGCACACAATGAAGAGAGAGAGAGAGAGAGAGAGGGGAGAAGAAATCTAGACTGTTCAAAACAGTTTTGAACGGCTGAGATGCATGATTAGACACTACGTGACCATACCCGGCTGACACCCAAGTTTTTCTTAGGAGGCATGCAATAGTTTATGATCAACAAACGACACGTCAAGACGCACATTCTCCAAACCCACTTAAAACCCCCGGATCGGAGAAGCCGATGGAGTATAGTACGAGGGCGAACCGCACGGCGTCGAGTACGGCGGCGTTTCGATTTCGCAGCCGCAATTACCCACCAATGTCACCGTCACTACCTCCTCCTCCTCCGTCAAGTCTCCGTCGATGTTAAAACACTCCTCGAGCGAAAGCTGCGAAACCCGTCTCCTCTTCTCGTGCGATTTCTCAGCAGAAGCAGAGGAAACAGATTGCTCTGCCTCAGATGACTCCCCATCTTCTCTCTCCTCCTCTTGTATCGTGAACAGGACCCTCGATGGGCCCCGCATCGCCTGCAGCTTTAAAATGTCGATCACCTCATCAGTCGGATCCTCCACCGACGACGACTGCCCGTTACATCCAGTTTCCGGATCCGACCCTCCCCCTCCGCCGCCGTCGGGTTCGACCCGCGACTGGTGCTGCTTCCAGCATAGCAAGTACAGGAGCTCCTTCGAGGTTGGGAACGAACTTCTGAAATAAAGACAAAACCCGAAAAAAACACTTTTAATCAAGCGAGTTGTTTTGGAGTATATCAATATCGTTGTGAAAAATAAAAAAATGAAGAGACTTTGTACCTTAGTGGCGCTGCGTCGCTGCCGTCCGTGGCAGTGGACTGACGGCGGAAGAAGCGGCGGCGCCATAGGACGTAGAAGAGCTCGGCGACGAGGGCGAGGAGAGAGACGACGAAGATGACAGAGAGAGCTTGCCCAAGTTTGCTTAGACCACTAGTAGTACTCATGTCTGATCAGATCAACAACAAACAATACTTAATTTACTGACAAATGATATTTGGGGATATTTTGCGTATATGTGTAGTTATTAATGGGGGTTGACTGGTGGGGTACCGGGAAGGTGGAGAGGGAGAGGGGGAGTGTGGGATGGCGGACTACCTGTGATAGCCGGTTGACGGTTGGAGTTCTGTGAATGTTGGTGGTAACGGTTGGGAAAAATGGCTACTGCTGCTGGAACATAAACTGGTTTTTTAAAAAACCACTTTTGTCCTTATTTAATTTTTTTTTGCATTCGTTAGTTTTGCATCAAGATTTTGTGGTTTCTGGATTCCTTTCGACGAAACGAATCTAACAAGTATAAAATTATGGTCAAAACTCAATTTTTTTTAATAAAGCCAAAATAGGTGGATTATTGGCCAATAATCCAAGTATTTCGGCTTTATTCAAAAAAATATTTGGTTTGACCATAAATTTATACTCGTTAGATTCGTCTCGCCGAGAGGAATACAGAAACCACAAAATCTTGACGCGAAACTAACAAATGCAAAAAAAATTTGAATAAGGACAAAAGTGGTTTTTTGGTTTTTGGTTTTTGGTTTTTTACCCAAAGCACCCCATACAATTGGGGGGCCAGCTCCTTTCTAGTACCTCTCCTCTCCAGTTTTCGTTTTTGTGGGCTTAATACGGATCCACGTTAATGATTGGAACCGTTCACATTTGTAGATCTTATTGGAAACTTAAATCACTCAAAATTCGTATTAATCTGCACGCATGTATATTCCGTAAGATACACGCAAATGGGTCCGAATTTAATGTGCAAAAAACAGCAGAAGTATAATTCTTTCAATATAAACGTGTGACGATTACATAACTATTGGTATCCAATCAGCATGATTTTTCATGTGGTTGAAGTTCTTAACTAGATCTATAACATGAACGGTTTTGATTATTGTTGTGGGCTGGGATGGGGCCAGTAAAATGCAAACTCGAGAGGACCGGAGAGAGGAGCTGTTTGGAGAGGAGATGGTTCCATATAGTAATTGTTTCTTGGAAAATGTGGAAAAGAAGTAGGCGAGTGACGTGGACGTCTGAGGTGGCAAGACATGGTGGTGGGTGAATTGGAAAAAGTTTTCTGATTAAAAAAAAAAAAAAGAATTGGATAAGTTTCAAATTTGAATTCAGTGGGCGGATGGAAAGGACTTCAATATACACATATACACAACATACTTAGGATAAAAAAAACATTAAAAAGCTTAAGAAAGTTGTGAATGGACAAAAAACACTTTTTATTTGATACTCCCTCCGTCCCCAAATTTTGGTCCATCGTCCAATTCTAACTAGATAAAAAACTAGTTATAACGTTAAATCGGTAATGAATTTTATATTCAGTATGGATCTTGTTTGATAGATCTCGATAAAATCTATAAGGCAATGTTTTTAAAATCACGTAAAACAACGTAAATTACGAGATGTAATCAATTGAAAAGTGGCACAAACTTCCAAAAGGAATAAATAAATAGGGACGGAGGGAGTATCATTTTTTAAAATAAATAGGCTTATTGGATGGCTAATGCACAAGTCCAGCCCATTTATAATCGGACTTCATTTAATATGCCCAAGCCCAACCCAACCCAACCCAACCCAAATAAAATGTTAATTTTTCAAATCTCAATTATTACTACATACTATAAGAACGGCATGTACCCAACTCATCCCTTTGTATGTGCCCCCAGTTTATCTACTATTTTATATATATCAAACGAGATCTATATTGATAAAAAAATTATTTTCGTAAGTACATTACTTTTGAGTTTGAAAATTACAACTAATTTCGTAGTAGACTATTAAATTGAGACGGAGTGAAACCGTAAACAATGATGTTCGAACCCGTTACGTATAGCAAAAGCATGGAGAATGGAACTTAGGAAAGCCAACTGAACCGCAATACTTATTTGCAATTAATTAACACAATTTATACAATTAATCACGTCTTTCACAAGTATACCCATTTGGGGCCCTACTTTTTGCAGAAATTTCGGAGGCCCAACGCGCACGCTTTCCGGGCCTATCTCTAGAGCTGGTTCTGCTCGCATGCTACAACTAAAAAACAAAAAATAAGTATAATGCACTGTACGTTGTTTTACGTGGAATTAAATGGCGCTTTGTAGAAAACAAGTAAATCCAAATCATGTGATCATGACAAGCTAACAAAAGCTATAGATAATCATATTACGATATTACACGGGCATTTCAGTACTTATTATCAATAATTAAAAAAAGAATATGGACTGAGCTAATTATATCACTCAATACAATTTTACATCAACTGAAACGTCTAGGAAGCACACTTTGTCACTTTCGCGGGCCATTATTTGTGCTACCAATTACAAGACCTCGTTTGGATGATGTACAAGGGGTCCTAATTATTCAATCCGGGGATGAGGAAATAGCCCATGTTTTGGCAACCTAAAACGCCCCTAACTAAATAGATGCCAGCTAATTAACCAGGGGGAAGCCGGACTAAACCACCATCATCTAGGACCAAATGACGAGCATACCCATCTAGTTCAAGCAAAAAATATTGAAACACAAGCACAAACCACCATTGTTTCAAGCAAAAATTTCCAAAATTTTCAAATCTGAAAATTTCGAAAAATACAAGCAATTAGGAAAAAGTAAAACATATCTAGGTGAAATTGCCGACCACCGCCATCTCTATCGCCGTTGTTCCCGTCGGATCTTGATTGGCCGTTGTTGCCGTTGTCTGGTTTATGGGTTCGAACAGGGAAGAAGAAAGAAGAAAACGAGAATAAAAAGAAGAAGAAAAAAGATAAAGAAAGAGACTGGTGATGGTATGGGAAATGGGTATCATGGGTTAAACAAGTGGCCCAGCCACTGGTCCTTTATTTATTTTTTTTGGATTTAGAAAAAAATGGTAAAAAAAGAAATGCAATTAGTTTATGTGTATTTGGAAATCCACGTTTTGAATATTTAATGATTTCAATTTATGTACGTAAAAAATTATTAGAAGGACTTACTATAGCTTAATTTTTGTTAAGTATACCAAATTAATTATTTTTTAAATTATATAATTGATTTAATTAATAATCTAATAAGGGCTTATAAAAAGGCAAATGTGTCTTTTGACATGATTTTACATCATTCACCCTCTTTATTCCTCCTTTTTTACCCCTCATCCAAACCATGTACTATTTAATCCTCCCTTCTTAACTGTCACATCAATGTGGGTCCGCCCTTCTTATTTAATCACCCCTTCTATTTTATCCCCCCTTACTATTTAATCTCTCTCAAACTAATACGCTATCCAAACAGGTCGTAATGGTTTTGATCTCAACTAACATTTTCCATTTTTGTCCAAGTGTTCCGATTTCCCTAGACTCAAAGTTTATGTAAATGTAACGAACTTCAATTGGTTGAGCCCAACAAAATAGAGTAAAAATTCAGTGCTGTAGCAAAATCATGTCCCAATCAATAATAAATCGTATCATAGGTCGTAGCACATGGCACGGGCACGGAATTGACGGAGCACGGCACGGTCTAAGGCGGCACGTGGCACGGCACATCACAGTCTTCTATGGGCACGACACAAAGTCAACGGGGCACGAGGCACGGAACGAGCACGGAAGTTGGCTTGGCACGGCACGGCACGAAAGTAGGATAGGCATGGCATGGCATAGGCACGTCACAGTACGGACACACGGTTCTAGCAAGGCACGCTGGCACGGCTGTTTACATATAAAATTAACAAATCCAATAGTTAATTGACACGTAATTGAAAATGCCAAACGTTGGCAATTACCTGTTGATAAAGATACACTGGATTAAAGGAATATAAATGATTAAATACGATGTCGTATTGTGTTCAAAGATGAAAAGCAGTTATTGGCAGTTACAAGCCATTGCTGAGGTAAAGGGTGGTTTCGAAGCCCTGATATTAACTGTTAAACATATAAACTCCACGTGTGGACTTGGGAAACAAGGCAAATTGACAGTTATAACACGTGGAATACTTATCGAAAGGCAGTTATTCACCTTAATGTTTAATCATTTGAGTTTGTTTAAACAACTGCACAGATTCAAAATCAAAGCTTCTGGAGGAAGAATTAGAAGGATTCAAATTCAAACGTGGAGGAGGAAACAACTGCCAGCTCGAGGAATGGAAGTTAGAGTTCGAAGCAAGCCAATGTTCAAATTCATTGAGCGGGAAGTTCAAATGGCAAGCAGCGTCTATAAATAGAAGAAATTAAAGAGTGAATAGCCCCGGACAAATCTTCAACAAACAGCTATCAAAAAACTGATGCTTGGTTTGTTCATTGGCAAAATAGTTTAGGATCTCGAACTCAGTTCGAAGTAGTTTAGGAAGTAGATTAGGAAGTGGTTAGGATTAATCTCAGTTGTTCTTGTAACAATCACCCGTTCGAAGTTCTTGTATCTGAAGTTGGAGACAATTTCGAAGTAAGTTTACCTTTGATTTATTAATCGAAGTATCTTGTTTCTTTTCGTTCTTCGATTTCCTAAGTTTGTTGGTTTACATTTCTTCACTTGTTGAAAAAATCCTCTTAATTGAGGTAATTGAACCAATAAAACACAATTGCCTGATTAGATTTGGTTTTTCCAAAGTTAATCTGAGGGAGGAGATTGAAACTCTCTCTGGCACGCTCGCACACAATTATTTCCATTGCAAAGAAGTAAAAAGAACCAAAACATTTTTTGGCACGCCCAGTGGGACTCCTAAAAGTGTTGAATGGCTCCAAAACTTAGGAAGCAAGCGGATGATTCTCAGGTTGGCCAAACGCCAGAAGATGAGAACAATGTTAATTCTAAAGAGAATGAACAAGTCTAAGGCCTACAAATAGGACCAAGACTCGTACCGGTCAAGACTTACATACAGGGATTGGCCAGACTTCTCGAATGAATGTTAGGAATAATAAAACTGCACATGTTGATGACCCAAAGAATCCAGAAGTTGGAGGAAGTGTGTCATCTGATCAGTTTGCCGATATGATTGCCACATTTAAAGAACTGGCTCAAACCCAGAAACTTATGTTACAAAAATTAGAAGAGCAATCAGGGCTTAGGCATGATCCTTTGCCTTCATCTGAGAAGGATAAAGGAGACGCTAGCACAAGTAAATTTAAATCAAGGCCTGGAAAAGAGCCTATAAATGTAGATGATATACCAGAATCTTGGTATGAACCTGCAAAAACTAATGATTACCAAAATCTTAAGCCTAAGAAAGTGTCCAAGCAGAACACTAATGTCCCATTCGAACCAAACTTTGATGGTCTAAATGAGGATAAGGGTTTTAGGAACATGGATTACGGGTTTGATGAATATGTATATACTCTTGGAAATCATTTTAATGAGAAGGATAGGACCAGTGCAAAAAGGCCTAATCCAGAGATTGGAATTCCTAAGTATGCAGGGATACCAGAGATGGGTAGGATGCATTCGAACCACTTGTACGAACCTCTTGCAAAGCAAGAAGGAGGTTTCAAGCAACGTAGGCCTTTTGATGATCCTTTTCAGAGGTTTCCAGAAGATCACATGCCTAGAAATGCTACTTGGGAACCACCTGTTAATTCAGGGGTACCTCTAGGAGAACGTCCATCCCTTCGAGATGAAATATTAGGTCTCATGCAAGAAGTGTATGGACCTCTAAATCGAGGGATACAAACCCAAATTTAGAAAGCCCTATCCAAAATGGATAGATAGGCAATTCGAAGTCCCTAGGGGGTTTAAAATCCCAGATTTTACTTTATTCCATGGGGATGGAAAACAGTCGACAACTGAGCACATTGCCAGATTTACAGCTCAATGTAAAGAGTTAGGCAATAATGGTTTTGTTAAGTTAAAATTGTCTTCTAACTCTTTGACAGGAACAGCCTTCGAATGGTACTCTAATTTAACACCAGAGTCAGTTCCAAATTGGCAAAGGATGGAAGAATTATTCCATGCACAGTTTTATCAAACTGAACCTGAAGTCACCATGGCTGATTTAGCAAGATTAAAGCAAAAGCCTGATGAAAAGGCTGCACACTTTATTGCTTGGTTTAAAAAGGCTAGAAACAAGTGCAAACTTCAACTACCAGAGGTTGAGTTTGTAAGAATAGCACAGGATGGTTTAAGTAGGGAACTTAGGAAGAAATTTGATTCTACTGAGTTCAGAGATTTGGTTGATTTAACTTACAAAGCTTCTAGATATGAATCTTTGTTAGAAGAAGATGTCGATAGGAATAACTCTTCTTACTCAACCTATTAAAGACTCTACTTATGAAATTGATGCTGCTGAAATTGTTGAGCATGATCCTTGTGTGTGTGAATGTTTAGTTCGAAAGGATTCTTCTATAGCACCAAGGACTAATAAGAAAGCAGTTAGCAAAGTATATTCATTTGATGTGTCTAAAGCAGATGAAATTTTTGATTACCTTTTGAAGAAAAAGTTTATCAAACTTCCTAAAAATGTTAAACTTCCAACCTTGGAAGAAACAAAAGGAAAGAATTATTGCAAATGGCATGCTTCTTGGACTCATTCAACTAAGAATTGTAATGTCTTTCGTGACAGGATTCAGGAGCAAATTAAGAAAGGAAGGATCATGTTTCCAGAAAAGACTATGGGAATAGACACGGATCCATTTCCAAAGATTGAAGAAGTAACTGCTAATACCAATGTGCCAACTTCTTTGGCTAAAACAGTTCAAGAGGTATGGCAAAACAGACGAGTTCATGTTGGGATGAACTCTATTCAGTTTGGAAGAGGAAAGCCAAAAGTTGGCCAACTTCGAAGTAATGATGGGAAGACTCACCGGCAAGATTATGCAACGGGAAGTTCTTCTAAGAAGGGTTTTAAGCAATCTCATCTTCCCATGCTTGAAGCATCCTTTCTGGAATGCTTATGTATGGAATGCAGGGGTAATTATCTGATTTTCAAAGATTTGGATCGACAGGGGGTTGATTTCTTTCCAAAAAGGATGGAAAGGAAGGCTTTGGATCAAAATAATGAAAGAAAACCATGGATAAGCCCAAGTCATGGAAGAAATGAGAAGCCTTGGCCAGTATCAAAGAGAAATATACCTTCTAGTCCAGTTCCACCAGCTTCGAAGAGGGATTATCCTCCTTTGAAGAAGGTTAACACTGGAAAGGCCCTAATGGATTGAGAAACTAAAGGAGAAGGGGAACAATTCACCTTGGTAAAAGGGGTTCCTGATTGGTTTTTAAAGAAGGTTAAACCAGAACTCTTCTAGGGATATAAAACCCCTTCTAAAGTTGGAAACAAGATGGTCAAACCTCCAAACACCCCTGCTGGTCAATGGGTGGAGGTCAGAGATCCAAAGACTAAAACACCTCAAATGATCCCTATGTTGACAAGAACTCAGAAGAGGAAGTTGCAAAGGAGGTATACTAGTTTCCAAATGGAAGAATATGCAACCAAGGATAATCATAATGAGGGTGATAAGTTTAACCCAAGGTTTAACAGGCTTCGAAGAGAAGATTCTGAAGAATCTCTTCGAAAGGGGTTTACCCAATCAGAGAGGGAAACACTGGAAAATCTGGCTGCAAGAATGGACAGTGAGGTACCTCGAAATAGTCCAGCTTCACCAAACTCCTTGGCAAGCTATCAGTCTGGCTTATTGGAAGCCATGATAGTGGAACAGGAGGAAGGTGGAGGAATGAATTCATCTCCTGTTGAAACATTGTCCCCCATGGAAACTTCTGCAGTGGAATTTCCTGAAAAGATGGACACAATAGAAGATGGATCAGAATTACCAGTACAGGAAAAAAGGACCATTCAGTTTGGGACTTTGCCTGAAGTTCAAATTAACATGGTTTCTCCTTCATTTGATTTTGGACCTTTTAGACCAGACTGCTCACCAGTTCGAAGGGTACTACAACCAACAGTTGCTCCTATGGAAATCATTGATGTATCAAGTGATGAAGAGTATAACCTTACATATGATAATGGTTGGAATGATGGTTGGGGAGCCTTGGTATCCAAGATTCAAAAGGAAGAAGAAGAAGAAGAGCTTATGGTTATGGGTAATGCTATTGAGGAACCAGAGGTGATATCTAAAGAAAGAGCAATCTTTGTTCCAGAGATAGATTCTGATTCTGAGTATCCTTTGATTGTTGATTTGAATTGCGCTGATCTTTCTTATCCTTTCAAATCACCTTCGAATGATATGAGGCATCATTTGAAGCCATTGTACATATCTGCATTGTTTGATGGGATTTTGTTGAACAGAGTTTTGGTTGATAATGGTGCAGCAGTGAACATTTTACCTTCTAGGACTTTGAGGAAGTTGGGAAAAGAAAAGGTTCGATTAATCCCAACAAGCACATCCATTGCTGGGTTTACTGGTGAAAGTAAAAGCCCCAAAGGAATTGTTTCTATACGCCTGAAAGTTGGCCAAGTAGAAACTGATACGGCCTTTTTTTGTGGTGGATACTTTTACAAGTAAGTATAATGCTTTACTTGGTAGGGATTGGATTCATGTCAATGGCTGTATTCCATCTTCGATGCATCAAGCCCTGATGATTGTGAAGTATGAAAATGGGAAAGAAGTGGGGGTCGAAGAGGTGAAAGCAGATCCACATCCTTTCAGTACTTCAGCAAATTGTGCAGAGGCTGAAATGTACAAGCCTGAGATTATTCCTCTGAGTGAAATTGCACAGCTTGCCACCCCTCCATCCAATGTGTTGGAAATTGGAGAATTGGCAGAGTTAAAGTCTAAGCTTAAGCAAGCAGTTGATTATGAATCAGACAACCCACCAGATGAGGCTGCTTGGATGTGAATTCAAGACAGAGTTCGAAGAGGCCAACTCATTGGCCTTAGTTAAATTCATGGCTCTAGAAGTAGAGCAGAAGTTACAAGAAACAAATGAGTGGGAGGAATTATTGGCTGAGAAATCTGACTGGGGGTTGAAGCCAACGGAATTCGAAGAAGCCTTTTTAGGCTACATCGATTCCCAAGATCCTTTAGAAGAAGTGGAATTGGGAGATGGAATTGTTCCAAACGCTGTACAGATCAACAGAGAGCTCGACGCTGCTTCGAAGGCCAAATTGATCACGGTGCTTAAAGAGAACAAAGAATGCTTTGCTTGGAGTTATAAAGAATTAACAGGTTTGAGTAGAGATTTGGTTGAGCATAAGTTGCCTATAAAATCTGATTGCAAACCTTTCAAACAACTACCAAGAAAGATGTCTCCTGAAACCATTTTATTGGTAAAAAGGGAGATTCAAAACCTTTTAAATACAGGTTTTATCAGAACAGCAAGATACGTAGAATGGTTATCAAATATTGTTCCTGTTATCAAGAAAAATGGAAAAATTAAGGTGTGCATTGACTTTAGAAATTTGAATATTGCAACCCCTAAAGATGAATACCCAATGCCTGTAGTAGACATGTTGGTGGATAGTTCTGCAGGCCACAAAATCATGTCTATTATGGATGGCCATTCAGGGTATAATCAAATTTGTATAGCCAAGGAAGATGTTCATAAAACTGCATTTAGAGCCCCTGGTAATCTTGGAACCTTTGAGTGGGTTAAAATGCCTTTTGGGCTAAAAAATGCTGGTGTTACTTATCAAAGAGCTATGAACACTATCTTCCATGAAATAGTTGGGGGTTTTCTAGAATGCTACATAGATGACATTATTGTCAAATCAGAATCTATTGATGATCATGTAGAGCATTTGAAGATAGCTTTTTCAAAGATGAAGCATTATCAACTGAAGTTGAATCCTGCTAAATGTGCTTTTGGAGTAATGGCAGGAAACTTTCTAGGGTATTTAGTCCATAGCAAAGGTATTCAAGTTGATAAAAACAAAGCTAAAGCTATTATAGAGGCTAAATCTCGTTCAAACAAGAAAAAACTTCAAAAATTTCTTGGTCAATTGAATTTTCTTCGAAGGTTTATATCTAACACTGCAGGGAAAACTAAAGTCTTTTCTTCTTTGTTGAAATTGAAGGATGGAGAGGACTTCGAATGGACAAAGGAGCATGATGATGCTTTCAAGGCCATCAAGGAGTACTTAATCAATCCACCAGTTCTTGTTCCACCTAAAAAGGGACAGCCTGTTAAGCTGTATTTGGCAGCAAACCATGACTCAATTGGAGTTCTATTGGCTCAAGATAATGAAGAAGGGAAGGAGCAAGCTATCTATTATCTAAGTAGGTTTCTTAATGATTGTGAAAGTAGGTATTCTGCAGTAGAAAAGTTATGTTTAACTTTGTTTTTTGCTTCGAAGAAGCTCAGGTACTATATGATGCCTAGAGTAACTTATGTAATTTCCCAGACTGATGTTATGAAGTATATGTTGTCTCAACCTGTACTCAGTGGCAGAATTGGGAAATGGATTGTATCTTTAATTGAATTTAATCTAGAGTATGTTCCTCAAAAATCAGTTAAAGGACAAGCTTTAGCCAATTTTTTAGCTGATCATCCAAATGAAATTGAGACTCCTGAAATAGCAGATATTGATATTATAACAATTAAGCCATGGAAGATGTGGTTCGGTGGTTCGAAACAATCTCAAATGGCTGGAGTTGGAGTTGTTTTGGAGTCTCCTCAAGGTTTGAAAACCAAATTTGGATTTCAGATAAGTAAAGGGGAATGTACTAACAATCAAGCAGAGTATGAAGCCTTAATTATGGGACTAGAGCTACTGATTGCTCTAAAGGTTGACATAGTCGAGGTGTTTGGAGACTCTCAGTTGGTTATAAACCAAGCGAAAGGGGATTTTGGTTGCCATAGTGTTGGTTTAAAACCTTATCATCAATATGTGAAGTTGTTAGTTAAGCAATTTCATATGATTACCTTCACTTATGTGCCAAGATTCTTTAATGAAGAAGCAGATGCAGTAGCACAAAGAGCATCAGGATTTAAGTTTATCACTGATGAAAACAGAGAGTTTTGTCAGTTGACTTTAAGGAAATCCTTATCAATGCTTAAACATAGATATACTGATCTCGAAGTATGTGAAATCACTACTTCTCCTAGTTCGAACGATTGGAGACAACCATTGATTGATTATCTAACAAAGCCTGATGCTAAAACAGACAGAGCAACAAGGTTGAGATCTGTTAATTACATTATGTACAATGGAGAATTGTTTAAGAGAGGAGCAGATGGTTTATTACTTAAATGTTTAGGCAAGGTTGATGCCTTTAGAATTATGGCAGAAGTCCATGAAGGTATTTGTGGGGCTCATCAAGCAGGAATCAAGATGAGATGGTTAATTCAAAGGTATGAATTTTATTGGCCTACTATCCTTAAGGATTGTATCGATTATGCACAGGGATGCCAAGCTTGTCAAAAGACAGGACCTCTTAAAAGATTACCTGTTACTGAATTACAGTATGTAGTTAAGCCTTGGCCATTTAGGGGTTGGGCAATGGATATGATTGGCATGATCTACCCTGCCTCTAGAAGTGGTGATAAATTCATTCTAGTCGCCACTGATTACTTTACTAAATGGGTGGAGGCTCAAGCCTTTGAGAGTGTATCTCAAGAACAGGTAATTGAATTCATTAAGAATATTATTTACAGATTTGGATCTCCAGAAACCATAACAGTGGATAATGGATCCATTTTCGAAGGCAGAGCAGTGAAAGTTTTTGCAGCTTCTCATGGAGTTTCTTTGATCAACTCTACTCCTTATTATGCTCAGTCAAATGGCCAAGCAGAGTCAACCAATAAGATTATCAAAAGAGGTATTCAAAGAATGGTTGATAGAAATCCAGAAGAATGGCCAAGTTTACTCTTAAATGTATTATGGGCATATCGAACCACTAAAAGAACCAGTACAGGTACTACTCCTTTTGCCTTAACTTATGGGCATGATGCTGTTTTACCAATGGAAATCGTGGTGAAATCACAAAGGGTTGCTTCTCAGAATGACTTAAATATTGGAGCATACCATCAAGCAATGTATATGGAGCTCGAAGAGATAGACGAAGAAAGAAGTAAAGCTCTGAATCAAATCCTGTTGCAAAAGTCAAGAGTGGCTAGAAGTTACAACAAGAAAGTGGCTGTTCGAAGCTTTGATATAGGTGATTTAGTATGGAAAGTGGTATTGCCTATCAAAGAAAGAAAGCAAGGACTTGGGAAGTGGGCCCCAAACTGGGAAGGGCCTTTCCAAATTCATAGAGTTCTTAAAAGAGGGGCATATCATTTGAAAGACTTAAATGGTTATGTCCATAGAAGAAAGATTAATGGAAGATATCTAAAGGTCTACTTCCCAACTATTTGGGAATCCTTTAGTAGAAGATAAAACTAAGTGTAGATTGTCTTCTATTTTGCTTGTGCTGTTCAAGATAAATCATAAGGAACAAGCAAAGATTATGTTTTGAGCTCAAGTTCAAATCAATGAGATCAACATTCCGAGCAGTCGTAAAGTAATGCAATTGAGAGAGAATAAGAATTTCATTCATTACTTAAAAACTGTACAATTGTATCTTTTAGGTCACTCCACACATGAGCACCTCTGGTACAAATAAAGTCATAAAATTCTTTCTGATCAGAAGTTTGTTGCAGTTGACTGTTAAGTTCTTTGATAGTTACAATTGTTGAAGAAGCTTTGTTTACAGAAGTTTGCATGTTAGAGGTAGTTTGGTCAATCTCTCCTCTGATTTGAAGCAAGGCCTCTTCTAGGCGAGCCTCTTCTTCCTTCAGATGACGAAGTTTGATAGCATCTTGATCATAAGAAGAGATTACACTTCGAGCTTCATCATCTGCACTGGATAGTGCTGCCTTCAAGCTTTCTCTTAGAAGGTGTGCTTGCGACCTTGGATTGTGTCGTAGATAATGTCGCCCCAAGCGTAGGGCTAGGTCAGCGGTAGCATAATAACCGGTAAGACCGGGTCGAATCCACAGGGACCGAACGCACCCGGCGTGAGAGTTGACTTGCGAATGAAGTTTTTAGCCTTAAAGCGGCAAACTTGGCTTTTGGATTTTGGTTGGTGGAATTCACTTAACTTCGTGAACGACTCAAAAGATTAAAAACGGCAAATTAAACTAAGGCGTAGTCTAGGGGATCATAAATACCACAACTAAGGCTAGACCGTTCGACTCTTGATAACCGGCTCGGGACACCGTTAGATGCTCCCAAACAGAAGATTTAGAGATTAAAACCATTTGACTAGAAAATGTGCTTCACAAAAATTAGGATTCTTGTGTCATTTAGACAAACATTTTGATTGACATCGCCCTAAGCATCACACGTGCCAAGTGGTCAAGCCCTTGGCTACGTGAGATCAAAGAGATTAACAAATCCAAATTTTGATACATAAAATTAATCCTAACTCTTTGATCAACAAGAAGTGTTTGCTTTTGAGATGAGAGGAACGGATTAGCCCGAGTCATGGAGTGTTAATCACCCCATGACCAAGCCTACTTAACTACTCACACATTATGCTAGAAAACAAGTCTAGAATTTTGAAGAAAACTAATAACATGCTTAACAACTCTAAAAACTGATTTTTAATGAAGATCCTAGGTTAACCTACAATATTAGTACTTGAGAAATTATCAAACAATCACTAAGAACAAGAGTTTTCAAAGGATTAAGCTAGAAAATCACAAGACTAAAAACTAGATGAACTTGGAAATAAACTACATATATTGAAAGATCCAATCACGAGGAACAAGATTAATACACGGTAATTAAATGGGAAACGAAAGCTTACTTGAGAAAAACTAGAGAGAGAGACCTTAAACTCTCTCCAATAGAGGAGAGAGGTGAGAGCAAAAACTAACTAAAAATGAAAGAGTAAGTGTGTCCAAGAAGGAGAGAGGAGAGAACTCCATATAGTCTTCCCTTTCTCTCTCTACATAATATCCTACAAGCTCTCACAACAACTCAAAAGTTTCTATAAAAGGAAGGTGCCAAAAAGTCCACAAAAAGGTGCCACAAGATATTTCTTGATCGGGCTCCAAATTTGCAGAAAATCGAAGCTTCAACCGGTTGAGCAAAAAGCTTCTACCGGTTGAAAAACCTTCTGTTCAGCTTCAATCGGTTGAGCAAAAAGCTTCTACCGGTTGAAAGAGTAAAATTCTGAGATTTTCTTTGTCTTGATCCCTTGGCCTCCCGGCTTCGTCCGAACTCGGAATGAGGCGATTCTTGAACCGTTGGAAAGCTCTATGAGTCTACTTTCAAACCCAATTGACCTCATCTTCATAGCCTTTGTATCTTGAGAGAAATGAGTCTTTTTCTATCGGTTGGTCAGATTTTCTCAAGGCTCATCACTCTAGATTTCTTGTTCCTTTGTTCCGGGCCTTCCTTGAACCTTCCAAAGCTCCTTGAATCGACTTCTAAGCTTCGGCGATTGTCCTCCACGGCATTGCGGGACCTTGGGTACTTCCGGATACAACCGGGGATTATTTGGAGTATTGGACACGCCTTTTAGCTCCGATTTTTTGAAACTTATCAAAAACACAACTCGCGCAAAATCAATCGTATAAAGGCACAAAATGCACGTGTGTGTGATCCCAACGAGGAAATAAGCCCAGATATATACAACATTTGGGGCTTATCAAGGTGCCTCTCTTGAACTTCACAAAGTTGATGAGCTTTTACCTGAAACTCAGAAGCTCTATTCAGAAGTTGTTTATGAAGCTCTTGAGAAGCAGGTTTCAATGCCCAAGCAGCTTGACAACAGATGTCCAAGTGCACCTTCAAATCTCCTTCAGCCAAGTTTTTGAAGTTTAGCTCTAAGAGTTGTTGAAGGATCTCCTTCAGATCTTGAATCTCTTCTGGAGTGAAAGTAGGCTTAACCAACTCAGGAAGAGGTGAACTATATTGGACTTTGAGTTGGTTGATAGGAGATTCAGAAGAGGGAATTGGAGCCCTAGGATTAGTGATTCTTTGACATAAATCACTCATTTTTAGCTTGAACTGCTCCAACGAAGAAAGGTCACCAACTGGGATGCTAGTAGAAGCACTCATTTCCTGCCAAGGAAAATGTATAAATGTACTTAGGCTTAATCCTTTGAGAAAAATATGATGACCATAAGTTTTATTAGCAATAATATACAGTACCTCAATTCTTGGAGTAACAATGCTTGGGACTGAATCAGGACCTGTTCCCTCAACCACCATCTCAGGTTGATCAGTGATTTTGACAGTTGAGGTGCTTGGTGTAATCTCAGGAAATAAGCTCCTGTCATCTTTCGGAATGGAGATATCAACTTCAAATTGAACAGGTATATCAACCTCAGAGGATTTGTCAATGCCAATGTTCAGAGGCTCTTCAGAAATGGCCTGTTTAGCCATAGCTACGGGTGAATCAGAAATATGTTGTTCAAATACAGCTTCAGATTCAGAAGTTGGCTCTTGCAGGGGGTCCTTGGTCATCGAAGTAGGGAATTCTGCAGCAAAGCCTATATGAGTTGGTATTGATGCTTTAATACTCTCTGAAACCAAGGCTTGTGCAATGACATGTCTTATGGGAGCACTTAAGTCTTGTAATCTACCTCCTAAGGGGATGACAGGAGTGCTAACTTCAGTTGTCTTAGTGGGTGAATTGAACTTTGATTGGAGCTCTGCAGCTTGAAGATCAGGTGTTGGTGCAGGTGTTTTAAAAGCCTCAGCGTGCCTGGATTTTGTTCTTCTTTCTGAAAAAGAGATTAGTGCATAGAATTAAGAAATTTGAAAAGTGAGTTCAAAAGGCCTGGTGAAATTAAAGTCATAACAGCTTACCCTTCACAAATTGGCCTATAGTAATATCTTCTATTTCTTCTTCTTCTTCTGGTTCTTCAGTTAATATTTTCCTTCTTTGCTTCGAAGCTTTATAAGCTTTAGCAAATTTGGCCTCTTCTTGGCTAAGTTTTTGCTCTGGTACTAAAGTTTCTTTTCTCTTCTTGGCTTCTAAAAGACAATGAAAATAATTAGTAAGAGCCAAAGGTTAACAAAATTAGATAAATAGAGGAGGTACTGGACTTCGAACCTGGAGAAGCAGAGGTTTGAGCAGTTTCTTTATCTTTTCTCACCCTTTTCTTAGGAGTAGATCCTGTAAAGATGGATCATAAGTAAGGAACAGAAGAAAATTGAAGTGGCAAAAATTACACAAACAATGAGAAACTCACCTGATGGAGAAGGAGGAGTGGTTCTTTGTTGTTGAGATCTAGTCACAATTTGTGGTACTGATCGAAGTGGTTGAACATCTAAAGCAACAGGTACCAAAGCAGAAGATTGTATGTCTGGTGTTGTTTCTCTTTGTTCTTGGTGGGATTTGCTTTTTCTCTCAACACCAAACCCATCATCTGACACAGAAAGTGAACTAGAAAGTGCTTCACCTTCATGTATAACAGGACATCCAATGTGGTTTGCAAAACTTTGTGCTGAAGGGGTTTGATTATATAGATCAATAAGGTTATGCCACCAACGGGAAAAGTTAGTGAAAATTGGACTGTCCATTGAAAATTGGGAGGGCTTGAAGGAGGCTCTAGATTTTCTGTACCCCACGTTTAGACGTGAGAGTACATTCTTATCAACTTTCTTTCTGACATAAAGAGGAACATTAACTTCTCCGGGGTAAGGACATGGAATGGCTTGTACCATGCCAAACTGTCTGGCAAATTGAGCAGGACAATAAGTCTCACAGTGAGTCTGTTTGCAGCCACCAACAATCCCAGCTATGAAAAGCTCTCTTGGAAGTAGAATACTTCCCCAAGCAGCAGCAAAAGTGTTGGCACCCCTATTCTCCATCATTTCTTTTATCCAGGAGGGTCCAATGCTCCAATCAGTGAAAGGTCGAAATTCTGTTTCTTCTTTATCCTCCCTCATGTTGAGAAAATATTGCAGGTATCCAACCAGTGATAGGGGTTCAGAAGCTAAAACCCTGAACTTGTCCCCATAAACATTAATAGGTTCTGAAATGGCAACTGTGAAAACAGGGAAATATGCCAAAATCCATAGTTGCAAGAACCAAAGAGGGCCTCCTATATTGAAATTGAGTGGCTTTGATTGGCTATCAGATCCTATCTTGTAGACATAGCCCAAAAAGTATGAAGCCAGATCAAACTTCTCACCCTTAGAAAGACGATGTGCCAAAGGAGCAAATTCATGCATAATCTTCTTACCACTATGGCAGAATATCATTTTGCACAAAGTATATAGAAGATATGCAAAAAATTCCCTGTCAGATACTGGTTTGCCAAATTTGGCTTCAGCTTGAAGAAAATTCCCAAATGATGCATATGAGCCAGAAGTTTTCATAGTTTTCAATAATGGGATATTAATAGAATCAGAGATGTCAAACATTGGACCAAACGGAGGAAGTCCAGTAAGAAGTGACACATCTAAAACTGTTGGACCCATCATTCCACAGTTGAAACGAAAATAATTGAACGACGCGTCCCAAAAAGCTAGGGCGGCATGTATGAGAGCAGGGTTCTGTTGGATACCATATCGAAGCAATGAAATGATGTGCCAAAGCCCAGTTTGCTCTAACTCCGTTTTCTTATATTTCAACATGTGCTCAGTCCATTCGCCCCAATCTTTATCTGGAACTGGCCAGCACACAAAATTCTTGGTAGGCCATTCTACAAAATCCAGTTCTTGATCTTTTATAAGTTTACCCTCTCCTAAGATGGGATAGCATGAGGTAAATCTAAGGGGAAGATCGAAGAATGCAGGCCCAAGAATGTGGGTATCAACTCTATCGGGATTCGTAATAAAGATTTGTTTATGCAAATCACCTGTTGGGTTTGACATTTCTTCTTTAACATATCTTTTGAGAGTAAGAGAAGAGGTGCCCGTTGTTGTATCACTTCCAGAAGCCATGTCTGTAAGAGGTTGAAAACCTAGGAGGGAATGCGGAGTGTTTGAAGGTTTGAACGTGTGATGAAAGCGGTTCAAGCCCTAGATTTATACTTTGTGATGAAGCGGTGTATCAGTTCGGGTCAAGTATTTTATTTAAAGCAATTGGGCTTATATTATTTTAGGCCCAAGTTTGAACTTTAACCCGTAAATAATGTCTCTTTATGATTTTCAAATCATTAGAGTTTTTTCTAAACCATTTCTTATTGGTTTAATATCTTCACGTGCGATTTTTTCAATAGTTCGAACTGGTTTAAAGTACCTACAAATGCTTCGAAAAGCATTGAAAAGTGCAAAATAAACTTTTTAAAAAGAACTGAAATTGCATTAACATAACAAGATATTACATGCTACAAAGGGAAATCCTATTACATCAAGGAGAATTAAATATCTACTTTGATGGAGCAGCGGTTGGAGTAGGGATAACTTGGAGGTAATGAGGAAAGCTCCAAGTCACCAAGGCATGAATTTTGCCCAAGTGAAATCAAAAAATTCTTTTTCCTTTATCCTGACTTCAGCTTCTCCATCCAGCTTGAGTTTTTTCTCAATCAGAGGCCTGATCTTCAGGACTAGAGCCTTGGCTTTGATTTCGAGCTTGGCCAGCTTTAAAGCATTTCTCTTTGCACAGCTTGTGAACCTTTTTCGAAGTCTTTTGGACACCCCAGATGGAATTTCAAAAGGCTTTCCTTTCAGATTGTCTATTTTATTATGAAGTTTAACAACCTGGTCATGTGCTATCTCATAGTCATGAAGGTCTTGGTTGAAAACATGAGCAGCACTGTTGTTCTTCATCCACATTCGAAGGAGAGAAAACTGGCTTAGAAAAGAATGGAGGAAAGAGCCAGTTAACTTAGAAACAAAACATTGAATGGTTTCGCAAGCCCATAAGAAATTTTTGCAAGGGATGTCTTCTTCAAGAATCCCTATATCCAAAAATGCAAAAGCAGCCAATACTTCTTTGGCTCTAACAGAATCAGATTGTGGGTAAAGTGAGTAAGAGTAATCAGCTTGAAAGATAATAGGATCGAAATTGATACTCTTCAATTCCTGAAACCAATTTGGATTTTCAGGAAGGGTTCGAAGAGAAAGGTTGGAGGGATCAACAAATTTTCCCTCAAAATGAGGCCTTCGAACCTCATTTAACCAATAAATGTATTGGCTTTTGGCTTTCTGTTTAAGTTCACCATAACCAGCGAAGCCAGATTTTTCATCTTCACATACTTTGAAGAACGTAGGAGTCAAGCAAGTGGCAATGAGGCTATCAAGTACCAGTATATTGGGATCACGCCTAATTAGAGGAGATAAATATCTACTCATAGCCAATGAGCGATATTTGCTCCAACCCCTGTAACCAGCAGGATCATCCATTTTTACCACCACTATCTCAGATGGTAAACCCCATAGAAAGGGTTTAAAAGAAGGAGAGGTTGGAGGGTTCCATGGATCAATAGGTTCAGAGTCTTCTACTTGAACCAAAACAAAAGAGCGATCCCTTCGAATTTCACAACAATTGGTGTAACAGTATTTCTAGTATTGGGAGGGATTGGGTCTTGAATAACCAAGTGTTCGAAGGCATTTTGAGTATCAGAAATGTTGGCCATGGTTAAGTTGAGCTTGAGATAAAAGGCAAGATTAGAACGAAAATTGGTGATTCATTTTACCAGTGGTTAAGTGCCTTTTATAACTTAAAATCTGAATTTGAAACGATTCAAATTTTGTAAATAGAACGTGGGTGTTAACTACCCATTTTCCATAAACCTCTCACAGGGTCCGTAAGAATCGATTGCAACTGCATCATTGGAAGTGGTGAGAACTGCCAATAACTTCTGCTTTGGAAGTTTACAGGAATTCGAAGCGTTATAAGGCACATTCACGCTTATTCAATTTCCTTGAACAAAGATGTTAATGTGGGGGGTATGTTTACATATAAAATTAACAAATCCAATAGTTAATTGACACGTAATTGAAAATGCCAAACGTTGGCAATTACCCGTTGATAAAGATACACTGGATTAAAGGAATATAAATGATTAAATACGATGTCTTATTGTGTTCAAAGATGAAAAGCAGTTATTGGCAGTTACAAGCCATTGCTGACGTAAAGGGTGATTTCGAAGCCCTGCTATTAACTGTTAAACATATAAACTCCACGTGTGGACTTGGGAAACAAGGCAAATTGACAGTTATAACACGTGGAATACTTATCGAAAGGCAGTTATTCACCTTAATGTTTAATCATTTGAGTTTGTTTAAACAACTGCACAGATTCAAAATCAAAGCTTCTGGAGGAAGAATTAGAAGGATTCAAATTCAGACGTGGAGGAGGAAACAACTGCCAGCTCGAGGAATGGAAGTTAGAGTTCGAAGCAAGCCAATGTTCAAATTCATTGAGCGGGAAGTTCAAATGGCAAGCAGCGTCTATAAATAGAAGAAATTAAAGAGTGAATAGCCCCGGACAAATCTTCAACAAACAGCTATCAAAAAACTGATGCTTGGTTTGTTCATTGGCAAAATAGTTTAGGATCTCGAACTCAGTTCGAAGTAGTTTAGGAAGTAGATTAGGAAGTGGTTAGGATTAATCTCAGTTGTTCTTGTAACAATCACCCGTTCGAAGTTCTTGTATCTGAAGTTGGAGACAATTTCGAAGTAAGTTTACCTTTGATTTATTAATCGAAGTATCTTGTTTCTTTTCGTTCTTCGATTTCCTAAGTTTGTTGGTTTACATTTCTTCACTTGTTGAAAAAATCCTCTTAATTGAGGTAATTGAACCAATAAAACACAATCGCCTGATTAGATTTGGTTTTTCCAAAGTTAATCTGAGGGAGGAGATTGAAACTCTCTCTGGCACGCTCGCACACAATTATTTCCATTGCAAAGAAGTAAAAAGAACCAAAACAACGGCAGGAGGCCAAAAAAAAAAAAAATTTGTTAAATACCGTACTTTATTTCTATCATTCTATCTATTTTTTGATAATCCCAAAAAAAGAAGAATTAATTGGTTGTTTTAGTTATTTATATGATTATATCAAGTTGAAAAAAAAAATGAAGTCATGAACAAAAAAAAGGAAAAAAAAAAAAGAAACGAAAGGGAAAAATAAGTTACAATTTTTTATTTTATTTTATTTTTAGAGAGAGAGAGAGAGAGAGAGAGAGAGAGAGAGAGAGAGAGAGAGAGTGTTTGGACAAAAAAAAGCTTTTAAAATATTTTATATGATTAATAAATTTTGAGTCAAAATTCAAACATGAAAAAAAATGTATACTACACACATATTACATATACAGATATACAATGCCTTTTATCTAATAAAGATTTTGAAAAAAAAAATATCAATTTGTTTATGTGAAAAAATAAAAAAATCAGTGTTTTGTAAGTAAGTCATGAACAAAAAAATAAAAAATAAATTTTTTTAAAAAATAATAATAATAATTTTTTTTAGAGAGAGAGAGAGTTGGACAAAAAAAAGGAAAAAAAAAGTTACAATTTTTTTTTTTTATAAAAATATGGTAGAAATTCAAGTTATAGAAATTAAATTCTTTTATTAAATTAGATTATAGAAATTATTAGACATTAAATTATAGAAATTATAGAATTTTTTTTATTAAATTCTATTATAGAAATTATAGAATTTAAATTCGATTTCTTTCTAGTTTCTACTTTGTATGTCCCGAAAATCGAAATGATGGAAATTAGAAATGCAACCACCCTCTCACAGACTCACAAATTCACAATAATAGACCTCCACTTTCCAGACCAAATTTTGATGATCGGAACCGTTAGATGTGTTTAAAACGTGTTTTCAAGATCCTACGCGACGATTTGGCAAAAAATAGTACGCAGAATGGCTTGATCAGAGTAGGTTTTCGTAAAACTATTTTACAAGGTGACACCTAAATTGATCAATATACTGTTACACGAAGCACGGTAGGCACGAAAGTTGAGTGACACGGCACGGCATGGCAAACACGTTTGACACCCCTATAGTGGTGGAATCAGATTTGAGGTACAGTAAAGATAAGGGGACAGATGCCCGTGTACCGACGGCGTACCGACGACGTCGCCGACGCCGTATTTTTGCATGAAATGGGGTGATTTTGGATCGAGCTCATACAGCCGTCCGATTGCCTCGATTCCCACGTTGGCCCACTCGGAATTTGATTTTGAGAAGGATGAACGGCTCGGATCAACCAGATGGGACCCACGACGGCATCGGCGACGCCGTCTGTACACGGGCATCTGTGCACGTAGCAGCTCTCTTTGAGGTAAGAGGTGAGACCTAAATTGATCAATATACTGTTACAGTAAAAAAAAAAAAATGTTCTATCTACGAACACAACGGGGCATTCCATTGAACAAAAAATACATCACAAGGCAGACCTGACCCTCAATAAAAGCCAAGAAACAAAGGTAAAACAGCTATACATCTACCTTAAAAATTATAGAATCAAGAAGCCAATCATCACATAGGTGCCTTTTAGCAAAAGGATCACAATGTAAATTAAATGGTTACAATCGAGTAACCACTACTCTAACATTTTGAAGCCCAGTTGCCAAGCTTAAATGATTTGGTGAGCAAATGTCTGGCTGAACAATGGCCCAATCAATTAATGTTTTCTTAAAAGATGGGAGATCGTTGTTGGCCCAGCCCGTTTTCAGAAATTGGAGCGTCATTCTAGCAAGGCTATAACCGGCCCAATCAGGCTACTGAAACATGAGAGACTAATTGATTGGGCCGTACACCTATTGCGTGGCTCAAATTGTGCCAATTCAAAAACATTTTTGTCCGTCTCGTAACTTTTATACTATATAACTTTTCAGCAAGACACATTTTCAACTTGTAAATTGTAAGTTACAATTCGTAACTATCAACCATCCGGCTTGAGGTTATTGAAAGGTGAAACTCCCGTTTCATCTGTAGTTAATTAGGTTTAACAAAACAGCCAATAAAAAAAATTAGGTTTATGTAAATTATCTTGCAATCCCTGATGAGCAATTTTCAAGGATATATATTTTGTTTCATAATGAAGTATCCTGCCAAAAAGAATCCATCAAAGTTACATGGACAGAAAGCTTCACACTAGAACTTCTTTTTTAAGGTATAATCGGGATTCAAGCATCGAATGCAATATATCTTTTCTTCCAGACTCTTTCACAAATTCTATCAATCGCTACCTTAGGTCGTATGGTTGCACCATAAGTCAGAGCCTCAGTCCACAACTATTTCACACAAACACAAGGTCTCCGGGTCTGTGCCCGAATTGTAGAGATGGACTTCTCGAATGTGCAATGCATTTTATATAGTACACTCCTGTACCACTGGGTCCCGGATCCTTCTAACAGATAGTCCAAATGATTTCCAAGTAAAGGAGTCCACATCCTTAATTTATTCGCGTGTGTTTGCCCTTCTTTTTGACCAGTCCTCCCAACTAGGGGACCAATATGGAACGTGTGCAGATGTATAATGATGAGTGAATCTCTTGTAATTCTATCTTTCTAGGGCTTTATCATTAGAAAGTGATGAGGATTGAAGGATCCAAGGAGACGATCAGTACGTCATGTGCTGCCACTTCTGCATGCTTCAGTACTTCTCTAGAGAGAGAGAGAGAGAGAGTGTGTGTTGCTGCAGTTGCCATGGCTTTCATGCAAGCAATATTCCAGTGATCACCACATGAAAAAGAGGAATTGGCGATACCCTGCAATATGGATGCCCTTATGTTCTTGAAAGTCTGGAAAAGCTCAAGGCTCTGTGGTAACTTTGTCTCCATGCCCATCAATCTTTCGAAGATGCCACCAAGCTAGACAACAATTCCTTCATTTTCTTGGATCACTTGTTTTTGTCTTCTTTAGGGTATTTTAATTTTGAAGGCAATATGGGTACCGATTACTGTGCACATATTGGATGGAATTTTTTTGGTACATTTCGGGACCCACCCAAATTACCCAACTTTTACACTTATCCCACTTATGGGTGGCCTTGCAAAAAATCATTTCATTTGGACAAGTAGTAGTTTTCCATCAAATCGTTCTATTTTATTTAGAAATCAAGCTAATGAAATCTGAAAGAAAAATGTTAGACAATTGGATGAAGATTTTGTAGTTATTCGATTGAGTTGAAATTTTAAAAGTCGGCTCTGAAAGTTACTTTGAAAATTAATAAACGGTTTAGATTATTTTGGTGGGGCCTCGAAGTGGGCACCACAAACTCATCTTATTTTAGTATATTTTGCACATTTTTTTTTACACTTTTGAAAATAATTAAAAAAGTAAGACAATTTTTATTTCGAGAGCTCTAAATTATGGCGAACTCTAAATTTTTAAATTTATCAAAACTATCCTATTAAAACTCGAATGACTAGATTTAGTCTTAAAAATATCATCGTACAAAGATTTGTTTCATAATCCGACCCCCTACGATTTCGATTTCTGGCTCTGCCACTTGCCACTGGTCGGTAGACGTCATAGCATTTTGGTTTAAGGCCCATATGGCGGCTTGTCATACCAGTTTATCTTTGTTAGTTGGTTTTTGTTGCCAATAATTCTCTCTATTTCTCCTTAGAATTAAAGCAATCTCCTTCTCTTCCTCGTTAATTTTTTCTTTTTTGGGTAAGTAAATATTTTATATTATTATATAGCACAAAAGAATAGAACAAAATCAAAGGGGCATACCCCTAAAAGAATTACAGCCAACTCTAACAACCAAAACTATACAAGGCCTTAAGAATCATTTACAGAAAAAAAAAAATTCTCAAGAACGATAAAAAATATGATCTGGGAAACGCCAGCGAGAACACAAGACCATGGTACCAGCTGATCATGGAACATTTTTCCAAGAACTGATACACGCTCTGAGCTCTGTCCAGACTTTAAGCTCCAGCCCATGGCTATCCAACCTGCAGTTCTGAAAATGAATTTGTCGACTTCTAAACGTTGTCCTTAATTTTGGAGTAGCTTCGAACTTTATGTTGCATTCTGATTATTTGCACATAACCTCTTATTGATTATCTGTTACGAATTTGTGGACTTCTAAAATGGGCTTAAGGGCAAAATCAAAGCCCAATAGCATGGATTTGTAATTTTCCGAAGCACCAAAAAAAAAAAAAATGGATTTGTACATTTGTGGACTTCTAGATAGTCTGAGAAATATCCCAAACCATACTGCCTGACCTTACCCAAAATAAATAAATAAATGTTGCCGCGTGTGTATTGGATTTATTTAAGCTTTGGATAGCCCAAAATGCAAGGAATCCAAAAACAACTCATAAAGAAGCACCATTATTTGGAAACAAGAATAAAGAGAGAGGGTTTTGAGAAAGATCTATCATTAAGAGTTCCAAAAGCTAAATAGGTGTTTAGAAAAGGTTTCCAAAGTAAAAGCTAAACCCCCAAAAGATTACCAAAAAAGTGAAAAAGAGAGCAGAAAGGTGCCTCATTGGCTCCCACAAAGTTAAGAAAGTTTCTTCCTTAATGAGTATGTCTCTTATCCCTTAAGGCTTTTGATTGAAGCTTTTAATTGGTTGCCATCAATTTAGATTTGGAATTAAGAAACCCTTATTTCTATTGTCCACACTTCTTTAGACTCCAAAATCACAAAATTATTGAAACACGAGCTTACAAGATTAAATTCCAATTCAGGTGTCATACACACTAATGATTGGATCCGTGCACGAGTGAACTAGATACACGAGTGGTGACAGCCACATGCAGCTGCAACAATTTAAAAAATTACCATCCCTATAGTACAATTAACTTTTACTACCAAACTAGATAAACCAGCCACCACTAGATTTTTTCATGTGTTACTGTATTTGTTAGCTCTCTAGCTTTTTAGTTTTCTTTTCCTCCCTAAAGAAGGCCCAAATAAGTGGCTCAAAGCAAACTTAATTGCCTAATTAAGTGACATAAAAAAATTAGGGGTCCAAATGTAAAACAAAAAACATTATATACTTCAACCAGAAACCGCGAATGAAAATAGAGCAATAGGACTTGCCTGGTTTGACTACTTGTACCGCTAGGAACTTGCTAAAAAAATGAACACCACAATCAATTCAACTTGGTCTAGTAACTCGAGTAAGAAAAGCACTAAGTTCACCCTTTGCCTAATTCCATGCCACTTTCAAAGTGTGAGAAAGGCCACTGGTCGCAAAATGTAGAAAGCTGGCTACGCCAAAGTGACATTGAATAGTAGGACAATCAAGAGTACAAGTCTTCTCGTAATCTCTCTGAGATGTGCGTTTTCTCGCAAACCCATGGGAGCTCCACCCCCAGGCTAGACCACTGCTGAAAGTTGCCTGCACCCTAAAAATGGTGTCTTGAATGCTTGGTCTTTTTTGGAGGTTGTACTTTTCTTTTATTTCTCTTTTTTTGTCCAATCTTTGGTTGATGCCCCTTCCTCATCCTCTATTGAGTCTCTTCAATAAACTTTTTGCCGATAAAAAATATATATACATATAAATGCGCTCCATGTGTTGCTCATTCGTACCACGCACGAGCATTCACAAGTTCTGGGCTTAAAGTATATATCACCTTTTCGATCCACCACATTCTTCAATCAGATATAGTTGTATCAGTCCTGTTTTTTTGTAGCTAGAGTATGTTTTTCTTTTTTTCTGTAATCAAACTAATCCATACATTTTCTCCCACAACGTTTTCCACGCTCGCGCATAAAGTGAGGTGACCCCAATAAAATTGCTATCATGGAGAATCAAACTTAAAAGTTGAAACTTTAGAACAGAACCAACCCTTAAGTCTTAGGCCAAAACCACCACACTTTGTTATCATAGAATAATTGTTGATAAAAAAAAAAATGGTACTTATCATATGATAATCTCCCCTTAGCAGTCCATTGATTTACGGTTATCAAATGGACTAAACCACGATTTTGTGTTTGCACTCTGGAGGGGATCCTCGTTTGTGGAATAAATATATAAGTTGGATTCTATATGAATATGGAGATATTTGCAAAGCTAATAACAAGAATATGTAATATTTGCTATAGGAAAATACTAAGATGCACAACCCATATTTCATATTTTGGTGGGTATAATATAAATTCCACTTCAATTGTTTAAAACCCATAATATTCATACAAACTTTCGTAACATTTTTTTTTTTTTGGTCGTAGTGATTAATCGACTTACCTCGACAAGGTTTATTATCCTCGGTTCCCATCGTCAACGACTTACCTTTGGGGGCCACCTCATGACATAATAAAAACGTGTGAAAAAAGCTATGAGAATAGATGGATAAATTAGTCAGGTTTATCGGAAAAACTCTAGCCAATCGTTATAAATTTCAGGTAAGTTCACGGTAGTATCCTACTCTGCAGAATCAAAATTAAAGGAGTATATCGTACCACCCCAATAAATTTGTGTTATCCTACGATGGGGCCGAGGAAAAAGGTGTGTTACAAAAAGTAGCATAGCTCAAAGTAGAAGCAGGAAAGGAAGGCATAAAGATTAGCCACAAAGGTAGTGAAAAAGCTAGCAGCTTTGCGTTAAAAGGGGTGTCCACTTTCTGCATTTTATAGTGGTTAACATATAGTTGAGTACACATTAAATGGTAAAGAGTATCTTCCTTCCTTCATGCTTTTGAGGAGAAAATTAGATTCCACAATGCATTCACGTCTCAATAAGTAAATTGCATAATGTTATTAGATGTTTTTTTTATAACTGAATGTTGGGGCAGCTTTTGAAACCCGACTGATTCCGGGGCTCTGAAATTAATGACCGAACAAATCCTCCAGAGACCATAAGGTTTGAAATGTTTTAATTCCGTGAGATTCGAACATACGACCTCATGAAAAGCAGTCATTTATTATTTTCTCATGCCCACTTGGCCGAACTATTGGGGTTAATGTTATAATAAGATGCATGTTACCGAACCTATATTTCTCATGTCAGACATTAATCAAGTAATTTGAGCAATTTTGTAGTGTAAAAAGTCTACATTTCAAGAATTGAGGCCAAGAAAAGTGTTCAGAATTTCAAATCTCATGGTACGGATTCACGTGAGTACTTGCTCCACTCCAATAATCTACACCACACAATCAAAAGATTCAAAACCATGGACATATTTCTGCAATCTAGATCTTGAATCTCATCATGAGTTCAAGCCCCTAAGTTTTCTGTAAAAGTATGCTGATGAATTTAGCCATTATAGTATCACTGAAGGTAAAGGTAAAGGGTAAACCTCTAACCAAAAACTATATTCAAATACGCAACAGATGGATGTCGGAAAAAAAATTAAAAAGAAAAATTGTTGTGATGACAATAAAGAGGTAGAGAACTGCAAACCAACAAGCAGAAATAATGGCTAAATTATTTCCTAAGACAAAGCGCGAGAGATTTTTTTTTTTGGAAGGCAAAGAGAAAACGACTAGATATTTCAAAACCAAAGCCCCCAAGGGGAGAAGACTAGATATTACAAAACCAAAGCCCCCAAGGGAAGAAGTTTTTCAATGCCGGGCGGATTTATGTGGCGCCGAAAGTGGTACCTAGCGATCAATCAAAACACACCGTTTGGTGTGGGGGCCTCCGTCCAGCGTCGTGTTGTGCGTTCCATATGGGTCGCATGAGCCCGTTCGGTATCACATAACGCGTGGCCACTGGGTACCACATCTACGTAACACGTGGTACAACAAACACTAATTAATTAGTCCCAACAACACTTGAACTTGACACTGCGGGGAGAGCAATTTGGCCTTGGAAGATGTCAAAATTGCTGCAGAGGACTCGACCCCAATATTGGATGTTGAAACAATGGTTCATGTCCTAGCACAAATGTAGTGGAGTTTGATCAAGGCTTCTAAAATCTTTTAGAGGTGGGTTTTTAAACCCTAAGGAAGTGGAAGTGGTTGAGCTTAACCTATATAGGTTAATTCTATTGATGGCATCCAATTAATGGTAGACTTCAATCCAAAGATGATGTTAAAGATAATGCGAAAGGAAATTGGAAGCAGAAGTCGATTGAAAATTTGTTGGACATTCCTACCTAAGAACAGGGGAGGGAGGAAGAAGCAAAACTGTGTTGTTTTCAGATCGGCAGTTGTTTTCAGATCGACAATTGTTGCAACTACTTTATCATTTGAAAGCATTAATAGTAGAAACATGATTCAATTAAATGAGACTAAGGCAGTTTGGGCTATTAACAAAATCGTGGGTGTTGATTATATGGGAGATGATGAGGAAGTTTCAAGCAAAATTATAATAATGAAAGCCGAGGATGAAAGGGCCGGCAAATCAGGCTCCTTGGCATGATGATTTATCCTTTATTTTTTGGTTTTGGGGTTTGGTGTTTTATCTTCGTGGGCGGGTGTATGTTGGTTGCTATAGGTGGGAGGGTGCTTATCTATGTGGGTGGATGGGTGCTTTTTTCTCGGTCTTGGTTGGTATCTTGTCAATCTTGAGTTGTTGTATTTCCCTTTCGGATCCTGGCAGCATATGATCGTCAGAGTACGGGAGTGCCTTGTTGGTTTGCTCTTACTCCTTTCTTGTTATTTAATTCTTGATCTATTACCATTCTCCAACTAGAGTTACTATACTACACAAGAACCACCTTGTTGTCAGCCTCCTCTGCATGCACCAAGAATTTTCCTGCTCCATCAAGAGTTACAATGGATTTTCCTACTCCATCAAGAGTCTTCGTGCAAGCCCACGACTACCAATGCTTCCAGGAGAGTTCGCCTTTAGATTGTCAACCATCGGCTTTGATACCATTTATTGGGAGTTCGATCTGCCTGAGGTTCTTTCCTCATGCGCACCCGCATTTAGGTATGTCAATGGTACAAATGATATTCTTTCACAAAATGCCAATTTAAATTGCTATTTGTGGATCCCATGATTAGAGAGGTGGAAACAAATGGGCATATTAAATTATAGCAATAGCTATATCTTATGTTATATTTGGCACAACATCTAGTTTTAGGTAAGTATGGCTTGTTTTACCTCACCATTGGAGAAGACAATTTGGAGCTTCATGCTATAATATAGTTAAAGCAACAAAAATAACATGTCATTGGAGAAGCTCTTATTCGAATTTTTCTATTTGATTTGGAGTCTTGGTCTACAAAAAGTACCGATTTTTTTATTTTATTTTCTTTAATGCTGTTTAATTTTTTTTTTTGTGAGAAATAGAAAAAAGCTTCATTAGATAAGACAAGCAAACAATAAGTCTCAAACAACAAGTCCCAAAGAACCATAACAACCCAAAATAATACAACGACAGAGCCAAACTAAGTAGCAGGTTGAACAGCAGCTAATCCATCACCGGTGTCCGGGTGAGGAACAAAAGTAGCCAAAGCATGCTTAGCAAGTAAGTGAGCTCGTTGGACATGCTGGCGCGCAACCTTTGAGATCCTATTAAAAAGACAGCTTCGAAACCTCCACTGCTAAGTTGCGCAACAAAAATGTGTCATGATGATGACACTCAGCCCTCCCTGTGATCTGCATAATGGCATTAAAACAATCAAAAAAAATGTAAACTTCATTATAATTATGATTTATAGCCCATTTAATTGGTTCATAGAAAGCCTAAATTTTCGCTTGAATATACGTCGAACTAAAAGAAGATATGGCTTGCTTTGCTATAAGAATCCCATTAGGATGGCTAGCCCTAAACCCCAGGCCACTCCAAGCTTTATCCTCTTTCTAAGCACCATCTACATGGAGATGACAGACACGACCAATAGAGTAAGTGGCAAGACATTGCTTAATAAAAAATGATGGATTTTTTGCCGTAGGGGAAGCAGGTGGAGAAGCTACAAGTTTGGATTTAGAAAGCCAATTAGAAGCACGAAAGAACCATTGAGTAGAGTCCTTAGCCATGCTAATAGTAGTGCCCGCATTGACTTGGAAGTGTGTGAATATTACACGATTTCTATTATTCCAGATAGCCCAGAGAATAGATAGAAAATAGGAGAATTTCCTCTTGTCCTTATGAAGCTGAATAATCCAATTAAGCAGCCAGTTAGAGAAAGGCGTCTTGAGAGAATCCTAAAGAAGAGCTCAGAAAATCGCTAGCATCCCATACTGAAACAGAGTGTGGGTAAAGATAGAACAAATGTTCAATGGATTCCTCCTCCTCGATCTCCACATAAGGGACAACTTGCAGATATATGATGCAATAGGGAAGCAACTTTTTTCCGGACTGGTAAAATCCCTTTGAGGCATTTCCATATGAAAATCTTTATGCGTTTGGGAAGATCAAGATTCTAGCCCAAGTTCAAACATTAAAACCATTGTAAAGCCATACAAAAGAGCCAGAAGAGGGTTGAGATAATTCTTGTTGGTCATATAGAGATCTGTAACCCGATTTAGTATTGTACTTCCCTGAATTACTGAAAGGCCAAATGAGTTGGTCCGAATAGTTGGTAACAGGAAGCGAAATAGCTAAAACTTCTTAAACTAGCTTGAAAGGTAGGAATTATCTTCTTCACTCTATCCACGTTCCAAACTTTACCATTTGGTCCGTTATCTAGTAGAAAGTGTGTGGGGGGTTTTCCCAGAACTATAGAAGTTGTACAAAAAAGCTCGTCAAATCTATCACGTGCCCACACACGTGGTAAATAGCATAGAATGGGGCGCGGATGACCACCAAGCCCATTGCTCGATATAGGCTCTAATCAGCCTGTTCGCTAGACATTGTAGTTAAAACGGGCCAGCAATGGATAAACCTTAGAAGCAGACTTTCCTTGCGAAGATAAGGAAATTAGGGAATATTCGAAGATATTCCCAAAATCAGATTGAGCTTGTGAAGACAAGCACAATGTTACTTAAAGATGGAAATTCAGCTAACATACCAAAGAATGAGCAAACTCCCATGAAGGGTAAGTCTCCGAACGAGCAAGAAGTGGCCAACTTGACAGGAATCCTTATCGAATAAGGAATCCAGAATCATACGGGCTCTACAGCCCAGTAAGGCAGAATCCCAGACTTGGAAGTATTCTCAATAAGGAAGAATCTCGTAAGGAATGTAAAGGTAAAATAATCGTGTATATAATAAGATGAACCCTAAACACAAGAGGTATGTGTTACCCCACTCTGATACTCATACACTCATTTAGCCTATTCGTCAGTACTAACTTAATCATCGGAGGGCCCTTGCCGCCTAGAGGCGGGGGTGCTCTGACAGTTTGCTCGTGCTGCAAGATCAAGGTCGCTCCATATGAAGAGGATTTGATCTCATAAGACCAAGGAAATAACTTCGTGAGTTTTCCCCTCTTACAAAAAGGAACATTAAGATTATTTGAGCCACTGTATGGAATGAGATGGCAAAGAGCCTTGTCTTATTTTGACATGATTTTGCTATCATTTAGGATTTTTTTTTTCTAGGAATTTGCTTTCTTTTCCTTTTAGGATTTTAGTAGTTTTTATTTTTATTTCCTTTCTTCATATACTTATTGATTAGCAAAAAATTGTCTCGTTTGATTCCTACCTAAATTAGGATTTTTCGGGGTTGTAACTTGTAAGCTTAAGGGCAATTTTTTTTTTTTTTGTTTAGTTATTCATTAAAATTCAGAGTTCTCTCTATTTTTCTTGTGCACAAAGTGTTTATTTCTTTTTTGTGTATTCAAAAACCCGTTTGTTAGAACGATATCTAACCCATTCATCAACTAGAACGGTTTGCTACAACGCTGCATTAGGAATGTGCTTCTTCAACACCATCAACTACCTTCTCTCTTCCTTGTGCCCTTATTTTTCACTTTAACTAGGAAAATCTTTCTAATGTGCCCATTTTTCCAACAGTAAAAGTACTTTATTGTTTATTGATATGTGGATTCTCAAAGAGAAATCTCTTTGTTGCCATAATCTCTCTCAACTATTCTTAGTCGCATAAACAACATTAATGCTACATACACATCCTCTCATACACATCCCCGTTGACACCCAATTTGGATTGCTGTCACATGTCATCCCTCTCTCCTGACTTCCAAAGTGAGAAGATATATGTCAGCAATCAAAGTGGGTGTGAGCGGCTCTCTCTCTCTCTCTCTCTCTCTCTCTCTCTCTCTCTCTTCTATCCCTCTCTCTCTTTCTATCTTCTCCTCCCACCATTTCCCCCTTTTTTGATCTACTCTCCCTCTTCATATCAAAAATCGATTGGTAACAGAGTGTGTTGATGGTCGGCGGCTCCGGAGCGGTGGCTTTATCGGCGTCATGGTTCTCGACGTCCGGGTTCCTCTAGGTCACTTTACCAATTGACAAGTGACTCTGTGTGGGGGTCTCGGTCGGCGACGAGGGTGGCTCTCGGTGAGTTTCTTCTTCCTGTCTCTTTCCTTCTCCAGATCTGTTTGTTTTCGGCCCCCTTTCCATAAACCTCAGTAGGTCTTCCATTCTCCCTACCTTGGCTACTTGGTTTCCTCTTCCAAGAGCATCTCCGACTGGTTTTCTGTTGGGATCTCCAGCTTCGGCTTAACGGCGTGGTGATTTGTCGGTAAGGGTGATTACCGTCGTGGTCTCCTGCTGCGGTTGTTGTTGGGTGCCGTGGTTGTTGCTTAACGGCTTGTGGAGCTTCCGAGACAGCGTGTTTGATGGTCATTAGCTCCACCCCACTTGGTTTGACAAGTGGCGGTTTGGTGGTTTTGTGGTAGCGGCGGCTGTCAGTGCTTTGGTGGATGTTTTGCACTTTGGTGTAGGGTTTGGTTTAGGGTTTTCTTAGGGGTGGGCTTAGCCCATTTGTTTGGGCTAGGTTCTTTGCGCTTTAATGTTTAATTTGGGCTTTTTGGCCTTTGGGTGTATTTTCATTGTTTAATCTGGACACTTTAGGCCCACGGGTGATGCAGCGCAGCCTATGGAAACGAAATCGATCGTGCAAGAGAGACACGAATAATGTTTGAACCAGAGGTACTCCCTCTTTGAACAAACGAATAAGATCGACCCGGAGGTACTCCCTCCTTAAACGACCAAGATATTGAGTAAAAACTCGATTTTCTTAATTCATAAACAACCAAATACTTATAGGGCTAAAGGAACCCTAATCTAACTAGGAATCAAATAACAAACCCTAATCCAACTAGGAATCACATAACAAACCCTAATCCAACTAGGAATCAAAATACTCTAGAACACTTATTTCTAAAATTGGAGACTTCCTAACAAAATTAATAAAATAAAAATAAGGAAAACTTAAAACACTATATTTGTAAGTAATATAAATTTCCAATTTGCATCATTCTCCTCTGCTTGAAGAAACTCGTCCTCGAGTTTATACAGTTGAATTCGCCGAACCTTGTCCGCTTCCATTTTGAACTTCAAATTGATTTTTCCGAAGCCAAATTCCAAAAAGAAATCTTCAAAAATTAACGAAATAAATTTTGTCAACAAAGTCAATCCATCTTGCTCAAAAATGGAAATCAACGGGCTCTTGCTTGTACAGTACTCCTCAATAACTCTCCAAAAAGGATCCATATACTCTGATACTTTGAGTCCTAGTGACGGGCATATGTTGATTGCCTTTTTCGGAAGGTTCAAGACGCCATCGAATGAGTTCAGCCCATCAACTTTGTCATGGATAACAACAGCCTTCTTCACAATACCCAATTTGATGCCCACAAAAATGCTTGACTGACCAGGTGACTAAAAATAAGACGAATAAGGACGCGTCCCAAGCGTAGGACTCTCGACCAGTGTAGCACAATAATTCCAGAAGTACCGGAGTCGAACCACAGAGACGACTTAAGTGTTGACTCAAAGGTGTGAGATTGCAGTTTAACTGGCTCTTAGGTAGCCACCCCTTGATTTGATGAGATTTAATTAACTAAAATACTAAGCTAAATTGACTAAATGCAAATTAAACAAGAGAGTACAGCTGAGGGAACCTAGCATCCACGCCTAATTTCACCGATATTTACTCGGGCCACAATTACCTTTTTACTGATTTAAGAAAACGAGAAAGACTTCCTAACAAATGCGCACCACCTGTCACCAGATTCCATGCGCATTTGAATTCCGGTAATGCCTGGGTTTGTTCGTTAGAAAAGTTTCTAGTTCTCAAAATTGCTTGAAAATTGCGAATTCAGCCACGAGGTGAAACATAGATGAGGCTAGACGTGGGCGCTTTCGCCCCGCAGCCGCACTCTATACGACTACTCACCCATAATTCTAGTAACAACAGAAATCAATTTAAACCTAGATGCCTGAAGAATTAAATATAAGAACAATAGCACACGATACCGTAGATTTCAACGGAAGGAAAAAAAAATCGAACTTGATTATTAATACGCAACACCAATCCAAAAGCTGAAGTTCTCCAAAATAAACTTGAATGCGAAAACGCTGAATAAAGAAAGCTCTCAAAACCGTAGCCGCCAAACTCCGAAGTGCAGAAAAAATTACTAAAAGTTTTCGAACCCTAATTAATGATAAGAAGAAGGTTTTTATAGTGGACACCCTTAAAATACATTGAAACGCCATCGTTTGGGCTGCGTAACCGCTCGGTATCGATACCTCTTAGAGGGGTATCGATACCGCAATGCTTGCGTTGACTCCTTGACTTGGCATAAGACATTAGTATCGATACCCCTGAGAAGGGTATCGATACTAGACCTTCTGGATCCAAACTTGTCCCCTCATAACCAATTGGTATCGATACCTCTTAGAGGGGTATCGATACCGAACCCCTTCGGCCTAACATTTCAAAATCCATCTCCCAAGCCTCAATCTCCCGCGCTTCCACTTCAAGCCATGCACACACACACATGCCAAAAGCCAAAATACCTGAAAAACTTCACAGAATAACAAGAACGCCACTGTGCACGCATTAAACGGAAAATAATCATTAACACGCACGACTAACGCGCTGAACCACCCTACTTAGGCGCTTAAAAGCAAGCTTTCCACGCGCCTATCACCCACTTCCACAAATTCATCCTTCATATTCTCTTCCACTTTTTGAATGAAAGCTTCCTCCTCATCCGAGTACTCATCAAATTTTGGAGGTGAATCCCAATCAATTTCAAATTGCAACAACGATGGATTTGTGTCCAAAAATATTTTATCGGATTCTTCCTGTAATATATCATCGATAAAATCTCCCACATCTCCCTCAACTAAAATTTCTTCTATAACATCTTTTTTCCTCCCTCCATGGAATTGTGGAAGCCCAATTTTTTTTGGAATCTCAATTTTCATACTAGATTCAAAATAATGAGAGCCACGGGTTCTAGCCGCAACGTCTCTATACCGCCCCCCTTGGTAGTTTCCGCTACCAAAAAGTTTGATATCTTCATCGTTTGAAAAACCATCCTCGATCGGAGGGTTAGGTCTAACAGGACGACGGCGAGTCGGATTCCCAACTTCTAGGGCCTCAAGGCGTTGCATGACTGCCTCGAGTGTCAACCCTATTCGCTGAATTCCGTCCTCAATCCGAGCTTCTCAAGCGACGTCATCTCACTCATAGACTTTGTCAAGAACAGCCGTACGGTTGCCTCGTCCACCCCGACCCCCAGCACGTCCTCTGGCAGCCATCTCAGGATTGGAACTTGCAGCTCTGATACCAACTGATGCAGCGCAGCCTATGGAAACGAAATCGATCGTGCAAGAGAGACACGAATAATGTTTGAACCAGAGGTACTCCCTCTTTGAACAAACGAATAAGATCGACCCGGAGGTACTCCCTCCTTAAATGACCAAGATATTGAGTAAAAACTCGATTTTCTTAATTCATAAACAACCAAATTCTGCCATTAGGCTTACAATGATACTTATAGGGCTAAAGGAACCCTAATCTAACTAGGAATCAAATAACAAACCCTAATCCAACTAGGAATCAAATAACAAACCCTAATCCAACTAGCTAGGAATCAAAATACTCTAGAACACTTATTTCTAAAATTGGAGACTTCCTAACAAAATTAATAAAATAAAAATAAGGAAAACTTAAAACACTATATTTGTAAGTAATATAAATTTCCAATCTGCATCAACGGGTGTATGGGCTCCGCCCTCTGGGTGTTCCAACTTTTGGTTGGATCTTTTCTCCCCGCTCAATGTAACCTTTATTGAGTTTCCTTAATAAACTTTTGTTGCCGATCAAAAAAAAAAGTGGGTGTGAACGGGGACGTGTATGGGAGGGTGTGTATGTAGCATTACTCCATAAACAAACCATCTGCATAGTCCTTGCTCCCGCTAGATATTTATTCGTTAATGCGTGTTGTCTACTCATAATTTTACAAGTGCAGTGGTAATTAGTAGTAGACATCATGTACTCCAATGTACTTGATTGGAATTCCAACATCGTTAATTGTAATTAGCAATACTAACTTTTATTGCTTAATTAAGTTAGAGAAGTGAACGGTGAACGGACATTTTCATTAATGCTGCTTAGGATTTTGAGGGAAATGATAACTACAGTATTTTTCCAGGGAAAAAGCATGCTATAGTTCCTTCAAACAAAGGAATTTAAATTATTTGATGTATGGTGTCACAGTGATTATACAGGAAAAGGAAAATACCAAAAGGAAAAGGACTAAAGATTAAGGAAATAAAAAATAGCGAAACAAAGAGAAAAAGGAAAGGAGAAAATAAAGCAGTCTAAGATGGAGGCTTCTTCCTTTTAGAGATCTAGAAAGTGGTGAAAGAGAGAGAGCTAAAACAATAGATCAAACATATACTAAAAGCTTCGAATGAACAGAGCCGTTCGTGAACAATTTGAAACTCGACTCGATAAAGGCTTGTTCGAATTCAACTCTCGTACTGAACGAGTCGAATCTGGATATCAATTTTAGGCTTGTTTAATAAATGCCACAACCTAAACTTGACAGTATCCGACTTGATTTTAAGCTCGAGAATTTGGAGTATATATGAATATCTCCTAAGAATTTCACATATAAGCTTGAATATCTATAAACTTTTATATGTAGATAATGAAAATTTTATAACTTGTACATGCTTAAACTCTTAAAAGTATTAAAAACTTAAATTTGAATACCTTTTCACAGTTGGATATATGTATAAACTTATTTATGTATGAAACAGAAAGTTCATTTAACGTTCTAGACCTATATGCATGTATGAGAGTACCAATATCTAATATTTTTTAACTTTTTAAGGTTCGTAAATAAGTTTGAGTTCGACTCGAACCTAGGCAAGCTCGGTTCGAGCTCGGCATGTCAAATTTTTATTGAGGTCGAGCACGGCTCGAGTTAGCTTAAAAATTAACCAACGGATTTGAACATTCTAAAATTTGGCTCGATTTGACTGTTTGCAACCCTACGACACACTATAACAATAAACTTATTCACCCTAAAAAAATGAGAGACAAAAAAAGAGCGAAATTTATATATGACCGTAATTCGATCATGTAGCACTGATCATCCAAACAAGCCTAATTTTTAGATAGATAATCTATTAGACCGCATTAGGTTATTAACCACGTTTAAACTTTTAGATGAGTTGGTAGAAATCAATCTAATATGGTATCAGAGTAGACAATAGATCGATCCTGTGTTCGAATCTCACCGTCTACCTAATAATAAAAATTTACATGTATTTAGCCCATTTATGGAGAAGAGTCTTCCTACAGGTAAAAGAACGTGTTGAGAATATAAATAATAATTTTGTCCCTCTCGATCTAGTATATGTTTTGAGATGAGTTTGTGGATAACAATCTAATAGACTGTGCTACGAGATCAACGGCTTAGTAGAGACAATTTAGATCCTCAAGTTAAAGTTGTGAAGATAATAATCTTTTTTGGGATTCTAAAGTGAAGAACATCAATTCTAATAATCTTTAAGGCTCTAAAACTCGATGCTTATCTTTGTTTTTTGTAATTTTTTTTCTTTACTTTTACTTTTACTTTTTCCTGTCAAATTAGGTAATTATATATTTTGAACTCCTTAAACCACAACTTTTTGGTGCTTTCCAAAGATGAGAATGTCGGATTACGAAATCAAAGTAGAAAAAGTTTTATTCTTTTTCCAAAACACATCACAAACCATGAAAAGTAGTGCTTTCTTTTGATAATTGTTAGGGAAGATTTTGCTTTTCCCTTCTAAAGCATAAAAGTTACCTCTCCTTTGCACAACCCCTAAGGAATGGATCACACATTAATCTTACTTTGCACATTACCAACGCTTCTTTTCAGCTTTAATTTTTTTCCTTTCAATCGATAGAATAGATCAATTACATCACATATGAAGTAATGCACAAAGTATAAACCCGGGGACACAACATCAATTATGAGAGTTCACGACACAACCAAGTCCAACAACTTAACTAATACAAAAATATAAGCCCGTTATAGGGTAGAAACAAAGAAAGGAAAAGGCCCTACATACAGGTGGGGAGATTCGAACTCTTGGCCTCCTAGTTAGGGGCCGTTTGGCCACCTCTTTATCAACTTATTGATTTCTCCTTTTTGCATTCTGGGTGTTTGGCAGCAACACCCAGAAATACTTCTCCAGAAATCGTTTTTCCATTTTTCCATTTAGAAGCCAGAAATCAAAAATAGGTTTGGAGGTGTTTTTTGATTTCTACTTCTCATTTTCCCTTCCAAAACACATTCTGCACATTTCTTCCAAACACTCCTCCCACATCCAAAACTCATTCTGATCAAAAGCCAAAAAACCAAAAAGCCAAAAAGTCAAAAATCAAAAGCTAAAAAGTAGGCTCCCAAACACCCCCTTAAATGCATGAGCCCTGGCTAACTTAAACCTCAGTTAGTTCTTTTCAGCTTTAATTAACCTAGTGTATATGACCCATAATAATGGAATACATGAACAAAACTTCGATAGGGTTGCCCTCGTTCTTAATGACTTACGAGTTTGTTCCCTCTCGGTTCCAATTAATTGTCATAAGTGCTATAAATTCTTATGGGGCAACTCTATAGTTTAGAAATCTTGCTTTGACTTAAATTGGACCCATCGCCAGTAGAAAGTGAAATTGGCTCCTACTCCCCAGGAATTAGGAGGTGGACGTAAGTTGGCCTCAAAATACCTTTTTACCATATAAGAATGGTGGAAAACAAGGAATTAAATGGTTTTTTTTTTAACGGGAAAATGGTGGAACGTTGTGAAGTGGCAGAGCTGATAAAGACCAGGGTGGCAATTTGGATCAAAGAAAAATTCAACATAAAGGAGTATTCGGTTGAAGATTTTAGACAATGTTTGGATGGAATTCGCAATGTTAGAATCTAGGACCTAATAGATGCTTTTATTGGTTTTACCTATTCTCTTCCTTTTCATTTTCTACATCCAATGCTTCATTGGATGCTTTTTCTGCTTTGTTGCTGGGAGCAAGGTTTGCCTTGCTTTTGTAATGCATTCCCTCCCGATGTACCCAATTGAGTTTTCAATAGAAAAAATTCTTTGCCAATCAAAAGGGGAAAAATCTATGGTCTGCGCGCCTTCTTGAAAAGGAATTTTATAATGCCACATGTAGACCACTAGTCCAATATCCTGATTTGATCCACAGGCCACACCACATGACCCAAAATGCAAGCCCAAGATATTAGTAGTAGCACACATGCTTTGTTATATACCCAAGATCACTCATGTAAACAAACAATGTGGACTAAACACCATCTACCCCCAAACCTGGGGTATTACAATCTTCCCTCTTAGGGATGCAACGTCCTAGTTGCATAGTCCGAGCAACCTCCCCTGGTGTCCGTGGTGGCACAGCGCATCCTACCCACCACTTGAACCAGGGCGGGGCTCTGCTACCATTTGTAATGCCCCATGTAGACCACTGGTCCAATATCCTGAACAATATGGGACTAAATACCATCTACCCCACAAACCTGGGGTATTGCAGATATATGGTATGCCCATTACGTAAGTTTTTTGGTTTGGTTGTGTATGATTTTGGTGATTCTTACGTATTTTTTGGTAGATTAACGTGAACAATAACATGAAGTGAATTTTTTTTAAAACAAATAAAAGGTCGTAACAAGTATCAAAATCATACATAACAAGGTTACCGTGAACAGTGCGTGAATACTAAATTTGTAAAAATCTGTTACTTAACCAACATTAACAAGTATTAAAAATACATCATACGTAACAAGTATTAAAAATACACTTAATGAGGCATACCGTTTGCGCCTTTTCAATGGGGCGTACGGAAGCGTTCTCCACTAACCGGTAGCTATCTTTTTTAAGGGTAAAGAACTACGGATATTAGATGTATACTCAACAAATTACCATAGTTTACTCTCTTATGAACAAGTTCTAGGCGAAATCCCCACCAATTTGTTCAAAAGCCTGGTAATTCAACAGTTGGTCTCTATCTTTTCCTCTTTTTGTGTTTTGAGTCTTTTGACCACAAATTCCTTTCTTACTGCTGAAAGCCTTGAACGACATTAGTTGTTGCGCTGGTATCTTTTAGCCACCTTCCTCGATGAGTAGCTACAAGCCTACAAAAAACACATTCGTACTTAGATGTGTACGTTGTGCACCGTCTTTAAGCTGTTTTAAGTTCTAAACCTTTTGTTTAAACGTTCATATCAGAAAACGAGAGACCTGTAGTGAGTTTGCTCTCATCACATTTTATAGAAACATACAATGTAAACTTTGAGTCAAAAATTCATAACAAAAAAATTGTAACAAATTTGACGTTCATGTTGTGAATTTAATCGTATGCATGATGTTATGAAGTGAAGATGATACGATGGATGCCTACCATACACACTCATACAGGGACAGAAAATTCGGTAAATGAATCACTAGCTTATAATCTGCCGCTGTAACCATGATCAATTGTAGCAACAACATCTCAGCTAACCCATTGGGTAACTGATGCAGATTAGATTTTTGGAAAAAATAGTAGTAGTTTTTTCTTTTAGTATTTTTAAAAATTTTATTAGGAATCTTCCTGTTTTCACATAAATTGCCTAGAATATTAGCATTTCTTCTTCTTTCTTTCTTTTTTTTTTTGGTACCTAGAATATTTGGTTTTCTTCTTCTTCTTCTTCTTCTTCTTCTTCTTCTTTTACCTAGAATATTAGATTTTCTTCTTTTATTAGTTTTTCTTCTTTAGATTGATTCTATTTCTTTTTTGTTATTTTATTGTTCTTCAAGGCTTAGATTTAGCTTTTCATGATGTTATTTCCATTTTAATACTTTTAGAATAATAAGTAAAGATGTAAGCTTTAGGGCTACAATTGGTTTTTGTGATTGATTAATGGAAATTTAAAAAGTTCTCTCAATATCGCTTGTTCGTTCTCTGGTTCAAATTTGTTCGTGATTGTCCTTATTGCGTGTTCTTCTTTTTCAGTAGCGAATTCTGCTAGGTGGGATATTTTGTTAGTGTAGGTTAAGGGTAGTTAATGTAAGTTAATCAGGGCATTGATGGGAAGGAAAACCAGGAATCATAGGCTTGATTTACCAATTCCATCATTATGCCAAAACATTTGATGATCATTAACTTTGCAAGTGATAAGTTAACCACATTTGCATCTACATTATTAACTTTTGAGAAATTAAATGATTCCTGGGCAAGTTCATTATGATTGGCAAGTTGTTGTATCTCATAACTGAGATCTTTATATAATTAGAATCCTTTTTTGGAGAAAGAGCACGAATACAGAGGGTCCCACAGCCGAAAAATCACAAAGACAGAAAAGTTGCAAATGACAAATAACACACATCATGGCTTACTAAAGAAAACCCACTTTCATCAACCATTAACACATTATATTCCATGCACCGTCATAGGGTGTCTTAACCTTAATTTTTCAACTACAAGATTTTATAAAGTCCATACATTTAGCATTAAGCCTAACAAAAATGTGTGTTAGATAATGTCGTTAGGATATCTCGTGACAGTGTCTCGAAACTATAAAATAATTTTTTCATCATGATGGCATACAAAAAACCAACTTTTTGTTTTGGTAAGCAATTTTTTTTTTTTATTAAGCTCAAGTGTGTTGCAATTTTAAAAACAAAAATCATTTAAGCAATCTTGTGACCTCAACTAGAATAAACAAACAAACAAACAAAAGAAACAACGTACATTACATGTACATCATACATCGTGACAATTACAGTTTTTGGTATATGATAAAATTTGGCAATTAATTTTGTTCAACATATAAACTTTTTTCTGGCTTTTTTTTTAATAGTAAGGCTTGTAAATAGTTAATTATTTCTATCAAATTAAGAGAGATTAAGTAAGTTCTCTTGAGCTGATCCATATTTCCAGATATTGCAAACCATGACGTTGCTTTCATGGTTTGCAGTATCTGGAAATTCTAGCTGTATTCTTTCTTTCTTTTTTGGTGCTTCGGAAATGTACAGATCAAAGACAATAACCTTCAATTAACTCTACACAATATTCATTTTCATTCATCTGGCAGCAGAAAATGAATGATTGAGTATTACAAGCTAATTAAAGGAACAAAAAAAGGAAAAAAAAAAAGAGAAAAATTAGACAACAAAAACCATGCACCTAGCTAGTACTCGAAGTTCATTTTCCTAAATAATTTACAGCTCCTGAATTTTGAAAAACACACGTCTATCGACCGATTCTAGGAGCCCGATGTCGTCGATCGACTCGTTATGATCTCCACTCTCATCATCATCATCAAACGAAATGTTCAAATCCAATGACACACAAGGGCTAATCTCCTTTTCTTCAACTTCCGAACCGTCCGAATTTTGTTTCGTTGGAGGAGAGGGTGCTCGAGACCTTGAGCTAAAACTCTCACAGCTCAAAATGACAATGGCATCACAAAGTCTCACCTCCTTCCCATTGGAATCACTTATCCTTCCTCTTTCGATCGCTCTTTTTATTCCCATTTGCGACCGATAATCTGCTTGCTCCACATCCTCAACCAAGAAAACCCTACTCGGATTCTTACCCACTGCTTCGGCGAATCTCTCGATATAGCTGAAACTTTGCTCGTCTCTCGACCTTTTATTCGTCTCGGTTGAATCGGCTCTGGTGGAGGAGAAACTGCTTAAAGAGATCGAAACAAGGTTTTCATTCGATCCGAAAACAAGCCGAGATAATTCTCTGGCGATCTTTTCTTTAGCATCAGCATCCACTCCTTGGAAGAAAAGCCAAGTCTCTTCTTTTGCTTCACTGCCTATATATCTCCCTTTTCTACGTACCATTCCAGACCGGCATTGCAATATCGTGCTAGCGATTTCAGGTATGATGTCTTTCTGCCAGGGGACTTTTGTCTCCAACGCAGTGCATAGGGTTTTCAAATTCTCCGAATTCCATTCCTTGAACCTTGGAAAATTCTCCCCCTCGGTTTCCATGACAACATCGCTAGAGGAAGTGGAATTAGGGTTGGACGTCGAAAACGCTTGTTTGGGTTCTTTGTGATCCGGGATGTAGATTCTCAAACCTCGTTCGGACGTTGGAAAATGGTGATCGGTCGAATACTGGTTCGGTTCGAACGCTAGCCAACTGCTGGGAGTATGGTGGAAACTAGGGTTTTGGAGGTCATATGAAAAGGCAGTGGTGGAGGAAGAAGGTGAGAGAGAAGAGAAGGTTATGGTTCTGTCGTTTGGGTACAAGGGTTGTTTGAGGGTTGAACCGGAAAATGAGTTCCATTTTCGGCTGAGATTTTTTACTGCTGGCCGAACACATTCCTGTTCATAAAGAGAGTCCATAAAGAAAAAGATAAGATTGCAACTAAAGACAAAAGGAAAAAGCTAATCTCGGCCTAAATGGTGAAGGATAATTAGTAGAAAGTACGTGGACATCCGAGAAAAATATAATAATATCCATAAAAGTATATTGATACACGTTAAATGGGTATTGATATTCGAACTAATTTGTTATCATATACATATTATCAGGTGGAGGTTAGCAAGACCCAAGATAAAATGTCAGAGTATTTATGAATAAACTTATAATTTATTTAAAATGACATCATTGTGACGTTGTTGAATCTATTTTAGGTATTTAAAGTGTGCATCCCTTTAAAGTTCATCAAATTCATAGTACTTTTCATAGAACTATGCAAAATTCGTATATAATTATAATGTCTATAGAAACTCATAACATTTATTAACAAATTGTTAACATCAAAGTGACAATTCATACCATGCAAATGTTGGGAATTCAGACTTGTTGTGACGAGTTGTCTGCAAATATTATGAATTTTTACGTAAAAGTAATAAATTCAAGATTGGTGTATGAATATTTACACTCAATAATTTTAATTTAAAGCGACTTAGGAGTTTGTATTGTATCACTTCCTAATGATGATATCAAATTGAAGAATTTTTTCATTTCCGACAGCTTCTTTTTTTCTTTTTCTTTTTTGGATCGGCAAAAGAAAATAAATATATAAATGGAGAGCCGAACGAGGAAGAGTTATCTGTAGTTTTGAACTTACCTGATCATTGTCATCGCTGCTACGTTTGCTGTTTTGATCCTTGTATTGTTGAAGCCATGAAGGAAGAGTTGAGGCAGTGGCCTCACTGGTGCAGGAACTGCTTCGGAAGCTTCGACCTTCGCTGTCGAAGCACCGATCACCACCGCAGCTTAGCTCTTTCTCATTTCCACTTTCCAGCATAAGCCATGTTGATCCATTTCCACAGTTCTTGCTCTCCGAAACACTTTGTACATCGCTGTAGAAACATTTGAAAATTTTGTAATTTTAGTTTTTTCCCTCATTTGTGATTTCCTTTTTTCCTAAAAAGAGATAAAGGGAGAATGGAAATATTGGAAATTGTGTGATTGTATATTTATTGAGGAAAACAATCAGTAACAGGAAAAGTGGTGGGAACCGTACATAGGTGTCCCTGGTAAATAAACATGTAAAAGCACAAACCCAACACTCGGAAAAGCCTTATGATCCAACAAGAGAAAAGCAAAGAAAAAAGAACATCTAAATGCACTAATACAAAAAGTAGAGAGACAAACAACTTCATTTCTCGTCTTATCGACCATTAAATCTATAGTGATTGCTACTGGACATAAATAGGATTTTGCGTGTCACCTCTTTTTTCTTATTGACCATTAAATCCGTAGTGATGGTCAATTTTTTAAGCACACAAACTTAGACAAAAGAAAACGAATCGAATCACACAGATGTGTGAAATGCAAATTTTCCAATGTTAATTGGAAAAACGAGGGAAATAGAGAGATTCGGTTTAACTTTAAAGTGAGTAAACAGAATTTCACACTCGATTGTTTTAGAAGAGAGAGAATTCCAGCGATAGCCGTAATCGCTGGAGTTGCAAAATCAAATTTGGTTCTTTAAAAAGCTAATTTAGTACCTTTCAGGGATGAGACTCAAACTCAAACTTGCCTCAGGAACTGTAAGAGGATGAAGACCCCATACAATTTCCAATGAAGGGCTGCCACTCCTACACCTCCTGTATGTTTGAAAAGTAGCAATCCCCATCAGCCAAAACCTCTCAGAACTTTCCCCAAACCCACAAACCAATCTTCCCAATTCCACAATCATGTGCTCCACAGGGCAATATGGTAATTTCCTGATCCCTTGATGATCATCATCACAAGAACTACTTATAATCCTATTCTCAGTTGTCCACTTAAGGTCACCCAAGTACAAAACTACCCCTTTCTCCACACAACTCTTCACAAGGCACCTCAGCTCCACAAGATTCTTCTCAATCTCTTCTCTGCACAAGTTCCCTAAAGAAAATAAACCAGGAAGGCTGATGAACTTCACTTCCCTAAAACCCTCTGGAACCTCTCCTCTATTAACTCTTTCCATTAATCCCTTAACTACCCCTTCCATGTTTGAAACACACTCTCCCACAATTGCAATGCCCTTTCTCCTCTTGTTCATCATGTTTTCGATCACACTACTTGCGAAATCGTCGTTCTTTGATGATTCATCTGATGATGCCTTTGTTGGGCCTGGCGTTTTACTGATTGAGGGAAGTGGTTGTTGGGAGCATAGCTCCAAAGAAACCGCCTTTTCAACGTTGATCTTCACTTGGGTACTCGAGAAACCGGCTTCTCTCATGACTCTACTGACACTAGGGTCATCAAGGATGGAGATTATGAGCTGCTCAAGCTCTATCTTCACAGCTAGAAGGGGTTGTTGTTGTTGGTTTTCGACCGAGCCACGTCGTTGGTGGGCTTGAGCCCTTTTGAAGGCCGCCACCAGGGCGTTGGAGATGGAGGGGTAGTTGGAGTGGTGAGGAGGGGCCAATATGGGGCTTGAAGAGGTGGCCGGAAGGCGGTTCAAAGCCACGTTGATGCAAACATCTAGGGCTTTGCACTGAAGGGGGTGGGAGTGGGACTGGAGACAAGCGGTGCGGAGGAGGCCGGTCGGAGGGGCAAGCATGGTGGTGGCTACATGGAGCGGTGTCACTTGGGCGTGGCCCCGCCGCCGTGCTAGGGTTACCGCTTGTTTAACCACGTTCGCCGCCTCCGTGGTTAGGGCTTGTTGCACCGTGCAACCTCCTGCTCTCATCTTCTCTCTCTAGAAATTAAGGATTCTGCTAAGTGAAACTTGGAGGGGGAGGAGGATCAAGGAAGATCTTTGTTAGATTTTGGTTTCATGGGTATTTTTCTTTTGAAGTTCAAGAGAGAAAAGATGAACAAGAACATGCAAGATTGGAGATTGGAGTTTTGATCATGCAGTTTGTGAATCCAGTCTAAGATTTATGTTTTTGGTGGTATTGAAGAGAGAGAGAGAGAGCAAGAGTGAGAAAGATTTGTGATATATATGGTGGGGAGTATGGGGGCTGTTCTTTTCTTGTAGGTTGGGTAAATGTTTGGGGTCCAAAGCAAGTGATTATTCAGTGCTTCTAGAGCACCGTACCGTGTCGGTCTAGAGTTCTTTTCAGTAAATGTTAGTATGCGTTGTATTGACAAATTTACGACCCAGAATGAAGCTAGGGATAACTAGTGGTTGTTGTCACCACTACAACGATTAAAAAAATGGTATTAATTTATTACAAATTTTATTTTGCCAACCAAACTCTATAATCCCGTTACCACAAAATTTTAAGTGATAGATTGCATAAATATAATTAATTACAGGGATATTGTAGGTCATCTTTTATCACTAGTTTAATGCACAAGTAGATTACTACTAAGGCCCAGTTTTTCAAAAGATTTTAGCACTCAGGTGTTAAAATTGTGATATTTCAAATCAAAAAATGAAGTAGTTCCGGATATCGTTTTTCGATTTTTTTCGGACCAAATTAAAGTACTCCTCGTGTACTTTAGTTTGGTGCCAAAAAAATTGAAAAACGATATACGGAACCACTTCATTTTTTGATTTGAAAAATCACGATTTTAGCACCTGGGTGCTAAAATCTTTTGAAAAACTAAGTCTAAGTTAAAATCCTGACTTCGTTTCAGTCCTGCGACTATCATAAGAAAGCACATTAAAACAGAACGTGACCGTACTCCAGAAACACTTAATAACTTCTCGCTTGGAGTACTAGATTTTGTAGTGGAATGCATGTGCTGACAAGCAGGACGAATGCAGCAGTACCAAAACCAAAGGCAACTCAGCTTTGCGATCTCTCTCTCTCTCTCTCTCTCTCTCTCTATCCTTATTTTGATAAAGACTTGGTATGTGGAAGTGGGTCTCTCTTTTTATGCCAGTATTAATTTAAAAAATATGAGCAACCCAAAAAGGAAGACTGTATCCAATACAATTAAGGGGCGAGCTAGATAACCTAGAAATCTACGTGTGAATCTTCTCTCTCCTTCGAAAATATGCAAAGAAATCTTGCTACCATTTTCTTTGCCAAACCTTATCCCTTTTGTGAATTGTGATCATAACATTTGTGATAAGAACATCACTACATTCAACAAAAAGATTATTCTAACCGAAATTCTTTGTAAAGTGATATTCCATGCACTAAAAACAATACTCCCTCCGTCCCAAAATAAAATGATAATTCCTGTTAGGATTGCGTGCCATTTTCAACGACTTATATCTTTTAATGTGAACCTCAAAAAAATATGCATTATGGATCTTGTTTGACAGATATTAATTAATTCTATTATACAAAATTTTCAACATCATAAAAACTATCATAAATTAAAAGATATAAGCCGTTGAAAATGGTAGACAGGACCAAAATGGACTATCATTTTGGAACGGAGAGAGTAGTACTACTTCTGATCTATCATTATATTAACCAGTAATTATCTCATCAAATTGGTATATAAATGTATACATATAGACCAAGGTTTTAAATATCAGCCATCACGTATCATCTATGGCAATGCATAAATGTTTTTGAGCCTTCTGATTTTGTTCCAACCCGATATATAATGGTGAGACAAAAAAAAATTGCATGCGTATTTGCTAGTTCCTTTTACAGATCCGTCAATTTCTAATTCATGGACCGGTTCAAGCTAGCCATTATAGTCTACAAGTGATTTAGGCCCTTTATTTTTCCATCGACAATAATTTCTAAAAAATCATGACTGCTGGAACTAATTCCCTTAACGTTTCGTTTGATACTGCCGATAATTAATATTACACCATGACCGTTACTGTTACATATAGACCTCCTATGAAGTACCGACATCCTTAGAGGCCAATGTGTACTCGTGGGAACACGGAAAAATAAGTATGGGACGCACAACGTGACTTGTCCACTAAATTTAATTAAGTATTTAAAGGGGACATGGCCAGGACATGTATACGGACACAACACATGTCAAACAAGTAATTTTCAAACTTTTTAGGGGATAAATATATAGTAATATTTGAATTAAAATTGCAATATATAATTTATATGATGTCTGCTTATATTAATTGATCCTCCAAACTTATAATACATAAAACTATATTTTATTTCTATAAAATAAATTCATTTTTTTATTTCTACCATGGCCTTGTCCGTATCTTCATTTTTTTTTTTTTCCGGATATCTCATTTCCCTTTTCAGTGTCCATATACGTGACCTCTCCAATAGCGCCTTCTCCGCATAACACCCTTATTCCAGGCACAAGAAAGATATGAGTATTTTTAAAATATTCCAAACCACCAAAAACATTTTTGAATGGCTGAAATGGAATCGCTACACTGTGCAACGTGGACAAGAGCGGTACAGGACCCTGATTTCGGTAGGATGGTGGGGTGGGGAACTGTCTGTCCGAAGAAGGAATCGGGAACTGTGTACGATCACTTCCCAACACAAACACAAGGAATAAAGGGGTTCTCTCGATTTAGTTATGGATTCCATTCATATGTGTATGAATGCACATTGTATATATAAAAGTCTTGACGTTTGCTTTGAATGCATGGGGATTTAGAATCTCACAAAGCACTCCTCTCTCTCTCTCTCTCTCTCTCTCTCTCTCTCTCTCTCTCTCTCTCTTACGATCTTTGCATAAAGTTGAAGCTTTTTTGGACTCTCTGTGATTCATTCAAAACTTACAAACTATACGTAATTAAAGGGAAAAATAAATTGATAACGAACCCTGCCTCTTAGCTTTCTTTTTCTTATGCCTTGTTTGGTAAAATTCAGTATACATTCGAGTGTGAACACTCTTGTACAATTTAGGGTTCTGATTTTCTTGTTTCAGTTTTCTTTTGTCGAGAAAATTTGCCTACAAGCGCAATTTTTTGCAAGAAATATAAGAAGTTCATTTCAATCGATGCAAAGCTATCGAAACAGTAATTGCTACTGAATGGTGGCTAAGAATTATAAGTAGCAAAAATGGTTCGTGACATTTTTGTGCATACACTACACAATCATTCACAACTGACAAAACAAATATCATAACAAACACAATAATGAGAGATAATAAATGAACCACACAAATATGTAACAAATCGAAAGATTAATATTCAACTTATGGCGAAGCTATTGTGGGGCTAAGGGACCCCGGCCCTACCCATTTTGATTTTTTATTCAACCGTGGATAAAAAATGAGAATAATTCATTTTGAGCCCAATAAATTAAAGTGAATGAGATCGTGCAACAACGATATATACTGTGTTCGTTAAGTGACATGATAACAACAATACTCAAGAATAATTCTTCAAGTTATCTAATTCATTCAATAAAAACTCAAATGTCTAGATTGAATCTTGAAAAATCATCATTCCAAAAATTCTTTCATAGTTCTGCCCTCTTTGAGATCGATTTGTGGCTCCGCCACCAATTCAAAAAAATATATTACATAAACCAAAGAATATGTTACATAAATAAGAAAGTACCTAGCATTGATATGGTCTACACAACCACAAAGGATCGATGTGCAACAAGTTTTAGTAGAACCGACATATTATAGTCGCAAAGGGGTAAAAGAATAAAAATAAATAGAGTGTGAACAAAAGTGACATTTCCTTTTCCATTTTTCCTCTTTTTTTTTTTTTTTTTTTTGGGAACAATCAAAAGGAACCATTTAGTTATCTTTAGAATATGGTTAGAAAGATTAAAGGGAACGGAGGCACAATGGCATCTCAACGAAAGACAGCATCCCAACTATGTGTTTGTCGACACCCTAACCTCGATAATTGTTGGGAGTTTTTACGATGCATCGATCCCGCCATCTCTTCCGTTGCACCGGTGTGCACAAGGCCCAAGCTTCTGGGGAGTATCACGGAGTCCACCACATTCGTTGGACCCAATATACATTAAAAGACCCATATCCACTTAAAAGACTAAGCCTTGTAAGTGATGAGTTATCTAATTGTATATTAACCTTCACACATGTTCCAACAACAATCATACGCCACCCGGGGAATATAACATTTCCTTGTAGTGGAACATTCTTGTTTCCAGACTTCGATGACCATCGATCTTTCCAGCAAAAATCAAAAAGTAAAGGGATATGCCTCTAGCAGAAATCAGAAGATAAGGGGAAAATTAGGATGTATGCAATGAAACACATGGTCAAATAACTTGGTTTAGTTGTTAATTATCATAGACAAATAATGAACTTGCAGAGCTACTTCACTTTAATGGTTTGAATTCTTGAAGACTGGACACTTTTCTTTACCATCGTTTAGCAGACAATTTTCCACTCGAGAATTTGAGAAAGCAAAATTAAAACGAAAGCTGCTGGCTCCCTCCCGGGTTTTTACATATATAGATTTGATATTCCTTCATCTGTTTCAAGCACGAATTTTTTATTTTTTATTTTTTATGTAAAAAGTGGTAAAATGGGCTAATATTATGGAACGGAGAGAGTAATAATATTTACTTACGTGATATCAATAGAATTTTTTTTTTTGTTCAAAAAAAAGGGGAAAAAAAAACAATTATCATCTAACATTGGAGATTTTGCTTTGTTGTGGCCCATGTTAAGTTTAGTCGTCTCAAACCTTACAGTGCCATTTTATGGAAAGAAGAGCTGCTACACCATTCACTATGGAAATGGACCTCATTTGGTATTTTTTAAAACATTCTAATTGAAACCCCAAAGAAACAAATAAAATATTTTTAAAAAACAAAATATTCCCTTGCACAAAAAACGAGAGATCTCCCTTTCATTCCTCAATCATCTTCGACTTTATTTGTTTTCTTCCACAACACCCCATGTAAAAAGAAGCCATTTTTTTTTTTTTTGGAAGGGAAAAGAATCCATGTTTACTGTTATTACTTTTGGTCTTAAATAATGTCTCTTTAAATAAAAGTAATTCAAAAAGAAGAAACTCCCGAAAAAGAAAGAGGAAAATCTACCAATCATAGAACAAAACTAAATTAATTATGACCACTAAAATCCACTGGGAGCAACAAGATGGAGAGACCCAAACAACCATTCGAATGTTTTAGTTATAGGGACCCAAGAATGACATGACAAGGGGCTTTCATGGTTGAGATTGTCTCCAAATTCCAACTCTTTTTGACTGTTCTTTATAAATACATTTTTCTTTTGCCGATAAAAAAACAAAATTGTGAGTACAGAATTCTTATGCAGAAAAGATAGGGCCTCTTCTGATAATTGCATATTTTTAAGCATGTAACACGAAAGAAATACAATCGTTACATTTTACATTTCTTCTTAATTAGCCGAAATTCTTGAAAGATTGAAGGTTTGGAATGACAAAATTTAAAAACATTGTTCGTCCTATCAATGCATATTACATGAACAATCCGCGTACTAGATCCATCTCAATCATCATTCTTGTTCACTTCCATCATCATACAAGAATGATTCACGCTCCATGGATTAATGATGCGGAATTGTTGTTTTTGCAAAGAATCACCAGAATGAAATAAATTTATCATTGTTGATGCTTTCAAAGAGTTTTAGGAGTATCACTTCATTGTCAAGCAAACTTGCTTGTGTGTGAGTGTTCGCGAGTTAAGAGTACTTACATTCCCTGAACAATATTAAAATGTGTACTCCAAGTATATCTTCTTTCCAAGTGGGTATTCTCAGTCTCCCAGTCAAAAAAGCTTCTCTTTCTTTGTTGGCCTAAAAAGACATGCATACAAAGAGAAGCAAATTATTTGAAAGCAAAGTAGTATTCCCTGATGCTAGAAAAGGAGTGTTTGAATGAATGAAAGAAAAAGGCACATCTAAATTAATTTGTATGTATATACATGTAGATCTGGGCTTGTTATTTCATCTTTAGATCCTAGCGGCATGTGATTATCGGAGTGCGGGAGGACAGTTTGTTGGTTTGGTCTTGCTCCGTCGTGATGCCTCTTGCTTAGGTTCTTCTTAATCTTTGTAATTTGTTTTTAAAGATTAATAAAATCTTTTTTTTATGTTCAAGAAAAAAAAATGTATATATGTATAAATATGCCAAAACTAGGAATTTACTACACTTATTCCATCACACATAGCATAAGCAGAGGCAGCTCCAGAATTTTTATCCAACAGTAACAAATTATATTGTGTGTTCGAGACAAAACGCTCTATTCAAAAAATAAACCTTAACTTGGAGAGATATATTACAAACATAAGGAAAATATACATATATATTCCAGTGTTTCACAATAGGATACGCAACAAAAGCTCGTAGTAGCTGACAACTTCCCACGACAAATCTTCATACGTTAAAACACGTGAATTATATTATTCACTCACCCAAATTTAATTGGACTTCCACTTATTTTAACTCCGTACGAGTGATCCAGCGCCGACAATATTAAAAGAAACTCAATTTTTTGAATCCAGAAAATTCACTCGAACCCTTGAAGTCGAGTTAACTAATGAAGTTTTCTTTTGCCGATAAAAAAACACAATTAAGAGTTAACCAATAGACAATAAGTTAGATCATAAAAACGTGCGACTGTAACAAAAGCCACTCACAACATTTAGATTCAAATTCTGTGACAAAAAGTGAAAGTTGCTAGGGCTATATTTTCTGGTCTTTCAATATCAACTCCTCAAATTCCTTTCTTCTCCAAAGGGAACACACTGCACATATGTATGTATAATATGTTCAAAAATATAGGAGTATCTAGGTGCAATGCATATTTTCTTTTGGCTAAAGTCATGAGCACTTCAATGTAAAGCAATATTAAAAGTAAAATATGGCATTATCTACTCAAAAGGGCCGCTCATTTATGCTTTTGAGCTTCAACTAAGCATCTTTGGTTTATATGTGGCCATGTGGTTAAAAGATATGTATGAGATAGAACAAAACTCAAAGATATAGGGAAAGGAGCGGTCGGTACTCGGTGGTTTACTCTTTGCATAATTTATCTGGGTTCAATTCTTTGGATTAGACCGTAAAAGAGTTTTCTTTGTAAATCCCTTAGTCCCGAGTGGATAATCTACTTTTAACCGAAGGAGATTACTCAAAAAACGTGTAAACTGATCCGAATACTTCTTATCGGGAACCAAAGAGAGAGAGAGAGTGGTATTTTGTTGGCCAGGACGAGACTTTTAATATTTAAAGGCAACATACAGGAGAAAGTCGATCTAATTTTGACAAGACAGCCTTGTTAATGTAAAGGTAATGGAATTACGTACCAAACACTCCTTTTGCTAAAAGTTTCCCATTATTTTATGCTTTTTTGGCTTTTTAATTTGTTTTGCACTAAACCAAATTAACTTGTGTTTCATCAACTCAAAAAGGCCAAAGCATCGTATTAATATAAGTGGGTTAACTATGTCAAAAGCTTCATGCTTTTTCATCTGCTGGGATATGATTTCTGCTTAGTCCTTCAGGTCGAAGAAACTGATTACTTAGCTCAAAAGGTGCTGCCTTTTTCATTTAACACCAAAAGAAAATTTAATTACTCTTTAAAAACGAATTACAAAGATGACTCTAAGCACAAGACATCATGATAGAATCCGACAATCACAAGCCTTAAGTTGGTAAGCTTTATTTTTATTTTTTATTTATTTATTTTTTTTATATATAAATTTATACACGTGTGGGAGCGTGTGGAGAATAAAAATAATAAAATTATTACTCTCTAGCAACTTAAACTTTTAGATAAGTTGGTGATTAATCTTCTAGGTTGTTAATCACCAACTAGCCAGTACCTAATCCCCGCCTAGTTGCTAGTCACCCCTCTTCCGCCCGACTAGCTCCTAGCAATTTTTAGAAGATTGGAGAAAAATCTAACATTTGGCAATTTATGAAAAAAATGGATTTTAGTTAAAACTAAAGACGGCTTATGCATTTCATTATCATCTTATTACTCCTTCCATCCCAGTTTTACGGTCTAATATTTTATTTTGGGTTATTCCTTAACAAGTATCCATTTTGATAATCTAGTGAAAGTTGATACATTTTTCTTTTCGCCATTTTTTATTAAACTCCATTTCCAAAAATTGGCTTGTAGAAGTGTAATAATAATGTCTCCATAAAAGTCAATTACAGAAATTTATAATTTTCAAAGTATTATAATGATGTCTCTATAAAAAGTTGGATTAACATAATTGGACACTTAAAATGGGTTTTTAGTTTTTTTGTTTATTGCGCTTTTCGAAGCAGGTCATTTGCTCACAATACATCAATTAAAAAAACTCCAAAAAGCCAAAAAGCACTTTAGCGGAATGGGAGTCGCTATGCAGCACCGACACTGCAGACACGTGGCACGACATCGACGCTCCAACACATAAATTGTAAAAAATAGGAGGACCTGACAAGTTGGAAGTGTTTAATTTGAATTTTTATTGTTTTAGTTTAATATTTATTTGTTGAAAACTCTAGTCAAATGAACCTATCCAAGAATTCTGTCACTTGCTATCGAGCTGAATAAACACATCAAATCATTTGAAAAAAACAAAATTTCCAGAAGCAGTGTTTTAACATTTTCTTTATGCGAAAATACAGTTAGTTAAAACTCACTTAAATTTCCTACAAAAAATTTCTTCAATTGAACATTAGTTCCTACCATTAGAATGGTTTTTACCTAGAAGAGAAAATAAATCAGAAATGCTTTCCATATTTCTTTTCGGGAATTTGCTTGCTTTTGCATAGACAGGCCCAACCTTAGAGGCCCAAGAGGCCATTGTCTAGGTCCCCCAAAACACCCTACTATTATTATTGGTCTTTTACTAAGAAGGAGTAAAAAAAGGGGGCCCAAATAAGTCCAGTTGGTATCTCGAGCCCATTAGCAAGAAGACTAGTAGTAGTTTTCAAGTGATGAGATGTAATTTTGATTTTTTTTAATTCTTGTAATGTTTCAAGTACTTTTCACATTATTTTTTTTTTTTAAATATTAAACATGTACATTAATTTTAGGAATTTTATTTGAAAATGTGGAAGTCTCGTTTTCAAGTTCATTTTTGGCCCCAAAACTAGACAATATGCCTGTATACGAGAAATTTATTTTTGCAGATTTTGAGATGTTAGTGTTCTTAAATCAGTATTGAAGGTTTGCCAAAATTCTAGATAACCGATTCTCGAAATCTACATAATTTGAAAAGCTGAAAACAAATGAAATTCGGAAAATCCCAAATAATATTCTCAGATCAAATTCTAGGTTTTAAGTTATATTCGAAGCATATGCTATTCTCTTTATCTTCGTTAATTATTTTTTGGGTCTCGATGCTAATCTATGTACTGGGCCGGATCAAGTGCAAGGCCCGTAGAGCATGTCCATATATCGCGGCCTGCATCTCCACGTCCAAACCCGGCATCTCCGGATCATTTGTTAATTTGGTGAATCTTTGAGATTCATTCAAGTATAAACTTGGAAATTGCAGCATCTAGGGACTGGTCACTCTCTTACTATTCATATGCCAATTCTAAATCTTTTTTTTTTTTACCTTTGACTCGGAATCAAATCAACGTAATTTCAATATTGGTGTTTGATTTTTTTTAAGCGAACACTTGAGGTTCACAAGATTTGTGACTATGCACATGTGAAAGAGTTGCCTACGTATCCGAGTTGGACTCGGAAACAAGTCAACCATAATTTTTATTAATTTGAACTTTTGATATAGGTAATTTGAATTCTAGTTTTGATCGACAAACTAGCCGTTTTAGCCTTGAGTCGGTGTTACTTTGTTAAAATTTGGTTAGACATTAATCAAGGGTTCGCAGAGTGGTCTTACCTTTGTATCTAAGGGTTTTGCTCCTACCTAAGGTGCCAGGTTCGATTTCCCTTGCCAGCAAACTCCTACGGCCACTGGGGGTTATACTATGTTGTTACCTCTAAGGCCCCGGAATCAGTTAAAGGTGTGTGAAAGTTGGCTCGGATGTCCGGTTATAAAAAAATTGGCTATACATTTAAACCATGCCCAATTTGTTTAGCCAAGAGCAGTGGACGTTGGCCATGTAATTAGCAGAATAGGCCATCACTTTCTAGGTTTGCTAGCCATTTGAATGACCTTTTTAATCTCGAATAGACATTTTTGTTGTGGATCGTTCGACGGCTTTAGTAGCAGTAAAATCGATCTCATCATTTTAATTTCATTCAACTGCTTTTGTTGTAGTAACATTTATTCATGACTGATAAACCGGACCGAACTGGTCTATTTGGATTAGTTTTGTGAATTGGTTCTGGTTCTAAAAAAATGAGAACTAAGCATTTTGGTTCGGTCTGTGACTCTATATATGTTGTTGCTTGCTTTTATTATTACTATTTGCTTTTTGTTGTTTAAGGTTTTGTTTCACAGTACTTTAGTAGTTTTTTAGTGCTTTTAAAGGGCTTCTATATTTATTTTGAGGGTTGGTTTAATCGTAGTAGTTTTATAAAGAAGTTGCAACAATTTTGTGGACAAATTCAATTTTCATAACTAATGAAAGTTATTGTTAGCTATTTTAAAGAACTAGTGGTATTTTATTCAAAGTTCTTTTTTTTTTTTTTTGGGCAATTTTTGGATGCTAACATGGTTTAAAACCGGAAAGCAAAGAAAACTGGACCAATCTAATCGATTAAAATATTAGTTGTGGTTTGGTTCGTATACGTATTAGTTTGTTTATGGTTCTCAATTCTTTGGAACCTTTAGATATATGGTTTGGTTTCTGGATTTCTATGAAAACGGTCCAACCTGGACCATGTACACCCCTACTTTGATCCAGTTCTAAAAATTATTATTTTCATCTTGTAATTTCCCAAAAAAGATTTTGGTCCTCTTTGTTATCGATCGCTAAGTTAGATTATGATTATTTTGATTATCCACTTAAAAAAAAAAAACTTAAATAAATTGGAGGTGTGGTATTGTCTGTTTAATAAGTTGGAGAATGGCTTATGTATCACGCAAATGTGGATTAACCTTAATAATTCTGTAGAAACACTCTTGAATTCAGTGTTTTGGTGTAAAACGTATTTTCCAAACTCAAATGATCACACTGCATCCCGGGATCAAATCTCATTTCCCCTCCCCACATGTAATAGATTAGGAATGACGAATGACAAAAAAAAATTGAGATTATGATAAACTCACTTTTTTTTTAATAAGCAAAAAAAACTAAATAAGTGATTTTTTATTGTTGATACTAAGCATTATTCATCCAAAAAAAAAATTAAACAATAAAATAAATAAGTGATTATTTAGCAACAAATCAAATGTAATTTCACCCCAAATCAACTAGTAATAGACAACAATCAAAAGGAGCTGTCCTAATTAATTTTCACGCCCAAATCAACTACTCCTACGGTTGTTGGCTAAACCTAGGAGTAGGATTAATTTCAGTAGCCCAAACACGTAGTACAAATTCTACCCTGCACTATTCATAATAAATCCTGGCACCTACTTGTGGTACTATATTATGAAAGAAATTAACTTTCATGTCCATCCTTGGCTATTTTATCTAGGGCAAATTTTAGTAACCACCCCTGAAGTTTCTGATAAAAACGGGGACCCACCCTAGGGTTTCTGAAATGTCATTGACCGCCCTTACTTACCTGACAATATACAAGTACCTCATTCCGTCAAGTTGCCATTTACAATCCTAACAGAATCTACTAGTTTCATAAAATTGTGAATTGAAAGGTCAAAAGTCGCCCTGTCTTTTGAACTCACCCTATTCCTCTCCAAAGTCCAAACATTTCTCCCTTCTCTCCTCCTCACCTTATGAACTCTCTCTCTCTTTCTCTCTCTCTCTCTCCGTGCTATTCCTCATTAATTACCCCTTTATAGAAGCCACCAAACCAAGATCAAAAGGAATATCCGAACAAGTACACCAAGCTACCACACATCGCGTATAATTTGGCATAATCAACATACCCAATTGCTATCCCAATACATATAGCTATAGCTTATGAATATGCCCACATAATTCCAACGACAAATGTATCTACAACAAACCCACATAACAGATAAATACAACACACAATTACAAAAGATAAATACATATATAGTTTTCTCCAACTTAATTTTACAAAAAAAAAAAATAATAATAGTTGTGCCAGTGTGTGTGAATTGCTTACTCATAATGGGGTTGAATTTGAAGTGGTAATTGGTTGAGTTCAAAAGACGGGGCTACTTTTGACCTTTCAATTCACAATTTTATGAAATTGGAGAGGTAATTGGGCAAGGTGGTGTTTCTTGGGTTTGGTGGTAGTGCGGTCTCGATGGGTAGGGAGGAGGTGTTCCATGAGAGCCGTCCTCTTTAATATTATTGATGGCGCCGCCATGGAGGAGAAAGGCTAGGGATATGGAGGGTGATTTCGTAACTTCATCGTCAAATTTATCACCATTTGGAGTTAAATAATGGAAATGAGGTATTTGTATATTGTTAGGTAAAGTAAGGAAAGGTCAATGACATTTCAAAAACTCCAAGGGAGGTCTCTGCTTTTATCAGAAACCTAAGGGGGGGTCAATGAAATTTACCCTTTTATCTACTTACTTTTTCTTGGCCTGTTTTGGCTAAATAGGTTACTTGACTTCTTCTTTTTTCTTTATTTAAATTTTTCTCGCATTTATTAATTTCGTGTCAAATTTTTGTGGATTATTATTAATTATTCTCAACAAAAGGAACCAGAAAAGTAAAAAATTATGATCATAAACAAATGACCGAGATCTTTATCTATTTTTGTTGTAGTGAACCCTAATTCCGCCTCATAAGATTTGTATTTTTTTGTGTTGTTCTCTAATCAATACGCGTTATTACTGGGTTCTGGAATTCGTCTAGCAACAAATTGCTCGATGACCAGCAAGAATTTGACCGTTGGAATAGACGGTTTCCAAATTACTAGATTTGAAAAAGAACATAAAGTAAAAGAATGAGTACGACAAAAACTATTTCAGTAGAAAAGAAGAAAAAGTAAAAAAACAAAGATTGTTTTGAATTTAAAAATAAAGAGCCCAATACAATGTGTTCAAAAAGTAAACTAGTTGAAATAAAGCAACTTCTTTTGGGTGTTCCGTTAAGAGCGTTTTCAGAATAAACTAGTTTTTCATGATTTTTTATATGATGTATTATGAAAAAATGACTTGTTTTGATTTTTTTTTTTAAAAAAGCTATTTTTTATTAGTGGACGGTACCATAAACTGTTACTCGATCAATGTTATAGATCCTAGCACCAAATGCTCTACCAGTCGTAAAGTGCCTCTAGAGCTCTATCACCCACCACCCGCGGATAGTCAACAAAATGCAGCAGTAGTAATACTGGTAATGCTGTGGGTTTTTTTTTTTTTTAACAAACTTGTGTAAACTTTAACAAATCTTGGGAGACCAATTTCACCATTAATTTGCGGGAGACCTATTTGAAGCCACAATCAGAGCTTTCAAACATGAAACTTTGAGAAGGAACAAACTCGTCGGAGTTAGTTCAGTGTATCTGCGTATCCAATCAAAGCGAATCCAAATGAAAACTACAGATGGAGGTGCTTTTGAGAAAACAAGAAATTGTTTGAATCTATTTCAAGAGTTTAGAGACGCAAGTGTAGATGCTCTTCTAAAAAAAAAAAAAAAGAATAAGTACTCCCGTTACTAATTAAAGATCTCGATTTAGGGGTTATTGAAGAAACCGACTTTAAGCCTAAAGTTGGCCTCTTCAATTGATGTAATGTAACAGAATGAGTCATTTTCTAAAACAACTCTTAAATCGAGATCTATAATTTAATGCAAAGAAACTCGAAAAATTATATACAAAAGTACTTTTGTCTTTTTATTCAAAAATTGTAGAGTATGTTTTGGAGCGGAGGGGTACATGCCAATGATTTGAAATCCTGAATTGGTGTGTGACCCCACAAACGGTAGAAAGTGGGGACAGAAAAAGCCTTTGGCCCCTCCACCCTACCGTCGGGTACGGGACACTGGGACTGGGGTTGATGTCTGGTTCCAACTTATGGCATGTGGGTGACTCATTCTGCTTTGTTTTCATTCATCACAATCACATGATTCACCATCACCCACTCGTACATACCTGCAAAAAGAACCAAATCATTTTTGGAGTTCTCCATTGTATTTTGTTCGAGGTGTACATGGATTCGATTGGTCTGGTTTCGTGGAAATTCAAGAATCAAACTGTCATCAATGATTCTATCCGTTATCCATGATTCTAAAACATTGAGAATCATGTCCGGACTAAAAGTCCGCTACTACGGACCAAACCAAACCAATCTATGCGACTTACGGCGTGATTTGAGTTCATTTCCATGGTTCCAATTCAACGCTTGGACTGAAAATGACTGAAATGCACATCCTCCATTCCAAATTGGTCCCCTTTTTTTAATTTTTGAATGTCTTAAAATATTTGTCTTTCTTGAAAATAAGTAAAAAAGTGTTATTTTCCCCAAACTATCCCTAGTTAATAACAATGATTATGGTCAAAAATTGGAATATAATCAATTTAAATTTGAATATCTCAATTGATACATCTCAATTTAAATTTGAATATCATCAATTTACTTATCCTCTTAAAATCATCACTGCCCAAAAGGGGTAAGCAAATTGGGACGAATGGAGTATATATGTAAAACCAAGGGCCAGGGGTTTGAAAAATGTATTAAAATTTTAAATTTTGTACTGTAATTTGATTGATTTCTTAATATCGTCTACACTGAATCATTCATACAAACACCAATCAAATTAAAATTCACTTAAAGTTGTGATTGAGTAGATCATATGTAGTTCAAATAGCAAAGTAAATTAAGCCCAATAAGCTTTCAATCATAATAAATACCTTTATTTATACAGTATTTTTGTATGGAAGTCATTTTTCAATACATCTTTGTCACCGCTGAAATAAAATCTTGAAGCCGCCCCTGCGAATAACTCCAACTTCATATTGGTTCACCCATCAACCATCTTGGTTATAGCTTCACCTTTCATTAGCTACACCACAACCTCCAGCTATTATTAGGTTACCGTTATGGCACACAATTTTCACCAACGAGTAAATGATGTATGGTCTCTCATTTACAAATTTGTTTCCGAAACCCTAGCCTCTCTTTTTCCAAATCATACTCCAAATAAAAATCCTGCTGCTGATAATTCCCCAAAATAATCGACGGCCCTCCCGTAACCCCATCGATGCCCGTCACAATCGTCATGCACACCACCGTCGGCCCACCGATCAACGAAAAATAATCCGCCAACGGCAACGCCATCTTCGCCCCGCCCTTAAAATGAAAAATAAATTCAGGAAATATAACTTGTTTTCCACCCGAAATATTGTAACACGGCCCGAACCCACTTTGATTTTCCACGTCAGCATCCCGGCTGTATTGCGCCATCTGCATTTCAAACTCCCGTGCCACCGCTTCATACGCTTTCCTTTCCATAAACGTGAACGTGGTCCCCGAATCAACGATGGTCCCACCGTTGCCGTCCGATCCAGGCACCAGCAAATTGTACGGTATCGCCACTTTCTTCCCTCCCACTGTAATTTTCCGCAGATGCACATAATAGTATTCCTCATACGCTGAATTCGTTCCCAATTTGTTTTTGAACAATGGCGTGTAATTAAGAACACTTTTGGTCTCGTTGCGTAAGCTGGTCCGGACACTTGAATTATTTAAGGAAAGGCCTTCTTTGGTCTTATTCTTGCCGGTAAGTGAACCTCCGACGAGAATAAGGTCGCTGCTCACCGGCTCATCGTCAAACCGGTGAGAAACGAGGCAGTAAGAGAATTTCTCGAGACCCATTTGGGCGGGGAGAGACTCCGGCCCGCGTCCGAACCCGGCAATGCCGGAGGGCTGGCTGGTCGAGACGATGGAGCACCCGAGGACGAAATCTTCCACTGATTTTCCCTCGGGTAGGTCCAGGGTTTCCGAAAGGAGTATACCCGACGTCGATCCGGACCCGTATACAACCCCGTACGGGGGACAAATCTTGGTGCTGCACTGAGCCCGAACAGCCGGCCCGGCGACCCACTCGCATTTCGGGTTTTTGCAGCCCAAGATCTTGGCCGAGGACGACTGTTTGGGTATGAAGGTTGAGGTGTTCGTCGGGTTTGTACCGGAGAAATTACATTTGTCGCACATGTAATGGGTTGTGCATGGGACCCACACGAGGCTGCTGCCGGTGTCCAAGAGGAGAGAGAGGGTTTGCGGCGGTGTGCCGAAGCCGAGAGAGAGGGAGTAGCCGCCGTAGGAGTGAGGGGAGAGGGGTATTTCGGTCAGAGATGAGTTCTTTTTGTGGGGGTGTTTGAGGTGGTGGGCTCTGGCTATGGAGGAGGAAGTGAGGTGGTTGAGCCTTTGCCATGGGTTTGTTGTGGGTGGAGGTTTGGTAGGTGGAGAGAGGAGAGAGAGGGTAATGGTGGTTTGGGTTGTGGAAGCAGGGGACGATAGGGTGAGGAGAGAGAGGAGAGTGAAGAGAGAGAGGATGGAAGAAGAAGAAGAAGAAGAAGAAGATGAAGGTGAAGAAGCCATGGCAGATTTTTCTTTTTGCTTGTGTGATTGTGGACCTTGAAGTGAGGGGATCGGAATTACTGTGTATCTTGTTTTGATTTGTGCCTTACTCTTTATACTGCTTGCTTTTTGGTTATTTGTGGAGGAGAATCAATGTTCCCCATTGGAAATATCGGCTACGTGTGTAAAGTCAGGATTTCCCATTTACTGAAAGTCAAACTGTTAAAGCACGTCAAGTCCTTGTTCGGATGGTTTCCACTTTCCAAGTCCCAAGTCTCCAATTCAAAATTAGTGGGCCCCTTTGACCCAAACAAATTTTCTCTTTCCTTTCAATTTCGGGAAAAACTCACCTAGTGCACAAATAAGTCGGTGGAGTCCACTTCGGAGTCCCATACAAATTATCAAAGTCGTTCATCAATTTTAAAATAATTTTTTGATTACCCTACGAGAAAATCAGCTCAATTTAAAAACTTTAAATATTTGATCCAATCTTTTAATTTTCATTCAAAATTTAGAATCTTGAAATATGAAGAAATTTTAAATAAAAGTTAACTAATTGGATCACGTAGTTATAAAAATTTGATTGAGCTAAATTTTTTCAAAGCGACTCCAAAAATTATTTTAAAGTTGATGAACGGCTTGGATCATTTGTATGAGACTCCAAAGTGGACCCCACCGACTCATTTATGCACAATTTGTACACTAGGAGAGTTTTTCCCGAAACTGAAAGGAAAGAGAAAATTTATTTGGGTCAAATGGGCCCACTGATTTTGAATTGGAGACTTGAGACTTGGAAACCATCCGAACATAGTGCAAGTTCTCTTATACTAAAACAACACTGCTACGGGCACATACAACGGAACACATCAAGTTCTCATTTACTAAAACAACATTGTTACGGGCATATACAGCGGAACACATACGAGCCACATCCGCTGACATAGTGGTGGTCCCCACACTCTCTTTGTAAAGACTTGTGTTTTTAAATATTTTTCGAAAATAAAGTTAGAAAAATGTAAGAAATTATTTGAAATGTCTAAATGTTGGATTAAATTGTGATATGAGGGAGTTGGGGTCAAATCGCATGACAAACAACTATAGGGGACTTGGGGTATAATTTCTTTAAATATGTGTATGTGTGTGTAGTGTATGAGAGGAGAGAAGCATACCTCCCCTCCCCTCCTCATCAGACGTTTCCCCCTCCCTTTCAACTCTCTCTTTCATCTTCGTCAACCTCTCTCCAAAACACACTTCAAATCTCAAGTTACTTCACAACCCTCACTCATACTAGACTTCTACACGAGTTTGGAAGCTCGGTTGTCGTTCATTTCAGTCTGGAAGGTGAAGATTCGGTTGGAGTATTGGAGAAAAGGTAAGGGTTTTTGCTCATCCTTTGTTCACAAGCTTCTATACCTTGAGGTAGGGAGATTTCTACCATTACTAGGTGTTTTGAAGTATGTGGATTATACCCATCTTTGATCAATCCCTCTTGTCTTCTTGAAAACCCCATTTTCTAGTTCCATGGATTTGATTGGAGATTGATTAATGTTTGTTGTTGATATTCTATGTAAGTTGTTGCAATACTCTCTTGTAGCTTGTGGTGTTGATTTTTTATCATAAACATGTTTGGTATGGAGTCCATTGGAATCCCCATGTTCAGCTATCAAAATTTCACTCGAAACCCAGGTGGATCGATCCACAACCTTCTGTTGGCACTTTGAACCATAGTGGATCGATCCACTTGTTGTCTGGATCGATCCAAAACCTTCTAATTTGCCCTTGGAACATGCTGGATCGATCCACCCTAAAGTTGGATCGATCCGGATTGATCTGATCACAAAATTTTGCACTATGGACCAATCCACTCCTAGAGTTGGATCGATCCAACTTCCCAAAACTTGTTTACTTCAATTTTGGTCGCTTGTTCGTGCTTGTACTTGGCATATTCATTCCTTAGACCTCAAAACTTGTTGAATTACTCTTTCCTAACCTATCCTTACATGGTTGGTGACTTGGTTTGATTTTTAACACGACGCTTACACGGTTATACACTTGATATGCGTGAATTAGTCGATATTGACAAAATGTGTGAACTTGAATGACAATCTAAGGTGGGAGTGATACGATGACACCATTGCGAAACTAACGAACGTGAATTGAAATGAGAACTTGAACCATGTTATAAAGAAAGAGAGAGATAGAAGGGGAGAGAGAGTGTGGGGATCACCGCCACATCAGCGGGAGTGAATGGTATGTGTGCCGTTGTATGTGCCCCTGGACTTATTATTACTCCCTCTGTTCCTTTTTAAGTGATCCACTTGGGAAACGTGTATTTTTACGGACATTTAAAAATGTATTTACGTGTAACGTTTTTTTTTTTTTTTTTTTCACCAAATTAAAGTGCTCAATGAGCACTTTAATTTGGTATAAAACAAATTTAAAAGTTATATAGAGAAATATGTTTTTCAAGGGTTTGAAATTGCACGTATTCCCATATGGATCACTTAAAAAGGGATGGAGGGAGTACTAAAAAACAATGAAGTTGATTTTAGCAACTTAGCTAATTTGCTTTTAGCGTTTTTATGTAACAACCTAGTTTAGCATTTGATTCTAAAAACAGGAAAATTTATCACATAACCCCTAGATAGGCATGAAAGAAAAAATCGTTAAATTGAATCGATAATCGAAACTGGGCCAAATTGGTGGATTGGTTTGGTTTGCCACATTTCAATCTGGTATAAACCGAGGCCGGTCAAGAAATATATATATATATATATATATATATATAGAGAGAGAGAGAGAGAGAGAGAGAGAGAGAGACTCCAATGATTAGTCCAGTTGGTTAATAGGTTTGCTCCAAAATGGTTAGTCTAGTTGGAAGTTCCAACTTTTTTTTCATAGTTTTTCTTGGATATTTTCCTAAAAAAAAGTTGGGTAATTCTCATAGTTTTGTAACTTTTCCAATTCCTCATGTCAAGATGAATCAATAATCCAAAACAAAACTTAACACAAAATTATAAAATGCAAATTTATTTTGAATAAAACAAAACCAACAAATTAAAAAGCCAGTTAGTATGGAACAACGTGTAAAGAGTTACGAGTAAATTCTACCAGCAATGAATTTTTCAAAATGTAATCTCACAAGCTACAAGATGCTTAATTAGTCTGGGGAGGGGGTTCTGCAAGGATACAGCAAACACCGTAACCCAAAATTTCTACTACTATAAATTAGGAGTTGGATCATCTTTCTCTTGGTCGTTTTTAAACAAGAGGGATGGACCATTAGTCTCAATATGGGTTCCTTCTGGCCCAATTTATGAGCTGTCGTTTAAACAAGAGGGATGGACCATTAGTCTCAATATGGGTTCTTTCTGGCCCAATTTATGAGCTCTCTCTGGCCCAATTATGAGTAGTATTTTCCTTTTAAGAGCTCATTCCGGCCGTTCCGCTAAAATAAACATTTTAGTTTTAACTCAAAAACTACTCCATTCTGCTAACAAAAACTAATAAAAAAACCACTTAATTCCACTAACCTAAAAAAAACCAAAAGGCAAAAAATCAATTAGTGGAATAAGTTAGTTTTTTTTGCAAAACTAAAGATCCAAAAAACTAGTTAGTGGAACGAATTAGTGGAACAAGTTGGTTTTTTTTTGCAAAACTAAAAACGAAAAAGCCAAAAAAACTAGTTAGTGAAACAAGTTAGTTTTTTTGCAAAACTAAAGATCCAAAAAAACCAAAAAAACAAGTCCTTTGGCTAAAAAAACCATTTTGGTTTTTTCGTTTGTCCTTATTCAATTTTTTTTTTTTGAATTTGTTAGTTTTATGTCGAATTTTTGTAGTTTTTGGCTCCTCTCGACGAGAGGAATCTAAAATGTATAAAATTATTAACCAAATTTAAAGTTTTGTGAATAAAAACAAAAAATAATCCAAAAAACCGGCTTTTTTGGTTTATTTTTCGTCTTTATTCACAAAACTTTAAGTTTGGCTAATAATTTTATACTTTTTAGATTCCTCTCGTTGAGACGAACCAAGAAACCACAAAAAATCGACCGAAAACTAACAAATAAAAAAAAAATTTGAATATGGATAAAACAAAAAATTATTTTGATTTTTTCACCCAAAGGAGGTTAGTGGAACATGGTCTCAAAATATCAACTTGTCAAAATTACGTCTATCTATCAGATATCAATTAACACACAATCAACACATGATTGTAACACATAGGAGCATCACCAATACTATACTCAAAATTAAATAATCAGAAATTGTCACATCACCTTTAGATTATCAATTTAGTGGATGACTAAAATTGACAATATAGATGTCTAAAATGACATAATCAAAATTGAGCATTATATCACATTTTCAACGATAAAAAAACTAAATTATTCAAAAACTATTTTTTAGTCAAAACTGTTTTTCTTTTCAAAACTTTAAAAAAAAAAAAAAAAGCTTTCGAAATTATTTTTTAAAAAAAAAACAGTTTTGCAAAAATTTTCTTATGAAAATATAAACAGTTCTCAAAATAACGGTTTTGGAAAAAAAAAAACCTATTTTTAGAAAGAAAAAAAAAACAATTCAGTTTTAGAAAATAAATAGTTCCCAAAAAAAAAATTGTTTTCAAAAAAATTTTTAAAAAAATCTAAAATAACATTTTTGAAAAAAAAATATTGATTTTTAAAAAAAATAGTTTTGAAAAAAGGATAGAGAAAATAGAGAGAATGTTTTTGTGAGATGATGAGTGTACTTGATTGAGTAAACGTGGGGTTCATTAAATTTGGTTATTGGGAAAATGTTGGTAACTTTGAGTATGCAAAGGCCAAAATTTGAGTATTGGTTAAAATGCTAACTTTGATTATTCCCTGATAGGTGCTGAAAAGCACCCATTAATCCTTCCAAATTATGGTTCGTTAGTTCGGTTATGTAGTTAACTAATTAGTGTTAGTTGGTTTGTGGTATTTCAAGCCTTAGAAGCTCAAGAATTTGGAAAACGTGTTTTGCAGTATTTAAAAGCGCCGAGGATGGGAAAAGGTGTACAAAAAGGAGCAAAAATTCAAGTTGCAGCATCTCTGGACCGGACCAACGCTTTCCTGGACCGGACTAGCATTTAACACGACAAAACCTACCTTGCATCACCCTTCGTCCGGACGAGGGAAATTCTTGGTCCGGACGAAGCATACTGGCGGGTTCGTACAGCTCCCAACTTCTCTGGTCCGGACCACCCATGTCTTGGTCCAGTCGAACGAACAAGGAAATCAGCGTTTTGGACGCGTTTTATGTAACTTTTAGGTCTCCTAGTATAAATAGAACATCAAAACATAATGTTAGGGTTCTGAACTATTTAGAGAGACAGCTTCAGAGAGAGAAACTCATTGTTCTTCATGTTCTTCGAGAGTTCTTTGATTTCAAGCGTTTCAACTCTCTTCATGGCCGGCTAAACCCCCTATCTAGGGGGAGGATGAAACTCTACACCAAGTAACCATTCTATTTTGCGTAGGTTAGGGTTTTGATCGAATCGAGTTATATGTTCAGAACTTGGTTTCATAGGATCAATGGAATTGTTTTTAATTCTTTTAATCAATTGAGTATTTGTATACATGTTTTCAAATACCCGTTCATATAATTGTTTTCAACGTTGTGTTTGGAGTTCTGAGATAGGCTATGCTCGTGAGATAGATCGTGCCGTTGGGCGGCGTGACACTGTACCAGTGAGACGGTCCATGCCGTGAGATAGTTTATGCCTTTTAACAATCACAAATATTTTCTTGATGATTATTGAGGGGGATTGCAAGCCCTAGCGATAATCCCTTGTGATTCGATTATAAACCTAACCTATGCGGAAGCCGTGGTTACGAGGGTGGAGTGGATTCTAAACCCTAGATTCCCTCTCTATCAATTTAAATCCTTGTTAATTATTGCGTTATTTAGTTTAAAAATTTCACAATCAATCAAACCAATCTTTTTCCTGAATTGAACTAAAAGCTAATTGGAACTAACGCAACTCAGCCAATTTGTCCCCGTGGATCGACACTCGGACTTAACCGATATTCTCTGGAATAAAAGTTAATTCCTAGTTATTAAATATTTATTTTTGACTCGGCACGACACGGTCATTCCATTATGAGCACTTTTTAGTAGTAATATTTTGGTTTTGAGTATGTCATTGGGGATAACAACCGAACACATGTATCTTAAATGAAATGGGTTCTCGCTCAATATGCCAAATTATTTTCTTCAACATAAATGTTTTTCAAAACCATTGATCCTCGTTGCGATGGACATTGGTTCGTGGCAAGATTTAAATTGTTGTTTCCCCTAGCCATTTTGTCTTTAAGCTATATATAGACAAAAATCACATTGTTTCTATTATTTGAGTTTTTTAGTTGATGTAATGTGAGGAGAATAATTTGTATTTTTGAAATCCGTAAAATCTAATGTAAAGACACAAAAAAAAAGGGGGGGGATTGAGATTAGATGTGTGTAGATCAGATTTTTTGCTAGTAATTTGAAATACTCAGACCATGTTCCACTAAAAAAAACTAGTTTTGTTTTAACTCAAAAACCATTCTATTCTACTAACAAAAAAACTCCCAAACCAACTACCCTTTACGATTAACTACAACTAAAAAACCAAAAAAACACTTTAGTAGAACAAGTTGTGGATTTAAACTACAACTAAAAGTCTAAAAAACTAAAAACCCAAAAAACAAGTTAGTGGAACATGACCAGCTCGAAATCGACAATAATGGTGTCCTGGATGGGGGGGAAAAAAAGGAATTGAAGGAGCTCGGCCAACCGACCACAGCTCATTTTTGGGCCATTGCGCAGCTGCCTTGGGCCATTACTTAGCCCATCACCCGACCCACTATTTCTCTGGGGCACTCATATTATAACGGCCCTGTTCGTTTCTCAGTTTAGTTTTAGTTTTAGTTTTGATGACATCATCGTTTTCCTCATTTCTCTCTCTATCTCTCTTCACTCATTACACCTTATGACATCATCAAAACTAAACTAAATTATCTAACCAAACACAGCCAACAAGGTTTTATTACGAGCCAGTACAAAAAATAAATATTTATTATCACTAAGTCCAGTCAATCTTTTTTAATTAACATTAAGGTCAATCACTCTTTTTTGGAGCTTAGGCACTTAGGGTGCACTTTCCTATTATAGGGTTTTTAGTGATTTAGGGACTTTCATAGGGTACCATAGGATTTTAGGCACTTTCGTAGGGTACCCTAGTGTTTAAGTTTAAGCACTTTCATAGGGTACCCTAGAGTTTAGGTTTATGGTGCGCTTTCCCATTACAGGGTTTTTAGTAATTTAGGCACTTTCATAGGGTACTCCAGAATTTAAGGCACTTTCACAGGGTACTCTAGGGTTTATGTTTAGGCACTTTTATAGGGTACCCTAGGGTTTGGGTGGGGTGGGTAGAGAGAGAGAGCAGGACAAAAAATGAGTTGGTGAAGCTTTTTCTGAAAAAAATTGGACTGGGATGTGCAAGAACCACAAAAAGTTGTGCGGCTTGTATGATTCCCTTATAACAAAGACACACTTGCTATAACGTAAAGAAAATTACTTTTAATTTTTATGTTCTTATATCTATATTACATTACACAACGGTTTTCTCAAAATGTCCTATGTGGCATTTCTATATTTCAAATATCTCTCATTTCTCTTCTAACAATATCTATATAATAAGATCCAAATCTTATCTTACGGGTCAAAATGTCTTTCTATAACTAAGAAAACTTATTTTTCCAAAATAACTTTTGGTTAATCACATAAATAAATAAATAAAAACGGATCAACAAAAAATACCACGTAAAAGAAAACTCATTTGTAAAAAGAACAATCTTTTCATATGGAAATTTCAATTTTCAAAAACCCTCTCCCTCTCACTGCACGAGTCAAATTTCAAAAACTCTCTCTCTATCTCAATTATCAAAAAAAAAAAAAAAAGAAGAAGAAGAAGAAAAATGGATAAAAAAAACCACATTGAAAAAACTCATTTCGGAAAAGAAACACCATCTTTTAATTTAACATCCAACCCTCACTGGAAATTTTAATTTTTGAACTCTCTCTCTCTCTCATTCATGATTTTTGTTGTGGAATGGATATTATAAATTTGGTAAATCATAACCAAAAAATAAGAAATAATCTCTTAGCGATGTCTCAAAATTACATAATCTTTGTCGCGCATGAAACACTGGCTTTTATTAAATGTTAGTAATTCAGTTTTCTTTTTTTCTTTTTAGTTTCACTTATTGAACTTGCACAATCATGACAAGAGTGGTGGCACGATAGGGGTGGTGGCATAGCATTAGCCGAACTACTCGATGATGAGAGCACTACAGGTAGTAGTACTATATGGTTGGTCAGAGTCGTCAAATTTCATCAACTGCCTTTAGGCACGGACAAAGTGCTAGTAAAATGATATTGCAATGAAGTATTATAAATTAACTTTGAAAAGCATATCAAATTAATGATTTTCAGTATTTATATAATTTTTTAAATGCATACTCTAAGATATGAATCACCAAGGGCAAAATAGACTTTTGACAAATTCTTACATTATCTACCCTTCTTATCCTTCCTTTTTAATCCTTATCTAAACTATGGACCATTTAATCTAGGGCCACTTAGCTAAAAATCCAAAACATTTGACATTTTTAAAGGAAAGGACAAAGAACTTTTGCAATCAAACATAAAAACAAAAAATATTTGACATTTTTAAAGGGAAGGACAAGGAACTTTTGCAATCGAACATAAAGACAAAAAAAATTAGTGAGATGTTACTAATTTTTAAAAATTCTAATTTCGAACATAAAATTCAAAAAAATATCCACCCCACTTTCTGCCGAACACCACTCCACCTTTAGCCGACCACTTCCAGCAACCAAAAAATTAGTGAGGTGTCACTAATTTTTAAAAATTCTAATTTCGAACATAAAATTCAAAAAAACCACCACCCCACCTCTAGCCGACCACCACCCTACCTCTGGCCGACCACTTCCGGCGACCAAAAAAATTAGTAAGATGTCACTAATTTTTAAAAATTCTAATTTCGAACATAAAATTCAAAAAAATCACCACCCCACCTCCGGCGGGCCACCACCCAACCACTGGCTGACCACTTTCGGCATCCAAAAAAATTAGTGAGATGTCACTAATTTTTAAAAATTCTAATTTCGAACATAAAATTCAAAAAAATCACCACCCCACCTCCGGCGGACCATCACCCCACCACTGGCCAACCATTTTCGGCGTTCAAAAAAATTAGTGAGATGTCGCTAATTTTTAAAAATTCTAATTTTGAACATAAAATTCAAAAAAATCACCACCCCACCTCTGGCCGACCACAACCCCATCTCTGGCCGACCACTTCCAGTGTCCAAAAAAATTAGTGAGATGTCACTACTTTTTAAAAATTCTAATTTTGAACATAAAATTCAAAAAAATCACCAGGTGTTTGGATGAACATCTATTGTACACTTGGCTTTACAGGTGTCTCATCGACATTCTCTTCTCCTCTACCAACACATCCCAAAAGAGAGACTCCCCTCTATGTCTTCTACTCCACTCCAAATGGGACAATAACATTTTCTTGCTCATTAAAAACTCTCAACCAAAAAACCATTTTGGGGTTCCTTTTTCTTAGACCAGAGCAATCGAATCTTTGGCTATGGCAAAGAAGCGAAAATCCGACGCCACACGGCTGGAAGAGGAGGATCGGACCTGTACACCTCCATTTGCATGCTAATTCTCTCTCTCAGCTTTATACGCAATCCATGAACCAGCAAAGGCTTTCCTTCCAAGCTAGTGAACGTCATGGCCTGGTTCGATCATCTCTCTCTCTCTCTCTCTCTCTCTCTCTCTGTTTGTGTGTGTGTAATGGGACTGGAAACTCCGGTTTTTGACCGAGTGAAATCGGCGGCGGACCGATGGGCTTCTCCAGTGGAATCGGGTCGTAATCCGGAACGTTGGGAGTCCTTGGTACCTCTGGTATTACAGAGGGTTTGATGTCAGGTGGTGAAATCGGGTCACGGGCTACCCACTGGCCGGAAACAGAAAACTAGTGAGTACTTACTAGTTTTCGGATGTCCTTCCCTTGAATCTGAAAACCCCCGTGTCCTTCCCTTAAATCTGGAAAACCCCGTGTCCTATCTTTAAAAGGGATAAAAAAATGTTGTATTTTTGACTAATTTTTCCTTTAGTCTTCTCTTCTTATATGTTACATTAATGTAGAACAACCCTTCTTATTTAATTCCCCAAACCTAGTACGTCATCCAAACGGGCCCTAAAAGGACCGAAGTCGGAAAAACTCCTACCAATTATTTTGAATGATTCAAGGTAAAATGTACATCAATGAGAAATCTACAATTACAAAAATTGTAAAATCAAACCTATTTACACACTCACAACACCAGAAAACCTAAGGGTACAGAATGCATGTGTACAGAAAATGTACAGAGCCGTTAGGGAGACCCACTTGTAGGTCCTACACAGAAGATCCAAACCGTTCATTCATCTTAGAATAATTTTACATGGGGCCCCGCAAGAAATCAACTCAATCCAATGTTCGTAAATGATTGATCCAAAATTCTCCTTGTTTCATTCAAATCGTTTGAATGAAAAGAAAGGATTTTGAGTAAACCACTTACAAACGTTGGCTCTGTACATAGGCGTTTGGTACGGCTAGTAGTAGTGTCCCACAAACACAGAGCTTTCTAACTTTCAAGTAGTAATTAATTTGTCACATTTATATGTCAGATGAATCGACATGCATAAATCAAGCAAAAGGTAATGATTTCTACGTCTGGCGTAAAACATCAGATCATAGGCATTCGCCGAAGACAGTGCTTACATTTTCCAAGTATCCTGTCTCTTCTCATTATCAAAGTAGGAGTAAGAGCATCCCCAACAATAATTTTCCAAAAAAGTTCGTGAACAGTACATATATCTATTATAATTTGACATTTTTTTATCAACACTCCAACAACACTATCTATTTTGCTTACTTTCTATTAAAATATATATATTTATTGAGAGAGAGAGAGACATGTGTCCTTCAACAATTGGCCGAAAATGGAAAGGGTAGTGAACAGTCTCTCTCCAAAAGTGGAAGCATAATTTGTTCAAGCACTGTTTATCAAGCCATTTAAGGGAGATATTTGTTGAGGCTACTGGAGAACCGATTTGACGCTTGACTCTCTATTATACCTAAATGTATCAATATAGGGAGGCTATTGCACTTGCTCTAACTCTTAATAAATCACATATACAGTCACAAACACGTGTACGCTACAGGCTGTTTGGCAGAAGAATACGGGAATAGATTTGTTTTTTAGAGTGCTAATTTCTAACCGTCTTTTTGTGCACACACAATAATTCTATTCATTACTGATAAAGATACATTTATAGTCACCAAATATATGTATGTAGTTTTACTGGCAAAAAGAATATGTTACTTATTTAAACAAATTATGAACCTATGGGTTAAGTTTACTTCTCTCTCTGTCCCATTTTGTTGGTCTTTATTTTATTTTGAGATGTTACAAAACATTAATTGTTTTTTAAAAGTCAAAGAAAAATTTGTTTGGATTTCCAAATCTTACCCACATAAAAAAAATGAAAAAATTAAAAGGAAGAATTAAAAGACAAAAATGGAAATTAAAAACAACTTTGTGAAAAAACATGCCTTAAATACATGTTCCTATAAAAAGTTGAAAATCTTAAAAGGAACAGATAAATCAGTAAGGAAGGAGAAATTAGGCTGAGTTTCTACTACAATATTTTCAATATTTTTGGTGTTTCGGTATTTTTAGTACTCTTTAACTACAAGTTGTTAAATACATACATAATTGGTTTGACTACTTGAAGTCTAAGAATACAGAAAATACCGTCGTGGAAAATAGAAACTCACCCTCTAATTTGGATAAAAAACTTAATCCAGATTATTGGTTTTTTGGTTTTTTGTCCAATAATCCAAAAAATCGGTTTGGTTTTTTCTTAAACTTAATCCAAATTATTCCCTCATTTGGCTAATAATTCAGATTATGGATTATTGGATTATTCGTTTGTCCTTATTCAAATTTTTTTTGCATTCGTTAGTTTTGCATCAAGATTTTGTACTTGTTAGATTCGTCTCGTCGAGAGGAATCCAGAAACCACAAAATCTTGATGCAAAACTAACGAATGCAAAAAAAATTTGAATAAGGACAAACGAATAATCCGGATTATTGGATTATTACCCAAAGGTCTAAAAATTTGAATAGAAACTCACCCTTAGGCCTTGTTTGGATAAAAAACTTAATCCGGTTTTTTGGTTTTTTGGTTTTTCCTCAAATAATCCAAAAAATCGGTTTAGTTTTTTCTTAAACTTAATCCAAATTATTCCCTCCTTTGGCTAATAATCCAGATTATGGATTATTGGATTATTCGTTTGTCCTTATTCAAAAAATTTTGAGTTCTGACCATAATTTTATACTTGTTAAATTCGTCTCGTCGAGAGGAATCCAGAAACCACAAAATCTAATGCAAAAATAACGAATGCAAAAAAAATTTGAATAAGGACAAACGAATAATCTAGATTATTAGATTATTGGATTATTACCCAAAGCACTCTGGTTTTTTGGATTAAGATTATTACCCAAAGCACTCTGATTTTTTGTACCCCAAAAAACCAAAAAACTGGATTAAGTTTTTTACCCAAAGGAGGCCTTAATTGTGCTCTCAATGTTGGAAAGATGTTTTTTTTGCTTTTTGACTTTTCACGATTTTTTATGTGATGTATTATGAAAAAATAACTTGCCTCAAAAATCCAAGAAGCGGGCATTTTGGCCAAAAAGTTAATTGGGTTGCGATTAGCCTTGAAATGTGTGTGGGGTTAACAAATAAAAAGACGCAGTTTGTTTTCATTCTCAACCCTCTTCCTCTTCACTTGTTGAAAGGCAGATCCTTTTTTAGAGAGAGAGAGAGAGAGAGAGAGGAATGGATGGGGAAACAAAATCAAGGTTCAAGAGAATCTGTGTGTTCTGCGGAAGCAGTTCGGGCAACAAAGCTAGCTACCAAGATGCAGCCGTTGAGTTGGGTAAAGAACTGGTAAGAAATTCATACTATTAACCTCTCTCTCTCTCTCTCTCTTGCGGTGTCCGAAATATTCATCGGCAAAAAAAAAAGTAAAAATTTGTAAAAGTTTGATAGGGTACATCGAGAAGAGAAGTACAAATGTGATACCAAAAGGCACACAAATCTCTATGAAAAGTGATTTAAATGATAGAGATGAATCACGGTAAAAATTAGCTTTTTGACACCAATGGAACAACTTTAACAAAATATTGTCGTCGCAAGCCAAAGATAAATTTTGCTTGGAAAAAAAAAAAAAAGGGTTCAAACCATAGAGATGCTCTTATTGCTCATATATTTTTACTCCTTATTTTTCGCCTTTTTATTTTCTAAATTAATATTGATGATCTGCATGTCACCTTGTATGAGAATTGATTTTCTTGACTATTTTCATTCTGTTTTCTTTCTTCAGTCTGTTGGGTCATGGATGTTAAGGTGCACGTAGGCTGTTGAGGTTGGCGTCGTGGCCGGTTATTGTGTTCCTAACATTGATCATGAGGGAATTTGGAAGAGAAAAGGTTTAGGGTTTATGTTTGGCATGAGTCATGAATGAGTGAGAGAGATGGGGAGGGTGGTTTGCTAGCTGTAACCTGGCTGTCTGTTAAGCAGCCTTCTTGCATGATCTTAGTTTATGGGGTTCTCATTAAAATTACATAAAACATGGGAGAATTGAATTTTGCACTTCCCTCCTCGCTATTTTTATGTTTTTTTCGGCTGTCGTTATTTACGTGAATTTACAATATTGGCCTTTTTAAGTACTCCAATTAACCGAAGCAATTAGCTACGTAACACTATTTTAAATACTTCCATATTTACAATGCTGATATAAGAGAGTGTGAAAATCAGTACCGAATAATAATAGTCCTATAAAAGAGATTGCCATGATATCATTTTTCCTCCATACTAAAAAGCAAAACAACATTTTTTTTTATTAAAAAAATGAGTGTTACGGTGATTACATTTGAATTACTATGTCTACGTACTATATATACAATTATTGTCGTTACTTGATGTCAAAGAAATTATCGGCTTTTAAATGGTCATGGTAATGGAAGGCGTCATATCGTAAAAAAATGAATCATCTCCCATCCATGAAAATAGGTTGAACAGTCTATTACTTTTTTTTTTTTTTTTTTGGTCCTTTTTCCGGACTATTGTGATATCCAAAACGCTCACTGGATAACGTTATGATTTTGAAATGCATTCTTATCTCACGATGAATGGGTTCAATGGGCTCTATCCCGGTGGTACGTCTTATTTTTCAAAAATATTATTAGCATACATATTTGTATGTCCTATGAATTTTCTGAGACATATTCATTATAGTTTTCGTGTGAAATTAAATTGTGTATGTAAAACATGGTGCTAATTAATTACTCAAGAAAATGGACTGCCTATTGATGGGGAACCAAACGTGCCACCTTGGTATCATGACTAGTCTTTTGAGTGTGTAGTGTCTGTCTCTCTCTCTCTCCCCTAGGGCACACTTCCACCACCCTCCATCACCCATAACCTCCATCATTAATTTTTGTTTATGGGGTTTCATCACTAACATTATACAAATACTACTTAGGTTTTCTATGCACACATTTTTATATGGCCCCCACATTGGGCTTTCCTTAATTTCCAGTTATCAGTCTTTTTTTATATAAAAACGTGTCTAGTCTCATTTACGCGCACCTCAACTAATTCTGGGACACCATAAATCCACCGTCTACTAGTGAGGACCCCACTTGAAGACGGAGCAAATGCTCTACATGGACTGGCCCCAAGGAGTTGATAACAATACTAAACTCCTAAGTCTGAAGACTTGACCACTGGGCCAACTTGGGTTTCCATAAATTAATCTTCAAATGAAACTGGATTAGTATTTGGTGTTTAAACTAATTTATTAGTACGAGGAGTATTTTACCGTCAGATGATGGGGTATCTGACACGTGTTAATTCTTTAATATAGTGGTACTTATTTGGGATGTGTGCTTTTTGAATAATGAAGGTGGAGAGAAGGATTGATTTGGTCTATGGAGGTGGTAGCGTGGGTCTGATGGGTCTTGTTTCTCAGGCAGTTCATGATGGTGGGCGCCATGTTCTAGGGTAAGTATGCTCCCCCACTCTCTCTCCTCTCTCTAAGCCCCCATATGTTTGAATGTGAAGTGTGAAAGATTGGAATTGTCAAAAAAACTCGAAAGACACATCATTTCCCCCGGTCATGTAGAATACAAGATCCTCACGTGGTCCCTCACGTGACGCGAAAGGAATTCACGACGAGTCCATTTGACGATCACATGAATGAAAGATCCTCATGTGGTCTCTCACGTTACGCAAAACGTATGGGGGACTGATGGCGGTTTCATTTGACGATTGGAACAGGTCATTACGTATGCCTCAGTGTTCATGCAAAAAAAGTCAAGTTTATTGGATGTTGATATCCAATTAAATGAATCATACTTATTTGTTACCAGAGAAATAGACGGTCACGTTATGACCGTTTATTTCTCTTCTGACATATATAGATTGACAAAGATTTTATTGATCTCCGATAAACTTGATTTTTGGCATGGATGTTAAATATATTGATAGCTATTACATGAACGCTTTGGATTGTCAAATGCCCTCGTGATCGGCCCCATTTTGCATGGTCGCATGAGGGGCAACATTAGGGATCATTGCATAATAGGATCTTGACTCGAATGAGTGGGTATAATATGTGAAAGCACACTTAGGTTGCACATAGACAATCTGAGATGTTAATTTTATGGAGAATAATTGTTTAACTGTTGTGTGAAAAATTAGTTCAAATGAATATCGATATAAAGAACATAGGACCCTGATAAACTCAGTTTCATTTTTTTGTTCAAAATAAGCTGCAATTCTGAACTAGACTGACCTAGCTACTCTAGAAAGAGAATTGAACTCAGGTCTTTTACTCGGTAAGGGAAGCCTTATCACTTGACTATCAACTAGGTCATTGTATTTCGCCGATTTTAAAAATAATAATAATAAAGGTCGTATTTCATTATAGAAATCACCCCAATGTATAATTATGGATGCATGTACTATTTACTTAATGCTAAAATTTCTTAACTAGTTTCTGTTTTTTTTTTTTTTCCCGGGTTCAATGGTCAAGGGTGTCCGGGTCAACTTACACACACCTCGACTAATCCCCTCTCCAGTCCGGTCAGAGAAAAGTCATCCATACCGAGACTAGGGAATTCACAAGAAATTGTTTCGACTTCTTCCTTGATGGGACCCACATATGACTTTCTATATTGTGTCTAGAAAAGCTTTAAAATAACCTCTGCACTTAGCAGTATTGTTATAATGTAACCAAGGAGGGCAAGGATGGAGATAAATGGTAATCATCATTTTGAATTGTATATAAATTAATTAAATTATTTCTTTTTGTGGGGTTTTGTTGCAGAATTATTCCAAGGACACTGATGCCCACAGAGGTAAAAATTAATATCACAAGCTTGATCAAATCCTTCTCATTTACTAGTCTTCTTTCCCTCAATCTGTTTTTCTTCAAAATATTTGCTAAGCATTCGACATTAAAAATTTTCAACAAATATGAAGTATTTTTCTATTTATATTTTTTATTGATCGGCAAATTGTATTATTCTAAGTTTTAAGTGTCACGACAGATAATTGGTGAATCGATTGGAGAAGTGAGAGCCGTGTCTGATATGCATCAAAGAAAAGCAGAGATGGCCCGTCAAGCCGATGCCTTCATCGCCCTTCCCGGTACTTGAAATTCGCAGATTTTTATTTACGCTGAACAAATGAAGGGGGCAAAATATCGATTCATGTGATAGAAATTATGAATTTTTTAATTTGATTAGTAATGTTTAATGATCAAATTTAGGTGGTTATGGCACTTTGGAGGAATTGTTGGAGGTCATTACATGGGCTCAGCTCGGAATCCACCGTAAACCTGTAAGCATCATTTCCACAAAGAGCAATGCTTTTTAAAATAGCAGGTCAATATTTATTTAAATATTAGAGTAATGGTTAATTAATTACCAAAGCGAACATCTTGTTGACAATGCTAAAGATTATTTTCCTCAGAAAAGAGAAGACTTGACTAATTTTCGAAGCTTATCCAGTTATCGTTTGCCATTTCAATTTGTTGACACGGGATGTTGCGGTCTTCCTAGACATTCTGTGGTGGATGGAAATTCTCCGTCGTTCCTCTATAGCTTGAATTGAGTGGTGGGGTAGAAGGTGATCCCTCTCACAAGCTTCGCCCCTGCATACTGAGCGAACTCCATTAGCACCAACCCGGACCATGGAGTGGTACTCCGACGATCAAGTCAATATTCTGAAAAAGTATTGAGATCTAGGGTTTCTAGAGAGGGATTATGCGTACCTCTTTGGACCGATATAGTTACCTTTTATAGGCAGGGTTTCGCTTGTCATCCAAGGCCCAGTGCTTCCTACGGGATATAACTGCTCAGATCATGTCACTGTAGACGTAACCAAGCATCATTATGCTGGTACATGCATCCAATTCCATTGTGACGCGTGCCCACTTCGTTATATGGAAGCTTCTCGTGATTTAAAAGAGGATGAGCCTTGCAGTTAGAGGAAAAACCAACTCCACGCCCTGACCCGCGCCCGAGTACCTGATATCCATGACTCTAGCCCACACGTTTGGGTCAAAGATATGGTTCTTCGGTTGGAGATCATTCGGGACGTCACATTAGGAGCATCAACGTTGTTTGATTTGGGCCTGGGTTAGTCCCAAATGGGCCAAATGTTTCATCCTCTAAAGTTGGGCCATCAGGTCTGCTTTGGATTATTCGGGCCCGCACACATTCTTACATTATATTTGAGTTAATTTAGTCCTTTAGTGAGGTGAAATGACTCGTCTTCAATCCATATAGATAAACATGTGCAAAATACCGAAAATATCATTTAGCCAATAGTGGAAACTCGGCTTTAAATTAGAAAGTTAGAATCAACGAATGTGGGTGCTTGCATGTTTCGATTCATTATTATACATTAATCACGCAATGTGTTTGATGTTCTAATCTACTGATTAAACTAATTAAAGTGCTAATTAATAGTGGGGGTATTTGTGGATATACGCATGCAGGTGGGATTGTTGAATGTGGATGGATACTATAATTCGTTGTTGAGTTTCGTTGACAAGGCCGTTGATGAAGGCTTTATCTCACCAACTTCGCGTCGTATTATCTTGTCCGCTCCCACAGCCAAGCTACTCGTCAGACAACTTGAGGTATAAACTAGATACGAGAGACTCGCTTACTGGCCACGAGCCTCGTGAGACTCGGATTATTACACATGACACCTAAAAGAAATATCTAATAGTATTATTCATAATTGAATATAAACATGTATCTAGGGCCGCTGTTAATAAACAAAAAGTACTCGATCGATATATGTGAAAAATATATAAAAATATCTTTGAAAGGTGTGTATTGTCATGGGCACTATAGTAGAAAAAGAGGTAATTTTGTAATTTAGAAAAGGAACTTATGCTTGAGGCAATTTATCACGATTGTTAAGTCAGAATTTTAAAATGGAGCACCGTTTTTAGCTAAAAGTCTTAAAAACTTTTAGCTCCTAAAAGTGCTAAAAAGCCTAAAAATGCTAAAACCCCAAAAATTAGTTGTTGTATCCGAGAAAAATGATCTATCTAAAAATCATACTATTTATGAGTTTTAGGAAACGGAAAACTACCTCGAAGTATCATAGAACAATGCTAAGGAACCTACGCACCCTGGTCCCGACCTCACGCAGGAAAGATATTCATTTATTATCTTGGAAATTAATATTAGCACTCCCCAAATTGTTAATGGCACTCCAAAAGGGGAGTGCCAATATCAATCCCCATTATCTTTAGTATAATTTATCGTGTATTCCATATATAAATTATACTAAGTTTTGTAAGACTCGTTGCGCACGCTGATTTTTGTTGTATTTTGATATCGCGTCATATATACAAGCAGAAAGCCGATAAACATCGTACTATATACTAGTATTTGCTGTGAATTTATCTTGACATAATTTTCCCCGTATTGATCAGGAGTATGTGCCGGAGTACGACGAAGTTACATCCAAGTTGGTGTGGGAGGAGAGACTGAGTTACGTACCGGAATCTGGTGTCCCTACATAACACACAAGCGGGATGAATTATACGAATGGTCTATTTTGCCCCTTAACAGATACTTGGGATATGGTATAATCCTAATTTACATGGCCTTAACATTGTTCATATTCAGGCACATAGAACTTGTATTTTTGGTACTGTGCCCTCAAATGACTTTTCGTATACTCCTGGGGATTATATGTAACTCTCTTTTTTGTGGAAAGAATCCATTTTTGTCAAGCTTCCAAGTTACGAGAGCGTGCTAAAGTGGCTGTTGGACGCATTCCCTATACGGTTGGAAAATATTGTACTAGTTGTAATTTTGGGATTTGTTTGTCTTTTCGTAAACATGGTACACTTGATCACAAACATTGGGTTTGAAGTTAGGGCATCCTTATTTGACACACCAAAAAAAACACCAAATTTAACCTCAAAAACACCTTTTATTATTTAGCAAGTCACTTTTTAAAAAATTCACAAAATTAAACTCCCTATTCAAACTTTAGCAAGTCACTTTATCAAAAGCTTCCAGAATCAGACTCTCTATTCAAACTTTTACTCTTCCCTCCCTCTTCCTCTTTTGGTGAGTGAACAGTAGGTCACGAAATTTGTTAAGCTACTGTAGCAAAGTTAAAAAATCTTCTAATTGGTGAGTTTGTTTGGTGAGGCTGATTTTTGAGATTTTGGAGGAGTTTGCTCTCTACTTTAACTTTAAAGTTAAAATAGAGAAGCTGATGAGGATGCTCTTAAAGATCTTTATTTGAATTTTTCTTGGCACAACGTTCGTAAAAAAGTCTGGACATTCAATGACATTGAGAAAAAGGGTCCTAGACTAAAAAGGGCACCCAAACTGTAGGGCTGCAAAAGAAATCGGTGAACCGTGAATCCGGTCTCGACCGAACCGATCTATACGTTTTGGATTTTAATCGTGGATTAATGGTCTGAACACGGATTGAAAAAATAGTAAACCGTGACTCGCGGTCCAGACACGGATTTTGATTTTAAAACCGTGGATTAACCGATCCGGACCGTGATATTTTTATTATATAATATATATATACACGCACATAATTTTACACAAACTTCTACTACACAGACTAGGGGGTAAACTGTGATCTCTTTCAAAACTTAGGGGTTAAACTGTTACACTAAGTTGTTCTATAATCAGAGGCCAAACTGTTATAGTATATCTCCATGCTTGTGTGGTACGAACTTCTGTGTTTGTGGACTTGTGGTGTCCTTCGTATTTATAGAATTTGAATAATGTGCTTTGGGATGCTTTTTGATTTTATTTTTATTCCAGATTACGACTGCCGTAAACAAGAATGTCTTATTAAACCATTTGTCACTTTGTTACTTGTTTATAATATAACATGTAATCCGTGGATAAAACCAGAACCGATCCGTGACTCGCGGATCGGATTGGAACCGAACCGTGAGACTTTTGGTCCAGACACGGATTGTATTTTCTAAAAACCGTGACTCTCGGATTAGGATTGGATTCATGCCGATCCGATCCGATCCGGACTGTGTACACCCCTACTAGACTAGAGAGTGCGATCATTGATGAGACGGTTCGACTTGATTTGTCCATTTTGGGAATTCAAACTTATTTGGGAAACAATTGGCTGTGTTTTGTTGATAATTTTGAGAAGAATATTTAGAGAAATATTTTTGAGATAGTGTTTATATGAGTTTTTGGAAAAAGTAATAATTAGAAAAAGATGTAATAATTGCAGAGAGAGAGAGAAAAAAAATGAAAATGATGATTGAAAAGAGAGGTATGAGTAGAGAGAGAAATGTAATTACTGATTGGAGAGATGAGAGACGGAGAAAGAATCTTTTTGAAATTTTTTTTGAAAATATGAAGTGAACAAAGAAATTATATCATTCCACCTGTCGTACTTTACACAAAGAAACAGATCATGCAAACAGTAACGAATTCTGAATACAATATATAACTGGTTCATCCCATTTTATTCCCAGAAAACAACTTCTCGAAAACTAGTGAATTTAAGACTAACAACAAAGCATTACATAAAAACAAAACTCTCAAGGACTCTATAAATGACAATGGGAGATACTACTGGGGGTGCGGGGTCGTTCCCTACCTCCTTCATATTGCAGAAAAGTATTCCTTGCTGAGCTTGGGATCTGGCTTCATGGATTTCTCCCCAGGTTTCCAGCCGGCCGGGCATACTTCGTCTGGGTTCTCCTGCACGTATTGCAATGCCTGCGGGCCCACAGAGTAAGAAAATAAGCGCGCTAAAGATGTGAAAAGCTGTATTTGGATCTTGGAGTTGTGATTGAATTCCCGCAGTCAAAAGAAAGGTGCAAGAAAATGAGGAGGAAAAAAGAACTACATCAATCCTTGTCCTATTATACTTTTCCTTCCACAAATCACTCCCTGAATCCAAGATCTAAAAACAAGCTAAATAGGAAGTCTGAGAAAATAAATTACCTGGAGTGTTCTCATTGTCTCGTCAACACTCCGGCCAATCGCAAGATTGTTAATGGTGGAGTGCTGAATAATTCCTTCCCTGTCGATAATGAAAAGACCCCTCAATGCGATACCCTGCAACACAAAAATTTACAATGGCATGTCATAGAAGAAAAACCTTAGAGGAAAGATAAATTTAAAAGGCATTACTGACATTCGTTTCCTTTTATTACTATTTAACCATAGGCCGTAACTAGCATGTGACATAATAAGCACGATCAGCAGTCAGCACCACCACCAATTGAAGTTCCACTCAGACAGTAAAAACAGGTGGCAGCAAGAGAAACTCGGCACCAGATGGTGAAATCCTCCTTGATTATTCACTTTATATTCTCGCTGACAATTGCCATTTTCCACGTTGCTTCAAACTATCTTTCCACAACTGTGGCCTCTCAGAAGAGATTTGACTAAAATTAGCAATCATAGTCATGTTTGATGTATCCAAACATGGACACTTGATTACTTTGTCCATGTATTCCGTGCATCATAAAGTGAGGAGGGGTATTTTTGTGTACGTCGGTACTGGGTACTATGTACTAGAAACTACCAAACAAAATTCCCTGAAAAATCCACTGGCAATGCCTCTAAAGATGATAAATGTTATGAATTATGGAAGATCAGTCGAGCACACCTTCCTGGGTGCAGAAGAAATGGAATCAACTCCAGAATAAAATGAATACAGCAGAAAGTGCAACGATTTCTGAAACAATCTTTGACAGTGATAAAGCTACAAATTCTTGTCTATGAGACTATGACAATCCAACAAGATTTACGAAAAAGTCTGTCCTTATTCCATTGAAGTCTCAAACTTCAAAAACCATTTTTGAAATTAAGCATAACAATCTACATGATTTAGGATGCATTAAGGGACAAGATATCAAAGAAAGCGGAAATAGTTGCAAATAATAAGACACGGCATACCTGATCTGGAATCAGTACGTTGAAAGATTTTGAGATGGATTTGGTCACATCAGAAACCAATGGATACTTCAGATCACCAAGCCCCCCAGACTTCCTATCTGTTTGGACCCATGCAAGGTGGGAGAACTACACAAAGAATAACATAGGATGATCATGAATTCATGGTGAACAATTAAATTAATATTCTTAAAATAGAAGCAGACAAAGCAAAATAGCAACATAAAAACCGCTAGTGGAGCTACACTCATGCCCTTAAATAATCCAAATCAAAAGTCTCGAATTGAGGTACTAAAAAGGGACAACGGTATAGTTGTGTGTAAATGGTGATCAGCAAGCAAATGGAAGTAAAGGGACAACGGTATAGTTGCGTGTAAATGGTGATCAGCAAGCAAATGGAACTAACACAAACTGTCGGGTGTCCAAGTTTGAGGTACTGTCGGGTGCTGTGTACATTGAGGTTATCCCAAACTGTTGCTAACTAAAAAATGCCCCACTTCAAATAAAAAGTATTGTTCTCACTTCAAATAACAAGTATTGGATAACCATTGAAAAATTTCAGGAGTTTTACTGCTGTATCTCACCGCTACCATAAACCCCCTGAACCTGAAACATCATAATCGTAGAACCTCAAATTCAGCCATCCCCACGTCCAAACAAAGATTTGTCAACAAGGGATTCTTAAAAGATGATGAGAAAGAGAAGAGACAAAGGAACAAGGGTAGAGCACCCCAAACCAATAGAGGTAGGAAGAAGCAAAAGTGGGGATTGATGGCTATACTATTGGCAATGAATGCCAATGATTACTAATAAAAGTAAAGACGTGCAAAAGTTCCTAAATAAATTGAACCAAGAAGCATTTTTTACAAATTGAAACTTCCAAAATAGAATTCCGACTAATCTGAACTTCCTTAATAAAATGAAACCAAGAAGCATTTTTTACTAATCGAAACTTCCTAAATAAATTGAACCTAATAAATACAGAATCTACATATTCCATTATAATCATCAAGCATAATCCAAATTTCAAAAACTTCTCTCTTTACCCCAAATCACTAAGCATCGACCTGTTTTTCTTTAAAGACATAAACAAAGAATGCCAGTGTGTGCAGGTGAAGAGAAAATATACATCTATGCCAGATGGCAACATCTGAGTTCTGTCGTAAATTCAAATATATTAATTCACATGAATGCATAAAAAGTAAACTTACCACGCTGTCGATGGAAACACCCAATATTTCTGTGTTTAACTTCTCAAATTCTGCATGGCGGTCGCTGAATGCAGTGATCTCTATACATCAAGAAAGTAGGGGGGGAAATAGAATTGGCCATAATCAGTATCCCTAGCAGACTTCAACCAACTTTTCTTACAGCTGAACTACATTACTAAACTCACAAGGAAAAAATATATTCACTCAAAGTCAAACTTACCGGTTGGACAAACAAATGTGAAATCCAGCGGGTAGAAAAAGAGAATAACATACTTCTTTCCAATATAATCTGAGAGCTTAACCTGCAAGAAAGAAACCATCACACTTACAATAAAATCTAAAATTCATTGCATATATAAACTCATTGAAATATACAGCATCAATTCTCCTAGGCGAAATAGGCCCTTATTAAAGCATAATCTCAGATTAAAAAAATGTCCAACTGGATGGATGGGCGTTTTCATCAGTCATTCACTGACACAGTAAAACTTAATAGCCTCCAGTTAGTATGAGTACGTGAACCAAGAACTGTGTTGACACAGTACTACTTAATATCCTCCAGCTAGTATGAATAGGGAAAGAACTTTTAAACCATAATCTTCCATATCATAACAATGGCAGGAGCAGGAGACACTACTATTTTAATTCAAAACTTTGCCAGTACTTTACTGACTGACTCCATTCAAATTCAAATCAAAAAATCATTTTAATTCAGAACGATGCCAACTATAAAACTCCATTCCTATGTATAAGTTATACATAGAAAGTACATGATTGCAGAGCCCAAGACAACCAATATTCACAATTTTCATTTTCATTCACATCACTATTCTTTTCAAAACTACCTTGATGAACTCCTGATCAAAAACAGCCTCTGCCTCAAAGTCTGGTGCTAGATTTCCAACAAGTGGAAGTTCACCCTGTTGCAAGGACATGCAGGAAGATCATAAGAATGCAATCGTGGAATACACAGTGGCTCTATTTGAAAGTAGGATAACATAAGAACAATGTGTCTTCTCGATTCAGTCAAATCTTCGTGGTTCCTAACTTCCTAGCGAGGTAAGTTGGTGCATGTGGGCAGGATGTAATCCTCTCAATAGCTTCAAAAGGTAGTGAAATACATGTTTCTAATTATGACACAGGGCAGATAGAAACCAAAACAGACTCGGACAAAGCACTTCCCTGAGACACTGAAATTGCACATTTAACAATCAAGGACATGGTAGCTTACAACTCAAAAATAGAACTTCTCTTTTTATAAAAACAACTATAGTATACAGAAGCGAGACACACACACACACACAAAAACAGGTGAGAAAATGTATAAGAGGCACAAATGTGCATATTAAACTCCTTCAACAAGTAAAATTCACAAATTATAACTTTAGAATAAGAGGCAAAATGTGCAGCATATTAAACTCCTTGAATTTGAAATATAGTAAGATTTATGCATTCAAACTAAGGCACAATACGGCAAATGAGATCTTCCTAAATTTTTCTGTCCAAATCCAGTGTACTGAGAATTAGTTCAACCACCACTACAATTCCAAAAATACAAAGCTTGACCCAAAAAAATGCCAAAGTTGATTCCTTAAAAAGAATAAGCTTCGCTGGCAAAGAAAGAACAGGAAAAAATCAAAAATCACAGTTTGCTGCAAATATCATAAGGAATTACAGATAAGCTATTTGTGTTTTTCAAGTTTATTCAAAACCCTCAACTTTCTAACACTTTAATCTCATTAAAGTATTAAACTCAGATTTCCACCATCAGTACTACGTCAATCGTTTAGGAAACTCCAAAGTCCTGTTAAATTACTCACTGTGTCTTCAGCCCATTAAATCTAACACCCGACGAACGTCAATCGTTTAGGAAACTCCAAATTCCAGCTCGACTCCTTTACTCAAACTCGTATCAACATAGGTTTACGCATTTTTTGCCCAAATCAAGGAGACTCTTTTCTTTACCCAGACATTTAGTTGCTATCAATGGAGGCTTTAAAGCAAATTCATGCTTGACTCCGGTTTCCAAAAGTGATTTTGTCACCATAGGATCTTATATCATAACTAAGACCAACAATCTATTTGGTATTTCATTTGCAGCCAAATTCTTCCAATCACGCACGTTCTATCAAGGGCATTTTTCAATTCATTTGACAAATCCTACATTGTCAGCAGTACTTTCCTAAACACCTCAAGGGGAAACAACACATTTATCTCTCTATTTCTATATCTTGAATGAAATTCTTGTTCCAACCCACCATTAATTTCTTCATCTATTTAGAATAGAGTTCAATACTCCAAATATAGATGTCCCACAAATCCGAATTTTGAACATAAAAATCGAGAAAGTATTGAATTTGGAATCAATGAACAAATTAATTTGTGGAAAAAAATAAGAAACCGTTTTTCAATGAAGATTGTTGACAAGTGTGGCTGCAGTTTGTGTGGATAGTAAGATCATCTAAACACACTGTTTGATTATAAGATTCTATTTTAATCCTCATTCCTCAGAAATTGAGGATTGGGTTGGAGATTCTCTTAGAGCATTGTAGAACTTAATCAAACCTTGACTCAAACTCCCATTCAAGTAGAGAAATCCTTTCATTACTCTAATTAAGAGGGACTCAACTTTCTGGAAGTCGTTTCTCCTTCATGAAGCTTTTACTAAAATCTAAGCTGAATTTGAGTTTGCCCGTTGAAATGCACTTTGGGAACGGGCTGGAGATTCATTTGATAAGTGCTACAATACACACCCAAATAGGTGTACGGTAAGCATCCCTGAAATCTCCTTGAATTCATAACATTTCACGTAGCTATTCATTCTAATGAACAATTGTCATACAATAATCACCAACCCTGAATTCATAACATATAGAATGTTATGAATTCTTGTTTTGATATTCTGAATTTCCAACCAAGATAACATAATAATTGGTACCCTTTACAAGTAAATACGTAACATCAAAGTCGAATTCATAACAATTGTGGTGCAACTTTTTGTGCAAACGTTATGAATTTTGTAGCAAGTGTTAACGAACTTTAAAATTCTTCACGCAAAAGTTAAGAATTTATACAAAATGTCATGAACAAAGACGATTCAAGAGAATGCAAAATTTATGCACACAAAAAGAGGGTGCATTGTGACATTTTCCATCCAAAAAATGCATATGAAAAAACATCGATATGGGTAATATGAGTAGAGCAGATACAGTCATGTGTATATATGAGGTGAGTGGGGGGAAAGAATACTTACGGCCCCGATAGCGAAACTGCGGCGGGAGTGAGATCTGGGGGTGGGGGAGGAGAGAGAGAGTGGGGTTTGAGAGTGCAAGGATTTCCGAAGGCCATTGAAGGAGAGGTTTGAAAGTGAGGGTTTAGGGGAAATACAAGAAGAAGCCTTTCTAGGGTTTGGAGATAAAGAAGAGAGGAAAGCTGTAGCAGAAGCCATGGGGTTAGTAGATAAACGATGGCTCTCGAAGCTCTCTCACTCTCACTCAGGTCTAAGTGGAGGAGTAATTGAATCTAAGGTGGAGAGAAACTGTGGATGAGTGGATAAGCACAGCAGTGGGAGAGGGGAAGGGTTGGTGGAGTCTGCTGTTTTTGTTTTTTTTTTTTTTTAGGTTTGTAAAATGGATGTCCCTGGTTAATATACTACAGTATATTCCACTCAGTCATTCTAGGTAGAATTTAGGTGAGGGAAGAAAAAGTGTTGAATTTTGGTCCTAGTAATTTAGGTTTGTTACCTGTGAGTTGCCGCTCAGTTGGTATCTCCTGGCTCTCCCCATGTGAGAGACCAGGGATCGAGCCCCATTGGGGGCATTGGAGTTTCAGAGCTATGGATAGCCCCTGTACTCGTCTGTAGTTGATAATACAAACACCCTGCTAATCCCCACTAACATCTCTCCTAAACTATGGCAAAAAAAAAAAAAAAAGTTTGTTTGGCCGGCAGACAATGTTTTAAGTAAGAAAAAAAAAGGTGGATATGTTATAAGAGGGAAGAATTCAGAAGTCTTTGTCGTTCAATGACAACCGTTCATTTTCGACAACCAACGAACAACATTTGCGGAAAGTATCATATGCGTGAGTTAGTATATTACATGTAGGATACTATTATCTTACAAGTAGGATACTGTCCGGAAATATAGACCATTGAATACACTTTTGTAAGTCTACGGTTATGCGAACAACACTCTGCACTGTGGATAAGCCGTTTCCAATAGGGAAATAGTTGGAAAAAATTAAAGATTACTGTAACTAAGAAGGGATATATTTGGTGGTTGGAATAGATGGATAAAAGTAAGTGAATAAAGAAATAATGTGAAAATTTACTTAGTTTCTCTGTCATGGATAATAAGAATACAAAAAGAGTTTGGAGCGGTTTAAGTGGCATGTTAGTATTGAATAAACTTGATATCCTAGGAGGTAGAGCGAGTTTTGATAAGCAGCTTGGGTGGAAATGGAAAAACCAAACACCGAATAAGAGTGAAACTGAATTAGCTTATCTCAATCCCTTATCTCCATCCTTCTTACGCTAGCCAAACCGGGTTGTAAGAAATATTATGAGTTCAAGTGAATGGAGCAATGTTGACCTTTTATAATAATTTGACTTACTACAATACTAACACGGTAAACAACTTAGAATAACTTCTCAAATCACAGGGGAAATTGAGTCTATTTGTCAAAAATCTCAAAGGAAGTCAGTGTGATTTCTCAAATCACAGTCTCTTGTAACCCTAGATATTTTGGTGAGTTGTCACTCTCTTATGAAACCTTCATAGGGGAATCCTCACAAAGGATCCAAATTCTTTTAAAATAGTAGTAAACGTGCACAAGCTTTGCAAAGGGAATTCATCAAAAGAACAATTGAGAAGCTTTTCATTTTTTATTTTTATTTTTGGTAAATCAATAGTATGTAGTTTTCATTTATTTTTTGGTTCATTCTAAAGTATTCTAAAATTCTCTAGTAACCGAATACACCCTTGAATTAGACCATAATGTATCGCCAAAAGTTCAACATCAACAGCCATATATGGTTCATCTATTTACTAGCAAATGAAGTGGAGTCCGAGTGCACCCATCATAAAACCAAGTAACAAGATGGAAAAGCCCGCCCCACCCCGGTCGGGTTAGGGGCAGGGTGGGGATATATTTTCAAGTCAGGATTTGGGTATTGCAAAACTTCGTCTAGACCATCCCATTGTTATTCATGTTGTTAGTTGTATCAGCGCATCAAGGAGCGTTAGTCCAGTCACTTGACCCGATGTCAATAAAGCTTGTTCCACTTACTGTTTTAACTTTTAATTGCCAAGAGACACAATTTGATGAATTGCTATCACCGAAGTAAATATCGCACATATATACCGACACTAAGTAGGACTAGTACACTACCAAAGTCATACAAGATCCGTCATAAAAAAGCTAATATAACGCGAGATAGTTCTCACATGTGATACAAACGCAACAAATCTATTGGAAAACATTATTGCAATTGAGGAACAATGGCATAAAATCTGGAACCAAATTTGCTGCTGTCATTCATATCTTCACCGAACAATGCAAAGGAAAGGCGAAAAGATTTGAAGTACCAATTTGCCCTCGAACTTTCTCCTCCTCTTGAATTTAATGGTAACATCTAATGGCTTCTCCCGTTAAATATTAGTTTCTCAATCCACTTAAATATCCCATCAAATTGCACTCAATCCACTTAAATATTAGTTTCTCAAATTAAATTTATAATCATGTTGGGTTTGTGAAGCCTGATTCGGTCTTTGTTGGCCACTTGACTTTACCACTTTGCTGTATATTAAGGGATTCTACCTACCCGATCAAGTCACGTGCATCCAGAATAGATACACGCCATAAGTAGCCGACGTAACATGAACTCTCTTCATTCAATACATAGTGGGATCTGTGTGAGCTGTAGATATCCTCAAATTACACAATGGAGAACCACATAAAATCTGCGTTGTTGCTGATTGTAATCTTCTCGCGTCATCTGTTGCAGTTTCACCTGTTTCTCCAGAATAGGAGTTGTAATTTTGTGGCTAAAAGTTGGGATATAAGCACAACATTGGTTTTCTCTCTGGTCTTCTCCTCCTGCAGCCACTGTTGCTTTCACTACAATTTTGAGAAATTGCCCGCTTGGTACGTAGATGCTCTCGCTTGAAGTACTCTGTATCGTTCCAATTTTATCGAATGTCCCCGAAGGGACTCGGTTGAAGTACTATCCGCAAAATGGTTACAATTGCTAGAGATCATATCATGCAACAACAGGAAGTAATATAGGGATATTACCATGCACTCAGTAAGCGTAATCGAATTTGGATAGCAAACATCCTGATCCTCGTGGTTCTAAAAACCAGACTAACCAAACCACACATTTTCACAGCAGAATAATTGGTACGGTCTCCGAATGAAAAAACTTAACCAATCCATCCAAGATCCAACCATCCTTCAACTGCTTATGCAACATAAATGTCATCACGTCCTCAACGCAAAAACTGGAAAAAGTATTGAGATTCTGAAGCTGTGATGACACCAAACGATTTTACGACTATACTCAAAACACATTGGAGACCCTTGTGAAGAATATTGAATATAAATGAATAGCATAATTACATAGAAAAACAAACACAATGGTACAGTAAGCATTTTATCAATGCATTAATAGGGGGACTTCAATGTCTCAACCAGTCACTCAAATGGATAAAACAATGCAACATTATTTGGCCTGGCATTTGCAAAACATCCATGAACAATGATGAATAATGAAATGGCAATGGAGACAGAATGTTTAATTTCCAAATGTGAGTCACAAAACTGAACAAAAGTTCCTCAATCACCCTAATAATTGCCAAAAGTTCAAGGCAAACTTAAATTTGCTTCAGGATGCCAATAGAACTAGAACAAACATTTAAACACTCCATATGGTAGAGCTCGACGAATCACGCTCAATCAAATGAAATTGGACACTAATTGTAACTTTCGGAACAGTACGGCATTTCAGGCCACAACTGTCTATTCCTTAGTATCCGCTATAAATTCATGAACTTTATTCCTAAAAAAACATGCGCGCACACAAAAAACTAGAGCTACAACATGCATGGATACAAAAAAAAAGCTTACCAATTACAATTTTATCAAATTCAATTAATAATTCACGGTATTACATTCCTCATCATAAGTGGTACACCACAAAGGAGAAGTTCTCGCCGGAATTGATGAATTAGAAAACATCTCCAATCTACCCTCAAACCTCTCCTCGCTGGTCTTGAACATCAAAGGGAGTGCTAAAGAAACGCCCTTCTCCAAACAACGCTGGTGCCTCGGCTTAATCCTACTTTCCAAACCATAAGAAAAGTACTGTGGAAATTCCTTTAGTTCCTTCAATTCTCTACCCATTTCCATCACAAAGTAATTGAACTTGGGTTCAAAGTTGTCCTTGATGCTGTAACAAAACAAAGGAGGGAATTTACGAAAGATCCCCATTGTGTCTCGTTGTGAGAACCCAATTTTTTGGAAGTATTCCATTCTGGGGACAAACTTCTGCTCCACGGAGCAGGAGAGGAGAGATGTGTATTTCTTAATGGAGACTATGCCAATGCTTTGGAGGAAGTAGAGGGTGGGGCGGAGGCGGGTCTCGACGTTGCAGGCGAGGAGCCGCGGGCGGCGGTGGATGACACGGCGGAGGTCGGAGCCGTCGACGCCGGCCTCGCGGAGGAGGAAGGTGAAGACAGGGATGAGGGCAGAGATTTTGGAGGTGAGGACCTCGGGGCACATTGCGACCACCCGGCGGATGTCGGTGGTAGTTAGGCCGGCGGTGGATCGGAGGAAGTCGACAACTGATTTCAAGTCTGCTGCGGAGGCGGAGATGATTGGGGGGTGGATGGGTAGGAGAGAGAAGAAGTCGATGCCGATGGAGTCGAGGTACAGCATTTTCTCTTCGAAATTGGAGTCTTGGGGAGGAGATAGGGAGGAAATTTCGTGGGGTTTGGGGGGTTTTGGAGGGAGGGAAATGGAGGTTTTGGTGGAGGAAAGGGCAGGAAAGTGGAGGTTTCTGTGGCGCGAAAGGGAGGGAAAAGTGGGGGTGTTGGAGGGAAATTTGTTGGGTTTGGGGAGGGAATTGGTGGTGGCGGTGGCTGTGGTTAGGGACAAATGGAGGGTGTATTGCATGGTGGTGGGCATTTCTACATGTTTCGATGGAGAGAAGAGTTTTGCCCCTGGGTTATCCTGCACGTATTGCAATGCCTGCACGACCCACCCACTGTAAGACAATAAGCACATGCAAGATGAGAGGGCTCTATTTATGCATTGGATGTGATTGAATTTGCAGAGTCAAAAGAAAAATCCAAGGCAAAGTGCAAGAAAACAAAGAGAAAAAAAAGACAAGTCCTTTTCCCTATACTTTTTCTTCCATAAATCACTCGCTGAATCAAAAATTGAAAAACAGCCTAAATAGGTAAATCTGAGAAAAATACAGCCCGCTCCTTTTAAATATACAAGACGCCGAACACACACAAAGCGTGTGCAGGTTGATTTTTACGAAAGGAAAAATTAATAAAAACTTATATAAAGATTCTGTTTCCACCAACTGTTCAAGAGGTTTGGCAGCCAGAAATTTCGGAATTGGTGTGTGGAATTTTGGCAGCCATAGAGGTTTGCTAGTTTTTTTGGCTTGTAACTGCTGGAACGTGGGCATATTGTTTGGGCTGATTTTTACTTTTTTGCCCATACAGTTATTGGGCGCAAAGGTTAACTAAAATGTAAAAAAGTTAATTTTATGTGTGGCAATTTGGGACAGCAAAATGTGAGCCAGACTCAAATTAGAGTGGCACCAATTGGTGCAATCCCTTTATAGATGGGGTAGATAGATTACCTGGAGTGTTCTCATTATCTTGACAACACTCCGGTAGATTGCAAGACTGTTAATGGTGGACCGCTGAATAATTCCTTCCTTGTCAATAATGAAAATCCCCCTCAATGAGATACCCCTGAAACATGAAAATGTACAATGGCATGTCATGGAAAAAAAAACTTGGCAAAACTTGGAGACATTGAGGACATCCGCCCATAACTAGGTTGGGGCATCATAAAAATGATCAGCACAACCACCAACTGGAGTTCCACTTTCGGAGACAGTAAAAACAGGTGGTGGCAAGAGAAATTCAGTACCAGACGTTGAAATCCTCCTTGGTTATTCATCTTCTTTTTCTATCTTTTAACAAATGCGATTTGGCACACTCTTTTGAACTATCTTTCCACAACTATCGCACTCTCAGAAGAGGCACCACTAAATTCAGCAAGCATAGTCATGTTTGATATATCTAAAAATGAACACTAGTCATGTCTGATATATCTAAAAACAGAGACTCGATTGCATCATCCATGTATTCCATGCATCATCAAGTAAAAAGGTAGATTCTGAGAGTACTTGCTGTCCAATAAAATCTCCACATAAGTCTCAATAGAGGGAAAATGATGATGCCTTAGTCGTAGATCAGTAAAAGAAAACCATCCTGGGTGCAGAAGAGATGAAATATGATACCAGAATCAGAATATAGTGGATATGGCTGAAAGGGTTTTGAAAAAACTGACAGTGATCCAAGCTATAGATTCACCATTTATGTCCATGAACAAGAAAAAACAAATCAACAAGTTTATGAAATAAAATCCATCCTTATTAGTACATGATTGCATCAAGTATCAAAAGCCAAACCTTTTTCCTAATTAAGCAACCACCTCTATACTTTAGGATCCATTCAGGGACAAGATATCAACAAAAGCAGAAATAGGTGCAAATATGAGATACAGCATACCTGATCCGTATCAGTACATCATAAGATTTCGAGATTGATTTGGTCACATCAGAAACTAATGGTTACTTCAGATCACCAAGCCCCCCAGACTTTCTATCTGTTTGGATCCATGCAAGGTGGGAGAACTTCACAAAGAATAACACAAGGTGATCATGATGAATGAGAAAATTAATATTCTCAAAATAGAAGCTGTTAAAGAGTGTTCTATGTACTATTTGTTTTATTTGCTTCTTAACTCTGTTTATGTTACCTGGGGTATTATTGCAATTGTCTCGGTATCTTGACATAAATACATTGTGGAGTGTAGATGCTAGTTCACGGTTCTAACTCTTTTTTTATTCTTCTCTCTCTTCCTCCTTTCTTCTTTATTGCCTACATACCCTAACATCATAATATAACATTCAACTTGGTATAAGAGCATTCGATCCAAACCTAAGAAACATTTGCAGCTTCTGGACATTGCTGTAACGTAGCCGAAACGTGCTGGCGTCGTCATCTGTATGGTGACATCAGCATGACATCATCATATTGTATGGTCATAAAGAACATGGGTTGAATCGTCTTGCTCTTGCGGTAATTAGGGTGATTTTTCCGGATTTCAACCTCATATGACAATCCTTACAAAAATTTTTTAAGGTTTTTCGAGTTTTTGAACCCTATTTTGCGATCTGTGATTCGGTGGGCCTTCCACTACTTTTGACGTTTGAAATCACTCCTATGGGTGCCGAAATTGATAGCCCAACGTCAATCTATGGCTGTTATGCTTTCTTCTTGCATTTTTAGGCTCGATTTTGTGAAAATCTGCGGTCAGCAGCCTATATCCTCTATCAAACATGTCAGTGCTCAGAATCTATTTATTGGTGCTCGTTAAGATCCTAGGCTTGGTTTTTCATTTGCTAAAATGGGAATCTCATAAAATCAAGTGGGTGATTTTAGCAAATGAGGAAACCATTTGCTAAAATCACCCAGTTGATTTTATGAGATTTTCACTTTAGGAAATGGGAAACTAGGCCTAAGTCTGGTTTGGTGCTCTTGCTGTTTTGGTTGCCGGAACTATTTGGTTGACTACGGAAACAGTTCAAGTTCCAACTCATTCGGCTGATACATTTCGTGTTTATTGAACAAGACCACCTTGATGTAATTGTCTTAATACTAATATCTATATTACATTACACAGCGGTTTTACAAAATGTCTCTCTCACAACTGTCCTCTGTGGCACATTGGAGGGTTGTGATTTAACTGTGACTGAATCTTTCTTTCAATCCTAGGGCCAAGATTCTACCTCAAAGGATTTTACCATCAAAAGTCCAAGACAGTGTTTGATGGCTAAAATTGAAGCACAAATTTAATCCAACGTACTTAAAGTATCTTTCGTTCAAAATTTGAATCAAGGATCAATAGAAGCTATCTTCAAAAAATCTTTCTGAAGTTAGATTTGAATTAGATTACCATAAATGACCGTGATTTTTTTTTTTGGTTCCTGTTACTTTTCTCTCTCATAATTTCCTCTTTTGGATTGTTGTAATTTAGTCTCTTAATAAAACTATTTTTTTCCTAATAACTCTTTAATCAATTCTACGTTTAGGATTTCCTTTAGGAGTGTTTGCTGCCATATTAAAGTCGTAAATTACGGAAACGGCAAAAAAAAGGGAAAAAAATCCCTCCTATAAATGAACTAAATTTTCAAAGATTAGAAGGCTTCCAATTCGAATTTCAAACACGTCCATTTTTTGAAATATTATAATCAGAACTTCTCTCACCCCCTCTTAATCCAAAGGAGTGCGAAAACTCCTTTCTTCCCATGCATCCACTCTTTGGTGAGTTATTCTTCTTCTGCTTTTTTTTTTGTCATATTTCTCTTTTATTGTTTATTGAGTTTTACCTTTAAATTTGTTTTCTAAGGGTTTGAAGATCTACTTTGTTCACTGTTTATTGCTTTCAAGCTTCCAAATCTCCAAGGCTCTTTTCCAATTTCGCGACATCAAATCTGAGAGCAGCAATGATGTAAGCGAGTTGTAACTATAATTTTTTAGCAATCGCCTTCCTTTCTTCTCAGGTAACAGACTCTCTTTCTGTCTATGTAAAAAAAATTTGTTTCATTGCCTGGTGGTCAAACTAAGGCAATGATAGGGTGATGAAAAAATTGATTGTGTGGTGATGTGGGATTTGATCATAAATTCCAAACATCACAACAGAGTTCAATGGATGTAAAGTGAGTTGCAAGGTTATAGTATAGATAGCTTGGCGCTTCGAGGGAGGTGCCTCTAGAAAAATTGGAAGTCATGCTTCTATGTCTATTCGCCATTAAGAAAGACCTCAACAAGGGAAACTGATATCCATGCCCAAGCATAGAATCTATTTGTTATAACATTAGTTTCAATCTTGCATGATTTTGAGATTAGTGATTCACTTATTCTCTGGCATTGTTTGTTGAGCAAAAAAGAAATATTTTGTGACACTGTATTCTTAAGAAGGTTCATCACAATGCCTAACAACTTCTTTTTACTTTTAACATGTCAAATGAGATTCATTCTTTTATTTTAGCATTCTCTAAAAAGTTGTGATGAGATGTGTTGGGTTTTTTCCAACTTAATTGATGAGTTGATGAATTGCTAAAAGTGCATGGCTCTATTTTTCTTTTTCTTTTTTTCTATATTAACCTTATACATTATGTGAAGCTTATTTCAAAATGTATATTTTGGGGAAGTTAGGGCGGTTGAAAAGAACGAATCATTATGCGGCGGTTTATTGACCTAGACTGTGACCATAATTTATCGTGAAATTAGGACAACTTTGTTTTTATTAGTTGTTTTACATTGATGTACTTTTCCTTTATTCGATTTACTTAAATTTGATTAGATGGATCCCGATTAAAGCGCACGAAAGGGGAAAGAAATTTCTCAGAAAGGTCAGGTTTGTTGTTGGGTTGGTCGGAGAGAAGGGTAATTTAATTTAGTTGTGCTCAGAACGTGCTGCATCGTGCCTTCAGGCACGGGCAATATCTAGTTATAAGACAATTAGAACCTTATGGTTATTATAAATATTTATACTCTTAATCCAGAGATAATTAACATATCAGTCCACTTCCTATCCACACCCTTAAGTTACGGACTTCGTCCGCACCTCCTAGTTCCGGACCAAATCTCGACAATCCGAACCGTTCAATGTGTTTAAAAAGCTTTTTAAGGGGCCCCGCGAAAAAAAAAAAAAAAAAAAAGGGGAAGGGCTTGATCTGACCAGTTTTTCATAAATAAATAAATACAGTTTTTATGAAAAATTGCTCAGATCAAGCCCTCCCCGATTTTTTTTTTTTTTTTTTGCTGATTTCGCGCAGGGACCCTTAAAAACACATTTTAAACACATAGGACGGTTCGGATCGTCGAAATTCGATCGGAATCTATGAGGTGTGGAAGAAGTCCGGATTTTAAGGGTTTGGATACGAAGTTTAGCGATTTGGATACAAATATATATATATATATCCGTAGACACACATTTTGCACACACATTTTGACACTCCATCTCAGCCCTTGAAACCAAGGGCTGAGATTGAATGGAGAAACTCCCCACGTGTGTTAACTTCCCCTTTCTCTGTCACACTGAACCCCCTCTCTTTCTCCATCACGATGAACCCTCCCTCTCCCTCTCTCCCCAAAACGACGGCACATATAAGGGAGAAGAAGAATCTCTCCAAACGGGACTTCTCTTCCGTATTATAAACCTCCGACATTAGTTCCAACACAGGCAGCTCATCCGCCTCCAATGACAGCACTCTCAGCGCGGCCGACACCTTCAACGGCGACGACGACGACGACGACGAACGGTGTTTTGAGCACTTGTCCGAGACTCTGGGTGTGCTCGCCGATCTATGCATCTCTAATTCTCTCGCTCTTCGCTTGTGCAGAAAATAGCAGATCGATCAAGAGAGAGAGAGAGACAGAGAATCGGATCAGACGAAAAAGGAGGATTTTAATTGGTGAGACAACAATGGTTGTCCAATTCAAAGCAGCTGATCTCAGTGATCTGTATTTTTTTAATTATTATTCAGATCAGAGAATTTTCAGGTTTTTAGATTTCCTACAAATTAGAAGGAATGGTGTTCTATGTGGTGCGTTGAGCAAAGTTCACATGATTAATCTTCGAAAATTCATGGCCGTTTTCCCCTTATCTCTTTTCTTTTTGATAAGGTTTTCCCCTGATCTCATGTGATGCGTTTTGGGGAGATAGGAAGGGTGAGGGAGAGAGACAGAGAGAGAACGCACGTGATAAGGGTTGGGAATTTCTACGTTTTAATCTCAGCCCTTGGTTTCAAAGGCTGAGATGGAGTGTCAAAATGTGTGTGCAAAATGAGTGTGTATATATATATATATTTAATGTTGTTGATTTTGATTCATTAAAGAGTGAGATCCTCTTTAGGGTCAATAGTCTTGGTGAGTTGGCTCACGACATTATATGTATGATAGATACTCCCTCCTTCCCTTTTTAAGTGTATAGCCTCATAATTCCAACTTATTTTCTCTCACATCAACTTTTACAACTTTTATATCTACTTTCCACTACTTACCCTTATTAAAAACTATAAAAGGGACGGAGGGAGTATTAATTATGGATGGAATCCAAGTCCCAGTGGCCGGTAGGGATTGATGATACCTTGACTAAGCTCATAAGTTTCGACTATGTCAAGCCGTGCAGGTGGATATTTGTATCCGACATATCAAATAAGTTAAGTGGAAAGTCTTAAGATATTTTATAAGTTGTTGATTAAATATAATTCTCAGTAATTTAATTTAATCAACGAGTATCTCTAATCTTAACACAGGGCGATATTTAAGTATTTAATAACATGGGATTGAAATTTACTTTGAGATAAGGACATAAGTGCAATTATAGTTACGTAGTAGGATATAATTTGTGTAATACTGTAAGAAACATAATCCGTGAAGGATTAGGGTTTCGTATTTGCACAAGGAGCCCGGTCCATATATATCCTTAGGTCCCTAGCATAGCCCTACGTTGATATCGTTCTGTTGTCTAGGTTTTCACAGAATTTCATAACACACAAAGCTGGGGTGTGAGAGAGAGAACTCAACAGTTGCGTTTGGAGTCAACGCTCAAAAACGCAGTTGAGATATAAGGGCATACGGTAGGAGATATTGGGGTTCTTCGAGTTCAAACGATGATAGTTGAACAGATCAGTCAGAATGTATCAAACCAGCGTAGTGCTCTCATGTTTACAGAAGAGAGATAAACCTTAATTCCGCCTCTTAGGGTTTTCAACAGTTTATTGTATAATCATCGTCAATGGGTCTTGGGGATTCGGTTCTCTACAGGAGCGTACTCGACTCTTCACTAAAACTCCCATTCTACTGATGAAACCCTTTATTTCTATCAAGTCAAGAGAGACAAATTCCCAAAATTTGTTTAAGCTTTAACTCAAAATCAAGCAAAGTTTCTTGGAGGGATTTGGGTTTGCTCAGTTGAAATGCTTCCTGTACAAAGGAAGCTCAACTTTGATGTTAGGAATTGGCTTGGATATGCTCCTTAAAGATATGCTCCTTGGAGCATTTCTACGACCTACCCAAACCTTGACTAAAATTCCCATTCTACTAACGAAGATGTTAAATCAAGACAGACGGAAATTCCCAAAATTTGGTTTTTCATTAGTCAAGTTTAACCCAAAATGAAGTAAAGCTTTAACTCAAAATGAAATACAGGTTCTTGGAAGGATTTGGGTTCGCACAATTGAATGCTTCCTGTAAAAATGAAGCTCAAATTTGAATGAAAGTTGGGAATTGTGATGGAGATGCTTTATACGAATCAACGAATAATTGAAAATGACACGCCCAATATAAACACAGCAGAGACAGAAATACTTACGGGTCTAACGAGGAAACAGCTCGGGAAGGAGACGGACAGAGGGGTTTGAGAGGGGAAGGATTTTCGAAGGGCGTTGAAGGAAGAAGAGGAGGTGGGTCGAGAGGATAAGGAAAGCTTTGCAACAGAAGATTTGGGAGAAGAAGGCTTGGAGTGCGGAGGTAAAGAAGAAAGAAGACACTTTTCAGGGGGTGATCCGCTTAAAAAAAAAAAAAAAAAGTTTAGTTTTAACTCACAAATTATTCCATTCTGCTAATAAAAAATCTACAAAAATCTAACAAAAAAATCACTTAATTCCACTAACCTAAAAAAAATCAAAAAACTAGTTAGTAGAATAAGTTAGTTTTTTTGTAAAACTAAAGATCCAAAAAACTAGTTAGTGAAACAAGTTAGTTTTTTTGCAAAACTAAAGATCCAAAAAAAACTAAAATTATTAGCATTTGTTGGGTGAAAAGCCGAAATGGTTTTTTGTTTCGTCCTTATTCAATTTTTTTTTTGCATTTGTTAGTTTTCTGTTGATTTTTTGTGGTTTCCTGGTTCATCTCGACGAGAGGAATCTAAAAAGTATAAAATTATTAGCCAAACTTAAAGTTTTGTGAATAAAGACAAAATAAACCAAAAAACCGGATTTTTAGATTATTTTTTGTCTTTATTCACAAAACTTTAAATTTGGTTAATAATTTTATACATTTTAGATTCCTCTCGTCGAGAGAAGCCAAAAAACCACAAAAAAATCAACGTAAAATTAACAAATTCAAAAAAAAATTTAAATAAGGACAAACGAAAAAACCAAAATGATTTTTTTTTAGCCAAAAGAGGCCTTTTAGTTAGTGGAACATGGCCTTAGTTTTTTCTTTGTATCAGGCACTAGACTATTTGCCTTGACAAATGTATATCGGATGAAATTTTCAAGTATAAACGTTTTATAAAAGTTAGATTTCTAATTTCGCTCCAAAATGTACAAAAAATATTTACTTGCTTCTTATAAAATCATAAATCTAAAATCTAACAAAAATATGAAGTTAGAATCTAAATTTGTGTATCTATCTATGTCTACAACTATCGCAAAGACACTTTTTGTGAGGTTATCAAAGAGAGTATGGGGGAGGAAAAGAGAAAACATTGTTTTTACCGCCGGCAGAAACAAATGTTTTCTTCAAATCAATCACAGTGGTCCGTGTGATTGTGTAGTCAATGTGATTTGTGTTGTACATAATCACACAGATTGTTGTGATTGATTTGGAAGAAACATTCGTTTCCATCGCTGGCGGAAATAACTTATTGAATTCTTTTAAGGGTTTTGTTAATATGTGTCTCAAGGGCAATGTTAACGATCATTAAATGAGAATGACTAACCTACTTTTATAGGAAATCGTATCATAAGTTTAATGGGAGAATGACTTGGTATTGACAGAATTTTGAAGAAGAAAAAAAAATAGGAGTGGTTATTTTGGCATAAGTAATCCTTTCAGATTGTTTTTTGTCTTTATTTATTTTGCATCAATTTTTTTGGTCGATTATCGACTTGTTTCTGTGAGAGAAATATAAAAAGTAAAAAAACATAATCAAAACTAACCTTAACAAAGTTCACTGTACAAAAAAAAATAGAAAGACTTTTTGTATAATTTTTTTTTTCAATTTTTTTTACTTTAATTTTTTTTTTTCTGATTCCTCTTGTTGGTTAAGAGAGACAAAATTGTTTTGAATAAAAGTCACAACAATAATCCAAAAGGATCATTAGGACACGGGGTGTTTTTGCCTAAACAATCAATTTTGATTATTTTTTAGTCCTTATTCAAATTTTTTTTATTTTCTATTTTTTCATCGATTTTTTTGTAATTATTGGTTCGTCTCGTCAAGAGGAATCTAAAAAATTTAAAAATTATGATCAAAATCTTACAAAAATTCACTAAAGACATAAATAATCCAAAATAGACAAGCTTTTTGGATTATTTTTTCTCTATTTAAAAAATTGGTTCAGTTCATATTTTTACTTTTTAGATCTTTTTTGTTGATACGAACTAATTATCCATAATAAAATGACGCTAAACAAATGCGAAAAAATTGAATAAGGACAAAAAAGCCTACTTAATTATTATATTAGTTAGGGAAGAGCAAACAATTTTAATGTTGGTTTAAATTTACTGGGCCAATTGTTCAATTCGATATATGATTTCTAAGGAAAGTGTTCAGGGATTTTGTTGATTTGCGATGATAAGTGGAGGGGAAGGGATTTGGAAGGCTACTTTTCATTTTTAATTTTTTTGGCTTTTGGTCAAAATGTGTTTTGAATTTGAGAGAAGTGTTTGAGAAAAATCGTGCAGAATGCATTTTACAATAGGATTATGGTCAAAACGAGAAGTAGAAATGAAAATGAGCTCCCCACCACTTTTTGGTTTCTAGCCTAGAAAGTTAAAAATGGAAAAGGAGTTCTGAGGGAATGAGTTCTAGGTGTTTTCTACTTGTCTCCCAAGCACCCAGAATTAAAAAATGAGAATGAGAAAAGCCAAAAAGGAGGTGGCCAATTATTACTCCAGTTTTGTCTCAGGCTCCCCATGAAAGTTGAGCAAAAATAGAAGAGTAATGCATTATTAACATACTAGGGATCGCCCGTGCCTAAAGACACAAAGTAACGCGTTTTTTAACACAATTTAAATGAATTATGATTTTCTACTGTTGACCATCCCGCCAACCAAGCTGACTTCTCCTAAAAATAATATTTTCAAATAAGCTTTAAACATATTTCATCTAATTAACTACATTAAATCTTTATGGCATACATCAATTCAATGCATCCAAAAAGTATGACAAAAAATAGCAATTGTTGTAATACTTTAGAAATACCTAAAATATAAATAAATCTCACATGAAAATATTAACAGCTAAAAAAACAAAAAATGAATACCAAAAAGAGAGTATCTTCCTCATAAACTTCTCGAGACATGTTCTTCCAGATCTTTTTTATTCGTCACTTTTGACCATGAATGTTTGAACTTTCTCATCATCAATTTTCTAAATGTCGTATCAATTGTCTTCATCACTCTTGAATACCTACTTCGTCCAAAGAGAAAAATTAAGAACATGAACAACAATATAAAACATTTAAGGAAATAATTAAACAAGTAAGCTAAAATTCTCTCTTGCAAAATAAAATGGTTATGAAATAAGTTACCTTAACCATAGATATCATATATTCGTCCCAACACTATCGCGGTAGGATCATAACCTGTACATGTATATTACCTTAACACATCTCATTTATTTTCATACAAAAGAAGAAACATCCGCGGAGATAAACAATGTACTACTCCACACAACACGGCCCGAAAGGCCTCAAGACATCTAACCCTGGGAGGGAGGGAGAGAACATGTAGAATAACAAAAAAAATAAAAATATTTGACTACCTCTTCTCTTGACAAAGCAGAGGTAATGAACCTCTCTTTCTCCAATCAAGGTATGAAGGAAACTGATTTCTCCTCTTCTTGGAGAAGCTTATGAATTAGAAGAAGTGTGTGTGCGCTTATAAAAGGAAAACCTAAGTTTAAGCATGGATTATTAAGGAAAACATAGACTCATTTTTTAAGGAAAACGTATGTGAATGCCAATAGTGAGTGCAATTTTGTTCACCCTCCTTAAAAGAGGGTGAATAAAACCTTCTCTCTTATTGGTTGAATTGGTGTGGGTCTCACCACAAAATGATATCATGCTTACTTCTGCAATACACCTTTTTGTTAAACATGACATCACTTTGTTGTGGGACCCACGTGTTTCAACCAATAAGATAGCGGGTTTTGTTCACCCTATTTTAAGAAAAATATAATTATCAACTTTTAAAAAAATGGTTATTTCCTTTTCCGTAAATAGATCCAAGAGGTGTTTGTTTCCTTTTTAAATCTAGGAAAATCAACTTAAAGGAAACAACTTAAAACCAATTATTGAGTTTAATCTCCGTTTGTTTCGGGCAGAAAACATTTTCTAGAAAAACATTTTCCGTGGAAAATATTTTTCCGGTGTTTGGGTACCCAAAAAAAAAAGAGTCAACGGAAAACTTTTTCCAAAATAAAAAAAGTCAAAAGGAAAATGAACCAACATGTCTTGAAAATGTTTTCCAGATTTAAGAAGCAAAAAACGTTTTCCATCACTACTCTGCTCTGCCCCGACTCCCAAACTCCTGACTCCCCACAGAGGTCATCTCTCTCTCTCTCTCTCTCTCTCTCTCTCTCTCTCTCTCACACACACACACACACACACCGTCCCTCTCTCTCTTCCATTCTCTCCAGTGTGAGCATGGTTCTTGTGAATGCTAAAAGTCGTCCTCGTCTTGAAGCACTGCCATTGTCGAAGTCTTCCTCGTTTTGACTCTGCTGTAGGCTATATCTCGTGATTATGTAGTCTTCCTCGTTTTGTTGGGGAAGGTTTTGTAGTTTAACTTGATTATTTTTAACACTATTACTTTCGTGAATAATTGGGGTATTACCTATTTGATGAAATGTCTTAGACATTGGGTTCAAGTTTTTTATGCATCGGTAATGAGGCCTTGTGGTTGTTAGACATTCCTTGTATTGAAAAATAGAGGACATAGCCAAATTGGGGTGTTACCTATTTGTTGAAATGTCTGAGACTTTAGGTTCATACTGTTTTTTTACAAAATGCAACTTTTATTGATGAAATCAAATAGAAATGGCTTAGGCAACTGCAAATGTTAGGCACATCTACCTGAACTTGCTTTATATGGCTGATGACATAAGGATTGACCAGTGAGTTTGGTTGTGGTTGTATTTGGAACGGTCACTGCGAGTAAAATTTCTTACTAGCAAAGTGCACTCGACAATACCATTTTCCATACAAGTCAAGTTATGCTTACATCTGGAGAAGGTTAATTTAGTTGGTTGGCCTCACCCTAGATAATACTATTTGGAGACTCATTTGATAAATAGAAATTCACGCATTCTTCACTATCAATTTTAAAGTTGTGTTGCCCAAGTAGTCTTGTGATTGTTTGGAGGCTGATATCGTTCCAGTTGGGTTTGTGAAGTGTGAACTACTGTGTTTGAGTAAATTTAGAGAGAGTGAATTCAATTTGGGAGTTTGTGATGCCTTCAACCCTCTTACTTGACACTAACCTCAGGGAAATGATGGTTATCTATTAGATGGATGGCGAGTTGATGTTTAGCGAGTATAGATGGTTTTCGATCAATTTTTCACTTGCCATTGTTGTTCAGAATCTTTTGTGGGTGTTAAATCTCTCCAACGAAATTTTATTGTCACCGTAGTGGGTTGGTCACTCTTCTGTTTCAGGTCAACAGAGTCCCAACTCTTTACAAATAGATTGACAATTGTGCTTCTAAGCCATTTATTTATAGTTAATTCCTGGACATCTTTTGCTTTCAAGAACTCTGTGATTGTGCTCATCAATATTTGACGAATTGATCATATGCTGTAGACACCTTGATTTTGACCCGAGAAACTTATCAAGCATTCCCGATGATGAAATAGACCAACCGTGCATACCTCGAGGCTAAGAACAAGGCTTGAACTCACCAAACCACCCTAAACCATTCTAAACCCTCCTAGAACAATCCTAAACCAACCAAAATAACCAAAATTCCCTTCAAACCACCCATAAACCTCTTCAAAATAAACCCAATCCCATACCATCTTCTAGTACATTCAAAACCCTCTTTATTGATATATAATACGTCTCAATCCATTTTGAAATGAGGGAGATGTGCCCATTTTACCAAAACGACTTGTTTTTCCGACCTTCTAAGGGTAAAATGGTCACACACTTGGATGTACAAATTATCTTGATTTCAAACCACTTGGGTTAGAAATTACACTCAACAAGCTTTCCAACGCTTCAAACCACGCTCAAAACAGAGTTTGGTAGCACCCGGGGCAGCCCCGTAAAGTTTGGCCTGCAAACCCTTTGAGCGCTCAAACCCTTCGCGCACCAAAAAATTTTCAAAGCATTTTTTAGCTGGTTTTCTAGCTAAACGATGGGCTCCCCCTGGCTTCTAAGCTTCGTTTTCATGTCAAAATCCCTCTAATAACATTCCCTTCCCAACTTGAATTGCAAATTCCATTTTCCTCTCATTTTCTCTCTATATAAACCACCCTCCACCCATTGTTTAAGGACCCCCTTGGCTAATCTCTTACACTCTCACACCCTTCATCAGACCAAAACCACTCTCTCTCATCCTTCAATCACGTTTTACAGTCTCTTTCATCCATTTCCATCATCTTCAACCTCCAAAACACCCAAAAATCCCATCTTTAAGACCAAATACACATGGGTCTTTAAGATACCAACTGATCCTGACCTCTTTCTCACTCTAAAACTCCATAGTCAGCCCCTCTCTACTGTAATCATCCATCAATTGCAGCTCCATCATCCAAAATCAATTAAACCCACTTGATCATGCCAAAAATGGTCATCTAACCTTCAATACACCCCTATCCACTCAATCAATCACCCAATCAGCCCTACACTCACACTCCTCTGTCCAAAATACTTCATCTATAGCCCATAAACACAGCCACTACCCATCCATTCATCAAACCACAAGTTCAAGCCTTGATCATAGCCGAAAAGGTAGAAAATCATGTGAAAAATCACATTTTGGTCATCCTGAGGGAAACCAGCGAGTTCATGGAGGTTCCACATACCTTCTATGAGCTCACAAGGTCTTAGATATCAAGAAAAATTGATTTAAAAAATTTGAACTCGAAATGGTTCAAGCGCTCAAACTGTGCTGATGTCACAGCTTGAGTGCTCAAAGTGTGATGATGTCACAGTTTGAGCTCTCAAACTATTTTGGCCCCTTTTATGTTTTTGTGGTTTCTGATCATATCTTATGTTGGTAACATCATTATTATGGCTTTTGGGTGGTTCAACAACTCTCAAATCAGTTTATTTTGCCTTTGATAATTGATCAATGAACCCAAAAGCCATAAAAGTGATGTTTCATCATCATCAAGTCATGGATGATCCTATTTCATGAAGCAAATAGTGTATCTCACTCTTTTTAACAATGATCAGATTGTTTAAGCTCACAAAAGCATCAAAGAATGGTCAGAAATCACAGAAGCTCACAGCCCTTGAATGGGGCTTGAGCGCTCAATGCAAGGACTATGAGCGCTCAAGCCTTGCTCAGTTGTGGCATTTCAATCATGTTTATTCCAGCTTGTATTCTGTTTTTAATTCATGAAGTGTGTGTGTGTGTGTGTGTGTTGATGTTTGGCTAAGCCAACCGGTTCACGAAGTGTGTGTGTGTGTTGATGTTTGGCTAAGCCAACCTGTTCACGAAGTGTGTGTGTGTGTGTTGATGTTTGGCTAAGCCAACGTGATCTCTTCTCCCTCTCATTCTAATCATGCTTATGCACGGCTCAATACTCATCTCTCACTCATAGATGCATTTTATGTTTATTTTGTCAATGTTTCTGGTTCATCAAGTACATTTACATTATTGAGTACTATCCTGAGCTTGTTGATGATCCAAATAAAGGCAGTAAGGCATGTAAACACTCAAACCATGAAGATGTTTTGAGCGCTCAAAGCCTCCCTTTGAGCGCTCAAACTGTTTTCTGGTGCATCAAGAGTTTTCATCATATCAGTCTACTAACTGCGTTTTGAGTGTTTTGGATGCCTCACAATGATATATTTTTCACCCATTCTTCCTTTATTGCCTTGTTTAGTTCATCATCAAGCTTCAAGTTTATGTTAGCATGGTCATACCTTTCTGCTTAGTCATCAAAATATCATTTTCAAGCAGTTTAAAGCGCATCAAACATGTTTTCATCAAAACCAGAATCATCAGAAGCATCTCAAGCATGTGTGGGTGAGAGGGGATTGAGCACTCAAACTCACACATTGAGCGATTAAGCTCCTATCAAGGGATCAGATTGGTCTTTGCTTTTTGTTTGCTGGTTGTGTCACTTCTAGTCATTTCATTATTGTTAATCATACACAAACATCGTTGTTTGCTATTTTGTGTCTTTACTAGTTCGTATTTGCATTCCATCATCACTCGTGTAGATCACATCTCATATGCATGCACTGTAGTTTGTTGATCTGTTTACCATCGTTATTTGGTTTCCCATCCCTCATCCCCCGTATTTGTTCATGGTTGAATTGCATTCATTTCACGTAATCCCATAAAAGCCAAGTAGAGACCGGTCTTCGAACCGGGTGAGGGGGTGCCGTAAAATCCTTCCCCTCTCATAACTGAGCTCCCGAACCTAAGATAGTATGGTGATGACAGGCCAGTAATCCTTATCCATTGAATAAGGCGCGAGTCAATCGAGTTCGGTTCCCCGGGGACAATCCGCTAAAACTCGGGTGGCGACTCCGAATCGATTGAGGATCCCTCCGGAGGGGCGTCCACATATGCATTGTAGGCTTTTTTGAGTACTCTATTTCAAACCAATTCCATTTTACTATCCCTGATTTTTTTGGTTAGCCCAAGAATCTTAATAAAGTCCAGTGGTTATCGTTACAAATTGACTTAGGTTTTCAGCATAAGTTTACTCCATTTTTTTCGTTTCTTCTGGGGTCATATACATGCCTAAGCCATTGCTTAGAAAAGCCAAAAAGTTAGACAAATTTTATATGTCTAATGAATCAAGTACATGTAAATCATGCTGTACTGATTATATGTCTAATGAATCAAGTACATGTGAATCATGCTTCAAATTTTATGTGTTTTCATGCTTTGGGTACTTTGACGTGGTATTGTGGATTGCTGGGAATGCTATGAGGTTTATTACAATTGAGGTTAATCTAATTTTATTTTTCTTTGCATCTCATTTCTTAATCTTGCTGGATTTTGGTCATTTTATCGTATTAGTTATTTTCCGTGTCTTCAAAATAGCAGTACATACGCCTAATAATAATCTTGTTATTTCTTAGATGGATCCTGACGACATTTTGACCTTGGAGAACTGTCATTGTGAATATGGTGCTTTTGATCATTCACACACTGTCCTAAGGATTCACGACCAGCTTACGTTCGACAGGGTATGGCATACCTCAACCATGTTCACTCATAGGAACCTTCTCCAATCGTTCTACAGAGGCCAAGAACTCAATGGCGAGTTTATAATAACATACGCCGAAATCAGAACCTTAAGTAGTTTCACTCGACGAAACTTTTATCGGAGTACGTCCTTTTTTGGCGAGCCAGTAACTCGTTCAATTGCTCATAGAAACGCGAGGAAGTTAATTAGGTAGGTTACTTTTGAATGAGTGATTATGTGTTACTCTTTATTGTCTGTTAAAAGTTGCTTTTTTTTCCCTTCTGCAGGCAGTTACTTGGAATTCTTAAGTACTTCCATGATAAGGGCTGGTCGTTCCGTGGACAGTTATCAGGAAGCAACATTCTACAATGTCCAAGACAACCACCAAGAGGACATTCTACAATGACAATGTTGCTTCCTGATAACTGTCCACGGAACGACCAGCCCTTATCATGGAAGTACTTAAGAATTCCAAGTAACTGCCTGCAGAAGGGGAAAAAAAGCAACTTTTAACAGACAATAAAGAGTAACACATAATCAGTCATTCAAAAGTAACCTACCTAATTAACTTCCTCGCGTTTCTGTGAGTAATTGAACGAGTTACCGGCTCGCCAAAAAAGGACGTACTCCGATAAAAGTTTCGTCGAGTGAAACTACTTAAGGTTCTGCTTTCGGCGTATGTTATTATAAACTCGTCATTGGGTTCTTGGCCTCTGTAGAACGATCGGAGAAGGTTCCTATGAGTGAACATGGTTGAGGTATGCCATACCCTGTCGAACGTAAGCTGGTCGTGAATCCTTAGGATAGTGTGTGAATGATCAAAAGCACCATATTCACAATGACAGTTCTTCAAGGTCAAAATGTCGTCAGGATCCATCTAAGAAATAATAAGATTATTATCAGGCGTATGTACTGCTATTTCGAAGACATGAAAAATAACTAATACGATAAAATGACCAAAATCCAGCAAGATTAAGAAATGAGATGCAAAGAAAAATAAAATTAGATTAACCTCAATTGTAATAAACCTCATAGCATTCCCAACAATCCACAATACCACGTCAAAGTACCCAAAGCATAAAAACAAATAAAATTTGAAGCATGATTTACATGTACTTGATTCATTAGACATATAATCAATACATCGTGATTTACATGTACTTGATTCATTAGACATATAAAATTTGTCTAACTTTTTGGCTTTTCTAAGCAATGGCTTAGGCATGTATATGACCCCAGAAGAAACGAAAAAAATGGAGTAAACTTATGCTGAAAACCTAAGTCAATTTGTAAAGATAACCACTGGACTTTGTTAAGATTCTTGGGCTAACCAAAAAAACCAGGGATAGTAAAATGGAATTGGTTTGAAATAGAGTACTCAAAAAAGCCTACAATGCATATGATCAATTCGTCAAATATTGAAGAGCACAATCACAGAGTTCTTGAAAGCAAAAGATGTCCAGGAATTAACTATAAATAAATGGCTTAGAAGCACAATTGTCAATCTATTTGTAAAGAGTTGGGACTCTGTTGACCTGAAACAGAGGAGTGACCAACCCACTACGGTGACAATAAAATTTCGTTGGAGAGATTTAACACCCACAAAAGATTCTGAACAACAATGGCAAGTGAAAAATTGATCGAAAACCATCTATACTCGCTAAACATCAACTCGCCATCCATCTAATAGATAACCATCATTTCCCTGAGGTTAGTGTCAAGTAAGAGGGTTGAAGGCATCACAAATTCCCAAATTGAATTCACTCTCTCTAAATTTACTCAAACACAGTAGTTCACACTTCACAAACCCAACTGGAACGATATCAGCTTCCAAACAATCACAAGACTACTTGGGCAACACAACTTTAAAATTGATAGTGAAGAATGCGTGAATTTCTATTTATCAAATGAGTCTCCAAAATAGTATTATCTAGGGTGAGGCCAACCAACTAAATTAACCTTCTCCAGATGTAAGCATAACTTGACTTGTATGGAAAATGGTATTGTCGAGTGCACTTTGCTAGTAAGAAATTTTACTCGCAGTGACCGTTCCAAATACAACCACAACCAAACTCACTGGTCAATCCTTATGTCATCAGCCATATAAAGCAAGTTCAGGTAGATGTGCCTAACATTTGCAGTTGCCTAAGCCATTTCTATTTGATTTCATCAATAAAAGTTGCATTTTGTAAAAAAACAGTATGAACCTAAAGTCTCAGACATTTCAACAATCAGGTAATACCCCAATTTGGCTCTGTCCTCTATTTTTCAATACAAGGAATGTCTAACAACCACAAGGCCTCATTACCGATGCATAAAAAACTTGAACCCAATGTCTCAGACATTTCATCGAACAGGTAATACCCCAATTATTCACGGAAGTAATAGTATTAAAAATAATCAAGTTAAACTACAAAACCTTCCCCAACAAAACGAGGAAGACTACATAATCACGAGATATAGCCTACAGCAGAGTCAAAACGAGGAAGACTTCGACAATGGCAGTGCTTCAAGACGAGGACGACTTTTAGCATTCACAAGAACCATGCTCACACTGGAGAGAATGGAAGAGAGAGAGGGACGGTGTGTGTGTGTGTGTGTGAGAGAGAGAGAGAGAGAGAGAGAGAGAGAGAGAGAGAGAGAGAGAGAGAGAGAGAGAGATGACCTCTATGGGGAGTCAGGAGTCTGGGAGTCGGGGCAGAGCAGAGTAGTGATGGAAAACGTTTTCTGCTTCTTAAATCTGGAAAACATTTTCAAGACATGTTGGTTCATTTTCCTTTTGACTTTTTTTATTTTGGAAAAAGTTTTCCGTTGACTCTTTTTTTTTGGGTACCCAAACACTGAAAAATATTTTCCACGGAAAATGTTTTCCTAGAAAACGTTTTTTGCCCGAAACAAACGGAGCCTTAATCTTGCTGGATTTTGGTCATTTTATCGGCTACGAGGTTTATTACAATTGAGGTTAATCTAATTTTATATTTCTTTGCATCTCATTTCTTAATCTTGCTGGATTTTGGTCATTTTATCATGTTAGTGATTTTCCATGTCTACCAAACAATGGAAAATGTTTTCATATCACAACCAAATACTGAAAAACATTTTCTTTTCTAGAAAAAGTTTTCCATGGAAAAGGTTTTCTAGAAAACATTTTCCGCCCGAAACAAACAGAGCCTAAGGAAATTAAATAGGAAAACTATTTGTTTAGTTGATTTGAATTCAAAAGGATAGTCAATTATTTTTTAAGGAAACAGTGTAAAAGCAATCAATGAAAATAATTTAGTCATCAAGTTATAGTGGTTTATATTAGGAAGTATTCTCTTGATCAGATGTTTACAATTAACATAAAATGTCGATCAGATAGTTGTAGATAGTGCTGGGTTTGTATGTGTAAACAAAAACCACTCTGTTTTATAATATAAATTCCTTTAATTTAGGGTTTTAAATTTTGAAATGAAAGTATTTTCAGCCCTTGGATTAGTTGAGAAGAAATTTTAAAATTTAATCACAACCCTCCAATGTGCCATGGAGGACAGTTGTGAGAGGGACATTTTGCAAAACCGCCGTTGTATAATGTAATATAGATTCCTCAAGTGTATATATTAACGAGACCCTTTTTTTAAAAGGTAGCAAATCACACTAAAGTCCCTCAATTGACATTCATTTTTTAGTTTACCTCGTTTAAGTTTAAAACTTAACGGCATCAACGTAAATTGCAAATCACGCAAGTGTTTGGATGCCTATTTTTTTATATTCACATTTTTAGCTTTTCACCTTTTGGGTGTTTGGTAGCCCACACCAAAAAATCATTATGTCAAAATGAGTTTTGGCTTTTCCCATTCTCATTTTTGCATTCTTATTTTGGGTTCAACTTAAATAACTCAATTATCCTTCTCCTTTTTTGCTAAAAACAAAAAACCTTCTCATAAGGTTAGTGTGAATTAAGCCGATAAAAAAAAACAAAAAAGCATTAGTGTGAATTAAATCATCTTATTTTCTTGAAGCTATGTATTTTGGTTGGTTATTTTGCAAACTCACGTAACAACTTGATTTCCGTCCCCTTTGATTTTGGTTTATATTTTCATAACAAATATTAATAACAACATTTCGTTAAGGTAATATTTGATAATTTCCACTTACGAAAAATTTATTTGGAGAGTTCCAAATATATTACAATAACAAGTATTTTTTTTTTAAAGTTGAAAGATCGAAATTTTAACTATGTAATCTAAAAAAATTTGTCTAAAATGGTTATTCATGCACATTTTGATACAACAATAAATAAGTAATGGCCAATATGTTAATAAATATAATACATTTTGGCTATAATCCCGAAAAAAAGTTAAAATTTGGGTCTCCCAAACACTCCGTAAATGCCATCAACAACAAATCGTAATTTTTTTTTTTTTTTGCGTAGCAAAAATCAGTGTTGTTAAGTGTAGTTAGTGAAATTGAACCCCCAGGTAAATGCACGAGAGTACATGGTGTTTATCACTGTACTACCACTCCTCTTGCAAATGGTAATTAACATTGTTGCCCTTTAATCATAGCTCACACTTTCGCACAAATATACTAATGTCCCCTCGCCGTTAGAGTCCATCAGTTTTCACATGGGAAAAAAATCTCAATTCAGTTATACTATGTTCAAATAATTTTACTATCACAATATAGCTATGAATACGAAGGAATATGACACATTTTTTTCACTAAAAACTTGCATGATTAGTTTTCAATGGTTATATATTTTTTTTGTTTGGCAAAATAAAAAATGGTCATACTTAAGAAGTAACTCTTTTTTCGTGAGTTATACTATGTTCAAATAATACTTTGCAAAATCTATTATGCACATATTTCGCAAACAATATATCAGATTCATAACTATTTTGGCCACAATCCAAAATTAATAACTCACAATTTAAGTTGCAAAATGTAAAAATGATTAAGCTCCCAAACGGGACCGTAGCATTGGAAAATTTGTGACATGTTGGTCGTAGAGCTCGATCGGCCAAACTCTCTAACCCTAGCAAAAAAATCAAACAAATACCAAATCACGAGGACAAAACCGCAAAAACTAAAACACAAGGGTGGTAAACGCAAACCAGTCGTAACTATTCATACTATTTTTTATTTTCCTACTTCCCTCCATGTGTAATCCGAACTAAACATTCCCTCCTTCCCTCGTTTTCTCCTCTCTCTCTCTCTCCCACTTTCCTCCCAAACCCCTCTTCCCCATTTCATTCTCTCTCTCTAAAACCCTCCCTCCCTCCCTTCCGCCCTCTCTCTAAAATACTCTCTCTCCTCTCCACAATCTCCATCCTCAATCAATTTCTGGCCAACGAAGGTTTTTGATCTGACCTATTTTTCGTATTATGTCCAGTTTTCAACCTTCGAACTCAGCGGCGGCGGCTGGGGCCGGAGGAGGGAAGGCCTCGGGGCCGATGAATCGCCGCCTTCCGTTCCCGTCGATGAAACCGCCTTTCGTACCTCACGAGGATTACCATCGGTTCCCATCCTCGGACGGTACAGCTCTGGGACTCGGCTCCGATCAGGTGGCTGAAGCTATTGTTGTCAAATCTCCCGTGAGTTTCGATCCCTTTTAGTGATTTTGTAGGTTTTTGTTTCGGTTGGTGATTTATGGTTTTGGTAGGGCAATGAATTATGCTATTTGTTTAAGGAAAATGCTTACTGCAACACTTACGGCTGTCCATAATACGTATGTACATCAAAATCCGAATGAAGTTTATAGATATCTGTATTGATATTCGCGAGATGTTTATTGAAAGTCGAGCTTGTTTGGAATTATTAGCGTATTATACGAGGTGGTGGTTAGCAAGACCCTTAGTCTAGAAGGATGCGAGTGGGATTAGTCTTTGAATCTTTGCTATAGATTGCGTAGCTGGAATTGTGGGTCTTCGAGGTTATGGAATTTGATTGAATTGTAGCTAATGGGGTTCCCTTTTATTATGTGGAAATTGTTGGATAGTATTTTATGACATTATTGGACCCATTCCATAGCATCTTAAACTTTTAGGACAATTGGCGACTTAACATAACAAGTCATTTTGGGTTCAAGTATCCCCGTTCACATTTTTTCAGACATTATTTATCTTCTTTGCTTAGTTGTATGGTTGCATCTCCATGTGCAACGTGTGTTGCAAGTGAAGCACGGTGATGCATAGTTCAATATACACTGTTGAGTTCATTTCTCATGGGATAAAGTTCTTGGGAGTTGGGACAATTGGTAATAATTCACTAATGAAACGTGATTATTGGTAATTTTTATAGTCTATAATTAGCTTTGTAACTTAAATATGACTTGTATTTCTCGTTTAGCTTGTGTATTTATGCCTTGATGCAATTCTTTGTAGTCCATTGATGAATTTTTGTCTGCGGTAGTATTAGGAGTTTGTTCACGTTGAGAAATTAGTAACAGGTTCACCATATACGAGATGACTGGTTTGAAGTGAATGATTCAATTGGCAGTGAACATTTTCATTGTTTGCATAGACGAGCAATATATTGTCTTTGAGTTATTTAATTCAACAAGAAATGAAGCCATCTGATTTTTTGAGTAAAGATGGCTGTGCCTTGTTGCTAATTGCGTTACATGACGAGAAGTTTGTCTGTATATGGTAAGGATTCTGTCTGATCTTCATATCTACTCTCAAAAGAAGCGTGTGCACAGTTAACTTGGATGGAAAAACTGGCTGTGCACAATGGTCCAATAACCACAAGGTGTTTATGTGCTGATAATCAAATGCGAGGGGGTAAAAGCTCACACGGGCCAAACCACAGGGGTCAAAGTGAATTTTTTTTGATATGCTTATACTAAGTACTTAAGTTAATTTGATTCAGTATTTTTCTAGTATGTTATTGCTGCTTAAATGTTTGTCTTACTTAGATTTTCTTTCATTTCATTTGGGATTTTTATGCTTGACACTTGGGATTTAAATGCTTGAAAGGTGTTGTCGTAGTTGGAAGATGGGAGCAAGATTCTAACTTGGGAGCGAGGTTCTGAGATCGATTCGCCACCCTGATAGGAGGATTCTGCTACTGAAGTACCAACCATTATTGGACCCATTGCATCCTTGTAGATCTTTTGCAAACGAAATACAGTGCCAATATTAGCTCCCTTGGTCATGCATCAACGTAATGTTTGGGAAGTTGAGACTTAAAGTGAATCAAGGAGAATCTTTGTTGCCAATATAGATTTAATTAGGTACAAGACATTCTCGGAGTTGTGCAACCGGCTCCATGCCTAATAATGGTCATGTTGGACCATTTGCATCGTTGTAGATTCCATGGTAGCCTTATAATTGGCATTCTAAGAGCTAGGGTACCTATCATAGCTGATACATGAGATGATTTTTGGATGCACTGAATCCAAGAGAAATATTATTAGCTACAGTTAGTTCTCGTAAGACTTGTTCATTAATGAGTGCAACATAAAGATTTGTGGATGAGATGAGAGGGAAGGCGTAAAACTGGACAATCTCATGTTGGTGTTGAAGGGAACGAATCTTTGACAAGTACTTAAGGGGTCGGACTAAGGTTCGGCCTCTATTGAATTCACCTCGGCCAAAAATTTTCATCTGCTATACAATCATCGGTTGATCTTTCAAGTGAAAATGTTAATTCACAGATTTGAGGGAGAACCATTAGTTGGGTTGGGCAAATTATTGATTTTCTTGTTTGGTTACGTATAAAAGTACAAAAGAGGAGAAATTTTGAGGGAAAATTTGTACATAATCATTTTCCCCTTTCCTCTGGCTTCTTTCCATTGCTCCTTGCTCTAGAACCAAATAGAGCCTTAGAAGATTACTGGAGTGGACGAAGATGCTGAAGCTTCAATATGTAGCACCTTGTCATTTGCTTTTTAAAGAAACACTTCTTGGTTAGCTATTTGGAAATGATAGCACTAGCAGCGAATATTGTTGAGTTTGTAATGTCATTGTTCCTCAATTTTGCTTGTGTGGAGTAATGTTATTACCGGTGATTTGTTTATTGTATTACTGCTTCCCCTCTTTCAAAATGAACTTTCATATTTGCTTCTTGGTGTAGTCATATCTTATACGAAAGTTGGGTGTGTTTGTGATTTTTGTGATATCCCTCTTCTAATTCATATATGTGCAATGTTTATTTCATCAGCATCAAAGTTATGAGAGATCCATTGAACTTATCCATCTCCTGTTTTTTGCTTTTTTGATCGGCAATTTATCTGTCTCCTTTTATCGTTGTTTCATGGACAAATCCTGTATGACTTCATTGTCTTTCTTAATGTTGGTGGTATATGTATAATTTTTCCGTTGTGGTACCAATTCTTCCAAGTAGTGTGTCTCTCAGCAATTAAAGCGGAAGAGTGGAACAAACTTCATTGACGTTGGGTCAAGCGACTGGACTAGCAGTCCTGGATGCACAGATACAACTAACAGTCCCCTGCGGACACCGGTATCTGGAAAAGGAGGAAGGATATATGGTCGGTCTAAAGTCTCAAAGAACAACAAATCTGGGCCTCAGACCCCCATGTCAAATGCTGGTGAGATTAGCTCTCCAAAATATTCTAAATGTTGATCAGTTAACATTGAATGTTATTGTCAAAATCCTTGAATACAAAACTAAACAAGTCATTGGAAGCAGGTTACATCGGATGGTATAGGTTGTCTGCTTTTCTTCCTCGTTCTGTTTACTTTGCCCATTGGACGTCTTTTAGCTCTGTTAACTAGACAATCAAATGCTATGTCCTCTTGAGGACATTGGACGTCTTTTAGCTACCAGAAGTAATTTGAAAGAAACAAGTGTATAACTAGATTGTTACTGTCCCAAATGCAGATTCTCCCTCTCCTCTTACTCCTGCTGGCAGCTGCCGTTATGATAGCTCCCTAGGTAATTTTGTAAGCGGTGAATTTAGGTTTAGTTATCCACACATGAATTTAAACTGCTTCATGTGGAGTTTCAAGTTCTGTATAGCTATACATGGTAATACATGTCATGCCTTTTCAGGCCTGTTGACAAAAAAGTTCATCAATTTGATTAAGCATGCAGAAGATGGTATGCTAGATTTAAACAATGCTGCTGAAACCTTGGAGGTGAATCTCTTTGTTATATGTGTGTATTATTGAGTATGTGCGGCTCCCAATCATAAATTTAGTGGTACAGGTGCAAAAGAGGCGAATTTATGACATTACTAATGTCCTTGAAGGAATTGGCCTAATTGAAAAAAAGCTGAAGAACAGGATTCATTGGAAGTAAGCTTGTTTTGCATTTTAAAGGACATCATTGATCCTACTACTTTCCTTTTTCTATTATTTAACATTTAAAATGAAAATATAAGCATTCAAAAGATTTGAAACTTATATGAGAACTTTCAATGTTGATTAGAGGACTTGATGCTTTAAGACCAGGGGAGGTTGATGATGACATTACTGGGTTACAGGTATGCAGGCTTATTGTAGGAAGTATCTCTTACCGTACCATTTTAGTGGAATTTTTCATTTTCTCTATCTCCATTGGTGGATATGTCCATTCTGCTGGAAAATCGGAAGTCCATAGTGATTTCTTTTAATGGCTCGTAGATTATGTCCGTTGCCCATTGTCAAATATAATGATGTAGATCATAAATGAGGCGATCTATTGTTGTGATCTTCAGGCAGAAGTTGAAAAGCTTACCATGGAAGAACGAACATTAGATGATCGGATAAGGTTGTATGGTTTAGTACATTGTTAATGTGATGAATATTGTTATCTTAAAACAATTGGATTTTGCTGATACTTTCAATTTTTGCAGAGAAATGCAGGAGAGGTTAAGGGATTTGAGTGAAGATGACAATAATCAAAAGTGATTTCTTTCTTCCTAACCGTGATTCAGTTTTTTACATGTATTATCTTCTTGTAACCTGAGTTGGACTCTTTGTTCCCCCACTGAAAGGTTTATTGATCTTCCAACAGGTGGCTTTTTGTGACTGAAGAGGATATCAAGAGCTTACCTTGCTTTCACGTGAGATTTTTCGTGCATTTCTTTTGTTGTATATAAAACTGGCCGCGTGTTTGGTGAAGCTTATTGTATGATAAAAGCAAAGCCCAAGTCTGCTTTTCCCCCCGCTAAATTGAAGCCATTTTCACTCACCAGAAAGTTCCACCAAAAAAAAAAAAACCCCTTGATAACCTGCAATTGCGAGGCCTTCCCCTTATAGTACTGCTATAATCTCTTAATTTTAGCTCTGTATTGTACTATTTTTTGTCATGGTTGATAATTGGTACTTGAACTTACTTTATCCTAATTCTAGCAGAATGAAACTCTAATAGCAATCAAAGCTCCTCATGGTACGACTCTTGAAGTTCCAGATCCCAATGAGGTTAGCGCTACGCCTCATTAGTTATCTACTAATTTAAGTAATTTCTGTTTCCAATCAATAAAATAAATTGCTCCTCTCGTATTCTAGGCCGTTGACTATCCACAGAGGAGATATAGAATAATCCTTCGAAGCACAATGGGTCCTATTGATGTCTACCTTGTTAGGTAACAGGCTTCTTTCGGGTTATAATACTGCCATACAATGCCTTAAAAGTTCCTTGTTCTTTGGTCATGATTTATCCAAAAATCTTTACTGTAGCCAATTTGAGGAGAAGTTTGAGGAGGTGAATGGAGTTGAGCCATCCATGAGCTTTCCCTTAGCTTCGAGTTCAGGCTCCAACGAAAATGCAGCAACAGAGATGACCCCAGTAGTAAGCAGTATGGTAGAGTTTGAACCACCTGCCCAAAACAGTCATAGAATGAGCTCCGACCCCATTGTTTCACAGGACAATGCTGGGGGAATCATGAGAATTGTCCCCTCTGATATCAATGTAAGTTCTGTTTTTCCAACTAGTTTTTTTTTTCTTCTGCTTTCTATAATCAACATACCGTGAATATGTTCGCCGGTCAGCAACCAAGTATATGATTTACGTACACAGGTTTTGTGATGTATACAAAATTTGTTCATTTGGGTGAGTAATGTAGACTGCAAACTAATGCAGTGCTTTCCATTCTCTTGTGCCTTAGACTTACACTTAGACCACTTGATTTCCGAGCATGGAGCTTTATGTACCTTTCATTTTTCTTCCAAACCAGAAGAAGATTTAAGATTATAAAAAATGACATTGCCACCCTTATTTTCCTTGCGAGTTCTCTCCTGTGGGACATTTTTGGCAGGTTCCATGTATATAATGGCAACGCCAGTTTCCTAGGGCTAGGTACTTAGGGTGCATGATACCAGGTTCATACTTTAAAGATTCCTGTCTAAGATGTAACCGACTTTCCAAAAATTCCTCAAATTCCGTGAAAATTTGATTCATTCATTGCAAATGCAAACGCTTCTGCAGAACTTGAAGTATGTATTATTTCCTGAATGTGCTGACATCTTGCACTGAAATATAGGATGATTCAGATTACTGGCTTCTATCGGAGGCAGACATTAGCATCACGGACTTGTGGAAGACAGATTGTATCCTTGAATATGATTATTATTTGTTTCCTTTTCCTTGTATCCGTTTTTTTTTTTTTTCCCCTCGTAATTTTAAATATCCACTTCCTTGACTTCAGCAACAGCTGTTGTGGAATGGGATGGAGTGGATATTCTTCGTGAGGAGTTTGGAATGGCTGAAATTGGTAACCCGCGGCCACAAACTCCACCAAGCGGAAGTACAGATGTTCCATCTGCCATTGGTAACTTCAACCAAAGGTAATTTGGAATTATAAAACATGTTGAACCATGAAAATCATGACTACCTCATTGTAAGTCAGAATTTCATCGGATTATGGGAAATGCCACCGATCAGCCAAGAACTATACAAACTGGGAAGCATTTGGAGGAAGATGAAGCACTGGAAATAGAAGTGTTGTACTGTACAGTCGAGGATATGCTTGTCCTCCACAGCTCATTGTTGAGTAAATTTTGTTGCAGCATTTTTTTCATACGGATTTGTGAGGTAGATGTTTAAGATGAGGGACTATTGGCACATGCTCGTGCTTGAGATGCAGGTTTTAGATGACTGCATGTTGGCACATATTGGTCCGATCAGCGCATTTGATAAGCTTAAAGACATATTTCATAATGCGCCCATATCCCTTTTATGATGCCGGAAATGTCCTAAATCTTGAATTATGACGTTTATGCTCGTCTATTTTCAAAGCCATTAGCAACGAGAAAAAACTTGGGTGCAAATAGGGTACGACTGATGTGGTGTCCGAACGCGCATCTTAGCAGTCCAAAAGTGTTTTGAAAATTTTTATCGGTACTTTTGATTCTCGTTAAGTTAGGTTTGAGTTCCCCGGTTGTGAATTCCCATGATCAGTTGCTGGGGTTAGAGTCCATACTAATGAATGCTGTTTTTGTGTGCTTTACCTGATTTCCATTTACGAAGTAGTAGATTTCTGATGTATGTGGATAATATAGGTGTGTGTATGATTATGAGCAATTGAATATTTGGGTTTTCTTATTTTAATGTGATCTTACTGCATCCTGAATTCTCGATGCAGATTTGAAGTCAGGGTGTTTTTGAGATCAGATTTTGATTTCAAAGTAATTTGAAAATCGATTTCTAATTGTTTTTGGTAGTTAACTGAGGTTTTTTTATGTTCCACTCTCGAATTTTCAATCGTTTTTCCTTGTGTACGTCCCTTTGCATTGAGAGAAGCTTAATTCAAAATTGTGGTATAACAAATTACAAGTTCTGATACAAAAAAAAAAAAACTAATTACATGAAAAAAAAAGAAATAAATTACGATATCAGGATACAATTAAAACTAATTAAATTTGAGGTTTTCCCTTTTCAATTTCTAGATATCTTCAGTGGAATCATTTGGATCGCCTGAATCTGAACTTGGTACCATTTAGCCTACGGTTGATAACGGTATCTGATTCATCGGGTGATCCCGACCCGCTACTGAAGTCGGCCGGGTCAAGTTCCTCATGGGTCAGCGTGTGAACGTACTCTGTCTGATTGTGGAGGTGAACCTGAACCACATTTGATTTGGGTGGCTGTGCCACCGACCGGTATACCCTGCCCGGGGACGGTGGCGGCATTGGCGGCCGCCTGCGGTGGTCGGAGGGCTGCTTGCGGTTGGCAAAGAAGTTGAAAGAGGATGATCTGGGGGGAGAGAGCGGTGGAGCTGAAGGTTCGGGGTTGTGCCTTTCATTCTTCAGTTGAAATTGGTTAGCCAACTTTTCCAAATGCTGGTCAGCAGTCTGCCCAAAAACAAAAACAAAATTGTTTGTTAGCACATTGTTTGTTAGCACATTGTTCTATTGGATTTGAATTTTCATAACTTAAAATTCTCTCCAAATTTTCATAACTCGGGATTCTACGATAAGGTTTTTCCCCGAGATTTTTTGGGTGGTCGACATCTACGATGTCACCTAGATCGATTTCTAATTGCGTAACAAAACGATGGAGTGAAGATTCATACAAAAACTCATTCATCATATTACAAAACGCTAAAACTAGATCTATTGTTTCTAATACGAATCATACGATCGTGTCTCAAAATTAATGTGTTTTGATGTTTTCGACGCATTATATCGTAACGACTCACGAGTAAGGTGGACAAAACTTCAAGAAACAGAAACCTGTGGGACAAAAAAGCATAAATGCGTAAAATGTGTGGGCTGTGGGCTTACTTGACTTATCAGCAAGTTCATAAAGAAAAAGAAACCAACTTTTTATCAGCAGGCCAAGAAAAATACTAGTCTTATTATTCAGCACTCCCGGTGCTCCGGGACACACCAACACCACAACTCACTGTGGTGCTAAAGTAATCTCGAGCACCATGTTGCTGTGCTCCCGGACTTGCTCAGAAAAATATGACTTGTAAGCTAAAAAGAAACCATACCTCGTTGTTGGACTTTGTAATCTTTCCTAATTGAGAAGTTATGAACTGAACAATCTCGAAAAATTTGGTTTGTCCCAGGCTCGAAAAATTCTGCCAGTAGTAAAGGGCCAAATCCCATACTCTGACCCTCAGCTCCTGCAAACTACGATCGATATCGTGCTCACGCATCGCCACGTAAGGTCGCAATAGAGTTTCGTACACGTACCCAGTTCCCTACATTAAAATTCCGAATCCCATCCATTAGAACTCCCTAAACGCAATGAATTTGGAAACCATTTTGTCGTAGTGATTAATCGTCCTTGTTTACCTTTGTCTTCGGATACCACAAGTAGATAATTAGCGCGAGCTTCAACTCGCCGTAGATTGGCAACCTTCAAAACAGTTGAGCAAGAATGATGTCAACACTCAAAAATTGGAAATTTTAAGTACTGGGTACTGGCAAGGATTGAGGGAAAACTGCAAAAAATATGTACCATGACATCAACATATCCCCGATACTGTCGAAGACCGTCAGCACTGCCACAATAATCCTGGAAATTTACATAAGCAAACACGCTTGAAACGGGTTTTAATCAGATCAAACTATTACTCCCTCCGTCTTAATTTGCATGTCCAATATGAAAAATAAAACTTATTAAAGACATAATCATTATAGTTTGAAAACTTAAACTTCCAGTAAACAAGTATTTTACATGACTTTGTTCTTGGAGTTTTAAAAGCTGACAGACAATCCGGGACAATAAAATATAAAAAGTAGACAACTGATATGGGACGGAGGGAGCAATTAGCATGGCAATACCTTCATATTAAACTACTAATCTAAGAGCACAAAATGTTTTTTTTTTTTTTTTTGTTTATTTTTCCTCTGTTTTTCTTGCTCTGAAAAAGAGGAAATTGATCAAGTTAAGAATATTTTTCCACACTTTAGGCCATTCAGGGGAGGTTGCCCCCGTCCCTATCCAATGTGATAAAGACCCTTCAATCTTAAAAAAGGACTCATTTGATGGATTCAATGACTTCTTAAAGATTCTTTCACATCCATTCTTCCTCATAAGTTATTCTCTTTATTATTTATATATAGAACGTAAAGGACGACTGGACTATCAGTACTTATTCAGTAGTTCTGGAGCACGGTCAAGTGGTGCTCCGAGACGCTAAGCACCACACACATACGTGACGTCTAGATACTTAGTCGTGGACTCCACGAGAATTTGTGGTGTTAGAGTACGCTACAGCCCCGTGCGGCCGTGCCCCGGAAGCATTTAATAACTAGACCTGGAAAATATGTCAAAAATCATCATTTCCAATTATGCATACACAGCAAGGAGTGCGCATATAATGCGCATGCTATCCATTTTTTGAGGGCAAGTAATACGTAAAGGTATCGGAATTGTTTTGGAGTACTTTTTGGGCCTGTTAGTATTATAATGGATTGGGGTGTTGTGGGCACTCCTGCTCTATTTCGTTGGAGCATGTAGGGCGCCATCAGGAATTGTAAGATGTATTTTTAACGGTTTAGATTATTTTACAAGTGAAATAAGTATATTACCTGTAAGATAATATATGATATCTGGACCGTTAAAAAACACATCTGACAGTCCAGATAATTCACTACAGCGCTCCTGCCTTACAACACCCTAGGTACTATTATATTGACTGTTATTCTTCTAGGATTGTCCGGGTGGTCAAGACACTTGCGTCCCATGTTCAAAACTAGACACTTGCGTCCCATGTTCAAAACTTCCTGAGTGTTAGTCTTATAATTTTCATGGGACCAATCCGCCCAACGTTTCGTCCTGATTTTATTTTTGCCTTGAATAAATAATTGACCATTTCTAAGACGAACAAGTCAATTTCGGTTTTAGTGTTCAATATGATTTCCTAATTATTGACTAGCCCAATGTTTGCAATTTTCAAATTTAAAAAACAAAACAAAACAAAGTGGTTAGGTAAAAACAGGAAGAAGAATAACCATTCCAAACTAACCCTAAAAAATTAATGAATTAAGAGGTTCAGAAATCACCTTCAACAATTTAAAAAGAATTGTTACCGACGAATCCGAAACCAAGTTGGGTCAACCACTTCAGTTATTATTCAATTACTATACAAATAATTGTGTCGAGATTAGGTTACGCACACCTCAACTAAATTTATGGAGAACCAGACCCACTTTTCACTGCCGGTGATCCAAGTATAATAATTAAAGAAAGGGCTTTGTCTAATATGGACTGACCTCATAAGATTCTATAGCGAACTTAAACCAATTATGTCTCGTGATTTACTCAATCCGTCCCCAAAAAATTCACTTTCTTTATTCCCGACATCTCAAAAAGTTATTTATATTTTTAAATATATAATGTTATACATATTCAATAAAAGCGTCGTCGTTTGATACTTTAACAAAGTTTTCAAAATTGTAAAAAATATTATAAATTGAAAGATAACCAATTGAAAAATGGCAACGCAATGGACTAGAAATTTGAGACGAGGGAGTAATATCAAGTCAACGCTAACAGTGAATTGAAAAAAAAAAAAAATTGGAGAATGGAGTTCTTACCAATATTGACACCAAAATCGAAGCTCATGCATCTCAACTCTGTTCTTCTCTACAGTTTTGAAACACTCAAACGCAGGGTACGCATATCCAAGAACCAGACTGCAAAACAAAAATACATACATACATAAAATCAACATTTTCACTTTGGTGTTCAAGAACAGATCTTCTAATCATGGTCAAATTGACCAAAAAGAAAAGGTAAAAGCAAAAGATTAAAAAACAAAAAACAGGGAATCAAACAATGGCAGAAAAAGAGAAAGAAGATGGTTAATTACATACATAAGTCCTCTGGTTACGAATTCTCCCAACATCCTCAATCCCCCGCGGATTTCCTGAAAAAAACGATACACGATACGTTATTCCGATTTGAAAACGCCGTACGTAAGAATCAAACAAAAACAGGGGAAAAACCCACAATCTGAAAAAAAAAAATGGTGAATCGTACCTGTTTTGTGAAAAGAAAATTGAAAAACGAAATCGAAGAAGCTATCAACACCAATAAACTTGTGGGCTGATATCGACGGAGAGATCAAATGGTTGAAGACCCTGCATTTGAATCAAAATTACAAATCAGAAGAAACCCAGAAGAGATTGAAGAAGTAATTAATGGGTTTGAGATTAGTTCCTTGATGAGAATTGGGATTTTAATAGTATTACCTGGGGAAGGTGGAAGGAAATTTATGGGATTTACTTGAAGTTTGAGTGGATTAGAGGAAGAAAACACCCAGAGATGATGAGAGAGAAGAAGAACTGCTTTGGAGAGATAAATAAATGAATGAATCTATCTGATAATGTGTATCTAATCTATATATATATATATATATGTAAAGCACACATGAAAGAGCAGTTGTGTTTGGGTGTTGAACAACGTTTCGGGGTTTGGTTAAAACTTTGAAGAGAGAGAGAGAGAGAGATAGAGGATTGCTTGCCACGGACGCCTCCAAGTATTTTACACGTAACGCGGGTGATTGGCATTTCGTGGGATTCTTCCCAACGGATTTTCGGTTTTTCAAGGGAAGGAAAAAAAAAAAATCCGTTAATGGCATTTTCGTCATTAAAAAATTCCGTTAATGGCATTTTCGTCGTTTCACTCTACGATACTTGATAGATGTGGATTTACAAATTACGATAGGGGAAAAAAAAAAAGAGTGCATTTTTTATGACATAAAAAAAGAGAGTATTTGTGAATAATATCAATTTTCTTGACTAAAATATGCTACTTTTTTTTTTTGGAACTGGACTAAAATATGCTACTTACAATATTATATGTCACAGTTTGTTAGCCAGATTAGTTCGAGGGATTAGATAAGAACAACGGATAAAATGATAATATAGTGGAAGGAAAATTAATTAGGAAATAGATACATTGTTTTGTACTTGGTTTGGTTGGTAGTTTGGATGGATGGATAAAACATAAACCTTAATTACTACACCTTCATAAACCTAAGTTTAAACATAACCTCCAAGTATTCAGTCCTCTTGGGCTAAGGTTTATGGTCAAGTTTTCGTAGCCTTGTGCAACTTCTTAGGTTAAGAAGTATACTGAGAAAGTAATGTTCGAAAGAAGATGTCTGATTTCGACATTACAAGTTTAGTTTCAGTCATATTCGGCCATACATTTTGACGAGACCTGAATATTCTACAACATCCTCGATTAATTTTGTTCATATATCCAGCATTGAACAAATAAAGATTGTTTGAAAATATAGTCTGGACAACTATTGCTTGTTTGTATTTCTAATTATGAACAAATGAATTTTGTTCAGGTTTGAAACTGCAAACATATAGCTTTATCCATTTTTTACAATCCGAACAAAATAGCTTTCTATGACATTTTGAATCCGTTTATGTTCCTTTTGGTGTTTCTGCCCCCAATTGATAACAATTTTCTTTCCTTAATTCCTTGCAGATATCCATCCATACGCACTCAATACGGTGTATCAATTTTTCATCCATCACCAAAACTTGAAGAAGACGCGTCCTTTACAAGAATTTTACCACTATGAACACTATGACCACCACGTGTGCGAACCCGACCAACACCATGTGTTCGAAGAGCACGCCAAAGCCACTCTCCTAAACCCAACGTTTCCTATTAGACCTTGTTGGAGGAACACATCCACCTCTAGTTGTATTACAAATACAAAATACATATATATGAAAAATATAAGTTGTCAACTCCAATTAAACAAAATAACTTTGTTTGGGACTTTAGTTCAAGTACTTCTAACCGTCTGATTGAGCTGAATTTTTGTGGGCCTCCTCGGAAAAATATTTTAAGAATAATGAACGGTTCAGATCATTTGTGTGGAACCCAAAAGTGAATCCCCGAATGTGCTCCGTACATTTTCTGTGCCTATCTCTCTGTACAGATAGCAACGTCCATTTTTATTGGTGGAAGAAATTTGACCGGACTTGATCTTATTGTCATCTAGCTCTCCAGTCCTCCCTCGCGCGTAGGACGACCAAGTAAACCTGGAAAATTGCCTAGAATGAATATTCAATGAGGAGCAAAATTGACATCTAAAATTAATCAAGTTGACCCATCTTTTTACCAATATGATCACGTTGACGGAGACCTTATAATTAAAAGGGAAATCAAAATAAAACAGGCTGATGTTATGAGTGTCTTTTTTTTCTCTTTTTCTGTAGACATCATTGATATAGGACCTGGATCATTTTTATTTGGCTTAAATAATCCCGTTGGATTATATTATTTTTCTTTATTCAGCAATTTTTTTTGTCTTTGTAGATTTTGCGTCTTTTTTTTTTAATTGTTGGTTCATCTCGAAGAAAGGAATAATCCAAAACAGAGACTTTTTGGATTATTTTTGTCTTTATTCATAAAAATTTATTTTGGTTTGTATTTTTTAAATTTTCATGATTCCCTTTAGCGAGACGAACCAATAATCTACGAAAAAAATTAACACAAAATAACAAAAGAATTTTTTTTGAATAAACATTAAAAAATAAGGGGTACTTAAATAATAGTCCTTTACTTAACTCCACCTTATGTTTTCATCCTGGTCATTTTGAACTGTTATGTTTTCATCCCCAATTTCAAGTAAATCCAAAAATACCCTTATATACACTATCCGGATTAATATATACAACACAGAAGACATCTAGTAACGGTAAAGTTTTAACCACCCAATCCCAAATATTTCGGCAAATAATTTGATCCCAATCCACTCCAAAACAGAAACCTTCCATTTGCATTTTGAAGTTTTTCAAATGGGTTTGAGATGAAACCCCCAAACTGCCAAACAAACCCAATGTCCCTTGCTTCAGTGACTGGTGAAGACAAATCGAAGCATAGAATCCTAGGAAAGTTCACTTGTCAATTTGAATTCCGAGACAACTGATTTGGTGACCAAACCATGTGCCTCCACAGATCCATTTGTGAAATGGGGAAAATATTGGGAGGGCTTACAGACTTTGACGGCTCGAGGATGGAAGCCATCCGGATGGGCTGTTCTAGAAGTCCGTGATTCTTATGTGTTTTTGCAAATGATCAATGGACAACCGCTCTGAAATCTGACAAATCCGAAGAGAACAACAGATATTTGGAGAGAAAGCGCTACCGTGCTGTGATGCGGCTCGAGTTTGTATTTTCATTTTTCAATTTCGTTTTTGTTTTTCAATCTAGTTTGGTTTTGTTCTTTCCTTGATCGGTTTATTCAAACATAAATTTGATGTGTTTCATTTTATGATTCATTGTTGCTTATGGTAGAGTATTTGAGTCCAATTTTTCAATTTGCCATGTACATGCTCTCGAAACCTTGAATAATGTGAACAATGATTGGATGGTATTCAAATTAACCATGATTATTGTTTGGATTCGACCATGAAATTTACTGCTTTGGTCCGTCTACGAAATTTGTTTGTTTGTTTTTTGTTCCATCCAATTTGAAATTTATCATGAAATTTGTGTAAATTTACCATGAAATTTGCATGATTTACCATGAAATTTGATCGGGTGGCATTCATGGTATCCAAATTCACCATGAAATGTGTTTTGAATTTTGGATGTCATCCGATCATATTCACTATTCATATAGAGTACAAACTTATGTCAACTTAAAATTACCGTGTTTACTTTTAGAGACATTTTTTTACCATGATTTTAGGGTGCATATATTTTTTACCATAATTCTAAGGTGCATATATTTTTTTACCATGATTCTAGGTGCATAGTTTGTCTTCAAATAATTTTCGGTGAAATTTTTGTTTTATTTTTAATTTCCCCCTATTTCCTATTTGAAATAATCAAACAAATCCTACTTTATTAGGAGAACACATTTACCCTATCATAATCAAATCCCCCTTAATTAGGAAACTATATGTACATAGATTGATAGGATAATAAAAAGGGTATAAAAGGTATTTCACACTAAAAAGGGATGAAAACATAACATTTCAAATTAACTAGCCCTCATTTTTTATTTCATATCATGAAAAAAAAGAAAGAAAGGAAGGCGCGGTTGTCGGGAGGTGTGTTAATAAGGGCTTAAGCGTGAGTGAGAAAAAATTATCCTATTTCTTTATATTAATTATTTTAACTCCAAAAAGATCAACATTAAGAAATAAATGGAGTAGTTAACATAATTTGTCATAAACAGTGTCTTAAAAAGACTTCTTTAGTTAGAGAAAAGATGAAAATGCTTCTTTTGAAGTCTTTCCCTTAAAAAACATATTTAGAGAAGGTGCAAATTAATATATATTTTTTTGTCGCACATCACTAAGGGTTAGTAGGGAAGTTAATTAGTGGGTTAAATAATCAAAGGGGTTTCGATATCTCTCCATCGACTCAAACCCCATACTTCTATCTTGACTGGCAAGAGGTACAACCAGATAGACTATAAGCCATATCTGAGAAGTTGCAAATTGATAACCCCAAGGACTCGGTCAATTGGTCTTGGCAAGAGATTAGAAGTTTAATTACACTTTTTTTTGCAATCGGTAAAAAAGATTATTAGTAAAATCTTAACAAATGGTACATCAAGATGGGGGGAGAGGATAGCAGACTCCAACCAAGGGTTGAAGAAATTAAAACACTTGATGAGACAAGTTCAAAAACACTCAACAGCCAAACTCAGAACACCTAAAGGCCAAGGCCCAAACATGCCGAACCAAATATTATAATGAAGCTCAAAACCAAAGAGGCCCAACCTAACACAAAAGAAGTCCTAGGTTTGCTCACCCTTGAGAATTGAGATCTTAACTTCGATTCTCTTGCAAACAACTCTTGAAGTCATCTCACCCTGTGCTTAAGCGTGTGAAACAACTGTAAAGATTAATCTGACGTACAGATAAGCTGGTCTAGACACCCTGCATTAAAAAAAGAAGAAGAAGAAAGGGTGCAAATTGATATAGGGTATCAGTTACTGCTGTCTGTATTGTAGAAGACAAGAGAGCAGCTATGTTAGGTTAACTTTCGACCAAACTATGGTATCAAATGATTAGAATAGTCCCTAATCACAAATGCAAGCATATTAATTCTTTCTTTTTCTTTTTTTTTTAAATCGCACGTTTATTAATTCTTTGAATATGAGTTTACAAGGTCAACCTACTGGCTACGTAAACCGTGCCGATCTGAAAAACGAATTAAAATTTCCAAGTAAAATATATTTTATAATTTACTTAGAATGATGAATATGTTTGGTATACCATTTAATATGTTAAAGTAAAAATTTAAACTGGTTGATTAAATTACTAATAGAATAGATTTTCCTTAATGTTTTTCTCATGAAAGTACTCTTAAGGCTGAGTTTCTACTATGGTATTTTGATATGTTTAGTGGTTCTTTTGGTATCTACAAAAATACCATTTAGCGGAAACAACACTCACTTTTGACTACAGTGAGAAAATGATACTTTTAGTGTAAACTCAGCCTAAATTAAGTACTCCCTCCGTCTCTTTTTAAGTGATCTACTTGGGAAATTTGTATTTTTGCGGACTTTTAAAAATGTACTTTCGGATTACGTTTTTAAATTTTTTATGCACCAAATTAAAGTACTCAATGAGCACTTCAATTTGGTATAAAACAAAGTAAAAAGTTATATAGAGAAATATGTTTTTTAGGAGTTTGAAATTGCACGTATTCCCATATGGATCATTTAAAAAGGGACGGAGGGAGTGTTTTTTTCCCCCTCAAACATTTTCTTACATGTTCAAATAAGCAAAAAAAAAAAAAAAAAAACTTAGTTTTTAGTCAAATAGGCTAGAAAAACTACATGAGTGAATAATCACAATGGCTACCAAACACCGTTTATCAACTATTTGTAAATTAATAACCTAGAAATTAAGTTCGCACATTAGTGGGCCAACATAAGTTGTAAGCACATTCATTGGTTGGAGCCCTTTGCTCACTAATAACCATGTTTGGTTTGGTTTTGGAGAACCGGTTTCCATTTTTTTCCTGTGGGCCCATTAGATGGCAGAGTACTATTTTGCCTCTTCTCTTCATTTTAGGAAATATTATTCTAGCGCATACTTTGTGGGAGATAAGTCTATAGGGTTCACTTCAAAGATCCACACAAATGATCCAGACCGTCCATTAGTTCTAAAATTATTTTTTGAGTCATCCAGAAAAAAATGAGGTCAATCGTAGAACTTTAAGTACTTGATCCAGTTGTCTAACTTTCTTTCAAATTTTTGTCAAAATTTAGGATCCTAATTTGTGAATGAATAATCAGAAGGCGGATCAACCACTTATACTTTTTCGAATGAACTAGTTTTTTAGGAGTGACTCAAAAAAATATTTTAAAAATTAATGAACAGCGCGGATCATTTGTGTGGGTCTTCAAAGTGGGTTCCATTGACCCATCTCGCACAAGCCGTGCACTGGAGTAGTCTTTCATGAAAGGAAGATGAGAGAGGGAAAATTGCACTGTCATTTAAGGGGCCCACGCCAAAAAGGTGGAGACCGGTTCTCCAAAACCTAACCAAACATGGTGTAAAGTTTTGAAAACTTAACTTACAAGATAGACCAGTTCAAAAAAAAAAACTTACAAGATAGAAATTAAAATAATGTAAAAGCGATGTATAAGTTTTCACTTTATATATTATTTATAATGAGTAAATTGAATTGGTTCCAACAATATGTTACTAAAGTTAGCTTTACCAATCTTTTATTAAACTTAGTAGATAAATAATAGTAACATCAATAGCCTAATCCAGTTTGAGATACAACACTAAAAAATACTTGCAAATATCACAAATATTCGCAAGACCGAAATAACAGTACAACACATCTACGAACTCTCGTAGCTTACATGATGCCTTTTCAATAAATTGGTCGTCTTTTTTGTGGTCGTTAAGATTTTGACCGGCATAGTACACGCGGGCCTAGATTGCTTGGTGAACATATCCATGTTCATTGCATCCGGCAAACGAACCGAAAAGGTTCTAGAAACAGAACAAACAGAAGTTCGTACTTCATGCATTCAAAAACAGAGGGGAAAACGGATATGTGAACTCTCTAACTACCAACGAGAATATTTTAGACTTTTCAAAAAAAAAAAAAAAGGAGAATATTTTAGACAGAAGCACATAAATCTTTACGGGGTCAAAGCCTAGTCGAAGCCCAATTCCAAAAATACTAGGGAGTAAAAAGATAAAGACTTTATGGCCCAAAATTCAACCGAGCGATTGTATCCTTCATTTGTTTTGATTTTGTCTATGTTCTTCTCGTCTGTATGATTATTTTATTATGTTGTCTTTTTCAGTAGTTTGTAATAGCATTTCTCGTGAAATGAAATTCTCTCTATTGGCAAAAAGAAAAAAAAAAAGAAAAAGTTCAACTGAGTGAGACCACATACCTCAGACCACGGGACACAGGTCTACGAGCGCACGGTCTCAGCCCTGTCTGAACAGGCGGCGATCGCGTGTGGTACGTGTGAGCCAAAACCACTCCACCATATGTCCTCCACATTTTGAAAACTTGGGTGCGCTTTGGGGCCATCGGCCGCTGCGTTCTGGGCCCAAAAAAAAAAAATGCACTAAAAATTTATATTTCTTTTAACTACATACAATTTGATATTACTTTTATATTGTCTGTGCCCAACGAGACTAAATAAAAATTTACTAAAATTTGTGAGTAATTAGATTATATAGCTCAACAAAATAGGAGTATAATCCCGACAACTTTTAACCGAAATAAATATCTTTATTTTATATATTGTTTTGTATATAAATTATTTTGTTGTACATTTTGTCACCGCTGAACTAAAATCTTGCAGTCGGCCCTTCGTGGCGCCCAAACTCAATGCAAACTTGGGCATACCCACCAAATGTTACTTCAGGAACCAATTTGGGATATTTGACTTTTCACCTTCCACACAGTCTATTCTACTCTGAGAATCCATATTCCTCTTTTAACGAATTTGTTTATTATTTCCATGGTTTTACAATTATTCACTTTGGAGTATTGATCTAAACCTACATAAACCTACTTCCAAAGATGTTTGGATCCAACTTTAATTAATTTTAGCTAAAAGTTGCACTATTTTATTCAACAAAAGCCATTTTCCCCATGCAATACAATACTTCAGTAAATACATATTTTAGCTACAATACTTATAACAAGGCATATGAATCTACGCACCACTATTGGCAATCGCAACCCTCCGAAACTAGAACATGGCGAATCGCTAGAGTTGTCATATGGTTTTAAGGTAACGGAAATTTTTTCACGCAGAATATGTTTACCTACTTGCTACAAGCTCTATAATATATAACTTTATTATAGCAGATTACAAGATACTAAGATAGGGGTTGGATCAGCAAAGTAAAATTTTTCATCCAGGACAGGTTTACCTACTTACTATAAGGTCTATAACGTTTAACAACTCTAATCAGTGACTTTTATTGTACTATGTAGAGGAGGATGACATAATATTTATAGGGTCATGGTAATCAAATTTAATGCATAAAGTTATTATGGGCCCTATTAAATCAGTGTCATTAGCATAGCATAACATGTCGTGATCGCTTATGTTTTGCACCAATAGATTGGTCTGTGGTCTGATCTAGAACTTAGGCATTTGTTTCCTCCTCAAATCTTGGTCTATTTTTTTTTTCTTCTAGTAACATGAGTTCCTTGATTTCTCACATATACACAATTGGGCTGGGTACCTTACATTACACCAGAAAAAGAGAAAAAAAAAAAAGAAAAAGAGAAAAAAAAAAAGGTCGGGTATAATACCATAAAAGTTTCCCATAAAATCATTCAGAAAATACCTTCAACGGATGAAATTCACCCAGTACACTGTTCAAACAGTCTGGGTGAATTTTACCCGTTGGATGCATTTTCTAGGTAATTTTATGAGAAACTTTTCTGATACCAAACACTTTAAAAAAAATTGATAATTCTAACGGGACAAAAATTTGGTGCACAGAAAAATGCACAGATCGGGTCGGGGACCCACTTTTGAATCCCACACGAACGATCTCAAAAAATGGTTCTAATATGAATGAACGGCTCGGATCGTTCATGTGGGACCCAAAAGTGGGTCCCCGAGCCGATCTGTGCACCAAATTTCTGTACATGTAGTCTGGTAAAAAAAAAAAAAAAAAAACATTGACATGTCACATGTGCAGTGAGAACTTTTTTTAGACTGCCGATTCCTTTTTCGAACACCTACCATGCTCACAGCATAACCCAGTGTTGGCCTGTTGAATGGGCAATCGATGAGTCCGATGCTTACCGGCCTTTCTCCCACTGTTCGAACCCTCTCCTGTTTCCCGCTCTCCTCTCTATGTTGCAGGTATAAGAACCCTCCCCCATTTGGAAATCTTTAAGCCTTTAAACCTCTGTACGTATGCATTTTACGTAGCCTCCAAATTGATGAATTTTCTTTCAGTTCATATCATAAAAACCCAGGTTGTGATTCTTATGGTATTTGTTCTTATCAATGTATAATTGTTTCAGGCCAAGGCATTTGTCAAATTGTGCTAGTAGAGTGATGGGCATGAAGACTCTTGACAAAACCCATTTAATTGGAGAGAAAAAGAATGTCAATTTTAGGTTGCACAATGTCTCGGGGTATCTTCTTTCTCTATGACTGAACTCTTCCCTTATGGTTTCTCATTGATCTTGAATCTTTTTATTCATTTATTTATTTTTTAAAATTTATTTTTGGGACCAGTTATAAGACGGAGTTGCTAGAAATTCAAGCCGCAGATCCTAAATTGCATGTCGTGTTCATCCCTGGAAATCCAGGTAGGTAGAATTGTGCACGATTAATGTATTTTTTTTTTGTACTTTTGAAATTGGACCCATTTGGGAGAGCTAAGAACTGTGGCGGTTATCACAGGTGTTGTATCTTTTTATGCTGATTTCCTTGAAGAATTGTATGAGCTACTTGATGGAACCGCATCTATAACAGGCAGGACATGGTTGCTTCTTAGTTCATGTTCTTCAGTTGTTATACTCATTCTTATAATAGTTGTTACAGTAATTGATCTTATTTTGAAATTAGGGGTTTCTTGAACATGGAGCTTGTTTGTATTCTAACTGGTTGCTCTTTTGTTTTGGTCATCAGCCGTTGGTTACATATCCCACACGAAGAAGGTATTTCTTTCGGATAACGTGTTCTGAATTAGCTGGTTATTTTAAAAGCATTTGGTCCAACACTTGCAAACATTAACTGGGGACTTGTAGATCATGGATAATGTAGCTGAACTATATTTGTGGATGTGTGGGGATCAACTATTGGTGAATAGTAGTACAAAATGTTCTCCCATCTATTTCACAATCTGAATATATTACATGGTAACTGACATTGGCCTACGCTAAGCAGAATTTTCTCTCTATTTACTTTGTGCATTTACAGTTGTTTGAAAGATAACAAGTAGCTCTTATTATGTTTCCAGTTACAATAGCATGTCATTATATGTCAAGAGTTACACCACCTTGATTCAAGTAGCATTTGATAGGAGTTTCGATCTTGTAAACACAAAGCTGATTTGTTCAGGAATAATTGAATGGTAGCATCAGATGACGCAAATACAAAAGTTACTACTCCTTTGCAGAAGCATCTGCACTATGTAGATCAAACCAAGCTGAAGGGTGTTTTCTATTCCTAACCCTTGCCGAAATAAATTGGTAGTGACATTGACCAAGCCACTAGATATTTCCTTCATGATTATGAATGAACCGTTTCTAACAGTTTCATATGTCGAATCAACAGAAACACCATCATGTAATTATGAAAAGTGTCAACTACTCAAGTTATGAAATTGGTTGTGACGTAGACTAAGCCACAGAAATCTCCTTCATGATTATGAGTGAACCCTTTTTAACGGTCTTACATGTCAATTAACGGAAAAACCATCAATGTCAAGTGTCAAGTATCAATTACTCGGAGCTAGGAAATGAGGTTTATGGAGTTGCATTAGTTCCCTAGAGAGGCACTGAAGGAGAATGTATATAGAGAAAAGGAATAGCAGACGGTGATTCCCCAAAACTCTGAAATCTTATTAGCCAAAGCTCCCGAGTACAACGATAAGTCGATAAGGCTCTTATTTTGAAACTACCAACCATATGGCCAGTTTGTCGGGCAAATAAGCAGGAGGGGGAGATAAGAGGTGGATATGGTATAAAGTGGGATGATTTAAGAAGGGGGGATTAGCTAAGAAGGAGTTTTTTTGGTTTCCCTAGGTTATCCCCAATGGCATAACTAAAAGTAAAAAGTTATAACAAAGTTGGCCTCAAAAATGGCTTACAATGGAATAACCAAACTTTGCAACCTCTTGACCAATAACCAAATTTGAGCCTTTCAGTAACTAAAGTTAGCAACATTTATCTCAATAATAAAAAATTGTGGGTCCTACCCACAAAAATTACTCCATATGCTTTTTCATGTTTGGCTCACTATCCATTAAGCAAATGCTTTATTGGTAGGTGAAACTCATTCTCCACTTTGGCAAGTGGATGTGTATTTAACAATGTTGGTCGCTTTATGGATTTTATCTAATGCTCTCCACTTTCAATTATTTTACTAGAATGCCAATCAATGTAGACCGTTAGATTGAGAAAAAAAGAAAACTGACCGTTGGATTTGAATTTTTGCCAACTCATTTTGATTATGCCATTGTGGACCTCAACATTGCTAAGCTTAACAACCCCTTACATGGATAACCAAAAGTTGATGTGGCAAATTTTAGTTATCTATTTTTTCTATGCCATTGGTGATACCCTTAGAGAGGGGATTAGCTGATACTTGGTTAGTTTGATAGTTGATGTAGGTGGATAAGAGTGGGCGGATAATGAAATGATTTGACAAATTACTTGGTTGTCCTTTATACAATCTTTTAGTTCCCATTTTTCCTTTATTGTTTGTGTAAAATTTAATAATTACATACATGTTTTTAAACATTGTTGGATAATATATATATACGCCAATTATCCAGTCCAAGATCCTGGATTGGAGGTTTTTTGATGTTTTGAAGGTTTCAAAACATGTTTTTGCATGATCCAAACCGTCCAATGTGTTTAAAAAGTGTTTTTAAGGGTCCCCAGGAAATCATCAAAAAAAATACTGGGACGGGCTTGATCTGAGCAGTTTTTCACAAAAACTGTACATATATAGTTTTATGAAAAACTGCTTAGATCAAGCCATTCCCTGTATTTTTTTTTTTGGATGATTTCTCGCGGGAACCCTTGAAAACACGTTTTAAACACATTGGACGGTTTGGATCATGAAAATTTGATCCGGAACTATGAGTCCCCGATTTAGGGATCCCGGACTAGATAATTCCTCTCTCTCTCTCTCTCTCTCTCTATATATATATATATATATATATATATATATATATATATACTTTTATTTCCTCAATATTGAGACTATAGTACATCATTAAAATATTATATAATTTAAATATAATATAAATTGAAATTTATTTTGAGGAAATAAATTGAGACTATAATACATCATCAATTTATAAAGGGCGTTCGTGCACTGGGTACGCCCTTTATAAATTGAAAATTATTTTGTTTGTAATCTTCATTGTAAGCAATAAAGAAAATATTCATTGAGTGCAAGTAATTTAGCTTGTCAATTCTTATTGAGCACAAGTGATATTCATTGACCTATGGGAGAAGAAAAACAAAAAAGAGTGAGGGTATGCAAGTAATTTACCTTTGGGGGATAAGCTAAGGATAGGGTAATGAGTGGGATTAATTTATCCGGGTACAGGGGTCTTGCTCATCCGGGTGGGGTAAGCAAGCCGAGTGCAAATGCTGAAACAAACTGGATATAGGTGGGTCCGGGATATGCTTAACTGACTTATCCCTTATCCGGGTGTCTTATACGGCAAACAAACGGGCTGCTAATTATAATAAAAGACTTAAATAATACATAATACACTCCTATTACTAAATAAAACAACTACCAATCATATTTATGGCACCAAAAAGGATTGTTGAGTTTCATCGGACCATTGAGCTTCACTTTGAGGCTTCCAAGCTGGTAGTAATGGTCCAACCATTCTGTGGATTTGCTATCAATTCTCCTTCACTGGAAAAAAACTTGACTCCACCAAGTTAGGAGTAGTGCCACTAAGTTCGAAGGGGGAATATGCCGGATTAGCATAGAATTATTCTTCAACTTAACAGCATTCGAATCAAGGACACAAGGGTGTATTTTGCCTTGCCATCAACAAAAAAAAAAAGTGTTAGCCCGCCCAACATGCTCTACATCACAATCCCATATCGATGTTTGGCCTAGAGAATATGGCACGGATAAGAGGAAGAACATCACTTTACTGTCTCTTTTAATTGGCCAATGTTGAAGGTCACGACGCATTCTTTGTAGACCTTAAACTTTGTGTAGTGATCCATGCATGGTGCTAAGGCTTGGGAAGTGGCCCAACTTTCTATTCCAATTTCTTCACAGCTTCCTTGGACACTTGTACAACTCCCAATATCAAATACTGATAAGAACATGTGGTTGCTACATTTACTGTTGTAAGAAAAATCTGTCCAAGCTGCAACTTCTCAGGCTCCTTCTTGACCTCTGTGGTTAGACCCTGTGATCTTTTTTCGCGTGTGCTTAGAGATATTTCTCTTTCCTCTGTCAGTATTGCTTTTGTTGTTTTTGTTCACTTGTAGAAGTATTTTCTTGGTAGGCAATGTGCTTCAGGCTTATGCTTTAGCTGTGCACTGGCTTGTTGACTGTGATAGCTATGGGCTCCTCTTGTTTCCTGGGCTATACAAATAATTTATATATTTCAGCATGTACTACATTGGCGTTGGTGTAATTCTCATATGGAGTCCTCTTTAATTGTCAGGATTGGGAGTGTGGAAGGTTGTTCTCATTAGAAGAGCAGATTAACCATAAGGTAAAATTTTATTTGGCATATAGTTTCACTTTTCTTTCACAATAGAATCTGTTTGAATTTGCTAGAACATGCTCTTAGGGACTGAGGTTGTTTGAGAAGCAATGACAATCAGGCTCAATTAAAGTGTTTATTAGAAAGCTTACTATGGTATTTGTCCTTTTTTTTTGCATTACCTGGCAATCCCCGCAATGCAGACAAGAAAATAAGCTCAAACTTCCATGCAAATGAAGAAATTTCCGTGGAATTTTTTTTGACTAATACGCTTTTCACAATGGTGCTCTACTTGCCCTTTTTTTTTTTTTTTCTTTCTGGCGAACTAAAACTTCCTGTCTTTGTTTTTGTGTTAGTTTAATTAAGACCTTGATGTCATTTTTTGGGCAGATGGACTTCATCAAACTGGAATTACAAAACATTGGAGTCCCTATAATACTGGTCAGATTAATTATCTATCCTTTTCAGAATTTCATTCGCCATTTATATCTCAGATGATACCAATATGCTGAAAGGCGAAAGGGTGTAAGATGTCATTGATCCCATTTCAGAAACCTTGGATCTGTGTACTGAATGGAAAATTTTTAAACTAATTTCCTTGTGTGCAATCTGATTCCGAGGTTTATGAAACATATCATCATGAGAAGAACACGTCCACCTTTTGGTTTAGTCAGGAAAACAGTGTTTGGAAGCTTACAAGCGAAACCGAATTGCAAAAAATTGAAGAACCGAAATCAATTGTGTTTTCAGAATTGAGATTCACAGATGCTGCGAGGCAAACAGATGATTAATTCTGAAAAAACTAAATTGATGAATCAAAGTATGTCATATGGTTTTCCATGTTCTTCTAAATCCAAAGGGTGAACAAAGAGGTAGTTGGCAACTTGGCAGTGAATTTGGTGATCAATTCATGGTTATCGTTGGAGATATCAAACTCGGTACTGAGCTCAAATGTTATTGATTTCTTGATCAGTTTGCTGATGTTCCACAATCCATAACACAAGTGGTTCCTATATTAGTTTCCCATTCCAAGTAAATTGCTAATTGCACTAGATGAAGTATCTGTTAAGTTACCATCTGTCCCAAAAGTTTAAGCTGTTAGGAAATGGGCCCAAAAATGTATATCAAGCTATCTAACACCCACCCTCATGTGCAACTCCGTCTTGCACGTGGAGATGCAAATTTTCAGAGAGAAAGCAGAACAGCCTCTGGCCTGCACGCCCGCACATGCTGCTGAGTGAGCACACTGTGCGTGAGGGAGGGTGTGAAGCGAAGTCTCACATTGCCTGGCTACCAAAATAATATGAAATATATAACCGTAAGGGCTCCCTCACTTCATGAGCTAGCTTTTGGGGTTGAGTTCTACTGAAGACTATGTATCAGTATCGGTCTCCCATGTTGTCTTTGCACCTCAAACGAAGAGGAAAAGGTAGTCTGCACTTGACCTATGTTCAAGTACGCCTTGGATGCAAGTTCAGAGCATGTGGATACTTGTATTTCCACTCTTTGAAACTTCGGAGTTGGTTTTCTTTAACTAGGAGAGTGTGATGCGTTCTACAGGAAGATATTGGAAAGGTAAACTCAAAAACTCTAATTTGAGTACTTTGTAGTTTTTTTGAATTTCAGATGAGGCTTTTTTGGGACCTTGAAAGAGAAACTTTATTCTTTTAGCTGAGTCCTATACATGTTGGTCAGCTTTATAGGTGTTGATTCTCTATTTTAGGAGTTGCTTGTATATTTTAGTAACATAAATTTATGGACACAGTCATAATGGGGGCTCAATGTGGTATTGTGGTTATTCTAGTCAAGTTACACTATTCTGTCTTTATGTAAGAGTTCTAATAGGTTTATATAGGTTTTAATTTTTATTAGTCAAAGGATTTATTCTTAGGTAAACTTTCATAAAACTTTTGAAGCTTTCTCAGAGAAGTATTATGCAATTATAGCTCCAAGTGTAATACCTAAAAAATGTAAGTGTGTACTGTCTATCATCTTCTTGCACCATCTTCCTTCTTTCGTTATGTTTCACAACTTTTTAAGTCCTTAAAACTCAAAAGTTCAGCCCTCAGAAGTTTTGTTGAAGGAGCGCAACTCTCCTCTTTGCCTAATTAGCACCCAAAAATTCATCCCCCGGTTAGACATGTACAAGCTGGAAAGGGGCCATTATACTGGTTGCTTGTGTCAAGGCTTATTAAATCTTTTTGGAGTCTTCTTTGCGCTCTCATTCTACATTGGCGGGTGGTTTTAGCAATATTTGGCTGTCTCTGAGTGCACATATTTCATAGTTCAGATAATTTTCCACAATGGGTTTGAACACTCTGCAAACTGTCGTGATAAGCTTAATAATATGAGTGGGGTTTGTTTGTGTATGGGTTGAGAGACAAAAGAAGAGTTAGAGACTTAAGAGAGGGGCAAGGCCAGTTGGTCTTTTTTTGGAAATTGAATTGTGGGAGTTGCGTTTAGGTTTTGATTATGTGGTTGCAAGTGATGCAACTTGTGCGTAAATCTGCGATGTGTATTGAGTGCAAAGTGTGGGGGATCGAGAGAGGGAAATATTTGGACACAATGGTTAATTGTAATGCTCTCTCACATGATGTGGGTCCATTTATGTGTAGGTCCCACCTCGTGTGAGAGAGGCGTTACGAATAACCGGTGTATAGAAAAATTTCTTGTGTGAGGGTGTGACAGAGAGAGAGAGATAGCAAGACGTGAGATTGAAATGTTGTGAGAAATTAATATACAGTGTGTGTATTGTGTGAATCTCTCTATTTTCCTATCACTGGTGTCAAGCATCGCGAGCGATTGTGGGACGAAAGAAACTCCGGACGAGGAGAGACAGGGTGTGAATGCAAGAGAAATGAGAGACAGGGTTTGAATGCAAGAGAAACTAGAGTAGAGGAACACGGGTCAGAATACAACTGCGTTGGAACCGTTAGAATTGTCTCGAAGAGACGATCACAGATGGGGAAAGAACTTCGTAAATAGAGTTTTGGGGAAGGGCTCACACGCCATTGAAGTAAGGCATGTGACAACGAGATGCAGCAAATGCGCCACACACATCTTCTTCAATGGCAGGCTAGTTTTTCAGTTTGCTATTGCGATATGTCGCAAATGTTCATGCATTCTTGAGCTGGGAAGTGAGAGATGAACCCGAGAGATGGAGCCGAGCTGCGATAATTTGGTGTTATCGCGATATCAAGCCAAGATGTGTGATGATTGCATGATATTTATGGAGTCAGACGAGAAAAGGGAAAGATACAGTGAATCAGACGATATATTGATGGAATACACGATATAAAGGAGAGCAGAAGACGTGGTAGGCGAGTTTTTGGAGAATGATTCAAAAAATCCAGACTATATATTGAAGAGAACAGCCGATAAATTGGTGATTTCCTGCAAGATATTGAAGGTTTGTCACTATATATCGGTGTTGTGGACGATATGTGCAAGCTATATTGACATTCTAGTCAATTTTAATGCAATGTGTGAAGTTAGAGAGGTATAGCTCATTGTGGAGCAGTCCAGATCTATCCTGTTGTCAAAACTTGTAGAGAAGAGAGTGGGCAAGCCTCAAATGTCTACCAGAGTGGAGAACAGACCCCTAGAGAGGGGTAAAGAACATGGGAGGTTTTTCGGTTGGACAGAGGCAGGGAACAAGAAGAGACTGTTTCCATGAGATGAGAGGGAGAACAACACGAGTTTGTTCCGTGAGAGAGAAGAAGAAGACAACAAGAGGTGAAGCTACAAAGATGTGAGCACAAGGGGTGTGAGTCTCGGAAGATAATTAAGCTTAAAGGGGGATGTTGTGATAAGCTTAATTACATGAGTGGGGTTTGTTTGTGTATGGGTTAAGAGACAAAAGAAGAGTTAGGGAGTTAAAGTGAGGGGTAAGGCCAGTTGATCTTTATCATATAATTGAATTTTGGGAGTTGGATTAGATTTTGATTGTGGTTGCGAGTGATGCAGCTTGTGCATAAATCTGTATTGTGTATTGGGTGCAAAGTGGGTGTGTGTGTGTGTTTGTGTATGAGTGAGGGTGTCCCAGTGAGTGAGATTGTGAGATGTGAGTGTAATTTTGTGAGAAATTAATGTACGAAGTGCTTATGCGTATGTGTGAATCTCTCTATTTTCCCCCATCACAAACATGGCTACTTTCTCAATTTTGTTTTTTGGTGGGTGAATTTTCATTTCTCTCTGCAGGTTGGGCATTCTATTGGTTCATATATGTCGATTGAATTACTTAGAAGACTTCCAGAAAAGGTGATTGCTAAAGATTTGATAAAGCTCTTATGTTAGGCATTCTTTGACTATTAAATCCCGTCTGCTGATGCTTTAAATTGGTTCTCTAGGTGATTTACTATATAGGGCTATATCCCTTCTTGGCTGTGAACACACGGTCTTCAGAACAGTCTATAATTAGGAGGCTTGCAATGTAAAGCTCCTGCCCTTTTAAGTAATCAGTTTGCCCTTTTTTTTTTTTTATTATTGTTGTTTGTGCAATCGCCTTCATAGGTTTATATTTCTCACAAAATTGTTCTTTTTCTAAAGAATTATATGTATATTATTGTGTTTGGTTCTCATGTTTAGAAATCTTTTGTTTTATCTTTTGTTCTAATTTCAAATCTCCTAGAAGGACTTTGGCAAAGTGATAATCCCACGTAAGAACTGTAGCTGAAATTGAGGACCTGAATGAGGACCCGGGGCCCCTGCTGTGTTGACAGCACATCAGCAAATGCTGCGACTACAAACGGTATCTTTGGGCAGAAAGGAGAATCTATTTAAACTATGTTTGGGGAAGAAAATTAACAAGAGTACACTCCAATATCCTATTACAATTTGCCACATCATCCTTGCACGAAAAATTAGTGGGTCCATTAATTTCCAACTGTTCATGCTCTTCTCCAACTATGAGTGATTATCAGTGCTCCTAGAGCACTGCCACGTGGTGCTCATACACTTAGTCCTAGGCCCCGCGAGAATGTGTGGTGGTAAAGGCTCTTGGAGCACCGCGTGGCAATCTCCAAGAGCTAGTGATAATTTTCCTAGGGAACCAAACCCATACTACCCGTCGTGCAACCACCATTCTGTCCGCCAAAGTCATTGTTACCATTCAAAACGATACTTCACAAGCATAAAACTAATCAAACTATAAACCCAAAACACGGATCATTTGCAACCTACAGAGGTGGTTGATGTGGAAAGTTCTTTGTTTGAGTTCCTAATTGCATGGCCATGGTCTCAAGTGTTTTCTAGTTTTTGGTGTAAATATTTTTAGGAACTGCTTTCTGTTTCAGAGAATTCCTCCATGAACATCTTATAGGGATTAATCTTACAGATTTTTTGAATTTCAGGTCCCCAATTTTGTCAGTGGCATGTAGTTCTGCAGTAGGATTGTTGGGGTTATTACCAACCAAGGCTTCCTGGTTTCTTGCAAGAAATTCTGTGGCGAAATCTTGGTCTGCTTGTGCGGTTGAAGCTTTGTGCTCTCAAGTGCTCCAGGTATAGTTTTGTCTTTTGTGCAGTTACAGTTAACTCATTTACCAACCCACTTTGTGATTGATTCGACTAGTACTGCTATCAATATGCTATCTTACAAGCGAAAACAAAAGATGTAGGAGCTGTCCATACTTTCTTTTTGGGTACGAAGCACAAGTTGAAGATGTGGAAGTTAATTGGAATGGAGATAACTCAGGGGACTAAGCTTCCCTGTGATGATTGTTGTCACCAAAAGTCGTCTGTCATGGCAGGAAAACAGAGATGGATCACTATGGTAGATGGACAGTTAAGCTTAATTTCCGCATATTGTCATGTTAGATTGCGATTGCCCTAAATGCCAAGGCCACAACTTAAACTCTTTCATTGATCAAATCTGAATAATGTAATGGGAAAAGCTCTTATTATAGGCTTAAAAAAATCCTATTGAAATAAGGAACTAGAACCTCCCAAAACAGAAAACTAAATAGGAAAAAGGAAAGAAACCAAATACTAAGTAGAAGAGTAATTATCTCTTGGGATAATTGAGGCCTCCACGTAGAAATCGTTGCACATGTGCATGAATAATGATCTGCATAAGATCGTTTCATTGTAAAATTAGGACTCAAGGTGCCTGATTTCGTACGAGTCACTTATGCAAGTTATTGCAATATCATGTTGTTGGCTCACTTTTGACCGTTTTAGTAAGATTGCTCTATTGATGATAAGCTAACAGTGCCATGCTACGTGCGTGCACTCTTGTGGGGCTCCATGAAAGAGAGACAATCTCCCTTGTTTAACCTCAAAGTTGGTGGCACTTTTGCATGATTAGAATATGTTCTGAGGGCATAATATTCACTTGTGTGGATAATTTAGACTATATTCATGATCAAGGTTTCTCTAATAGTGTGACTAAGTTCCATTTTGAAGATCACCTTGTCTAATACTTCGGCTGAGAATGGGAAAAGTTGAGTTTCTTTCTGTTCCTTTAGTTGGCATTGAAGTTGGACATCTTTGTTTTGGAATCACATTATGACTAGTACTTACAAAGAGAGGACTAATGTGTGGGTAGCTAATTGATATATCTTGGGGTTTAAATTGTGTCCTTCGGAGAGTTGTAGCTTTCTTAGTGCCTTGAGTTCTAAAATGGAAGCTTCTTAGGAGCCTTCTTTGTCCCAGTATGGTTCATTTTCAGCACCTTGTTTTGTTTGTGGCCAAGTCCTTGAGTTAAAAATGTAGTGTTACACGGTCTTGGGTGGCACTCAACAGTCAACCCCAAAAGCTAGCTATCGAATTGAGGGTGCCCTCACGCTCATAAACTTTATATTATTTGAGTACTCAGGCGATGTGGGACTTCTCTTCACTAGAAGAACATTGTGGTGGGAGGTCATGGTTAGCAAAATGGTCTGCAACCATTCCGTAAAGGCCGTAACACCATTGTGTGTGGATAAGCACATTGAAGAAAGTTGAACTATATAATTTTTTTTTTCACAAATACACCGAGGATGTACGACAATCAATTTTGTAGCGGTAGGATTGAGTTTTCCTATGTGTTTCAAACTCAAAAGCATTGTGTGGATTTTTCTTTGAAGGGGTTAAATTCCATTGGCAGGTTATTCATTATACTATACGCCTTTTAAACATATTGAAAGTATCAGTCTCTACAACTTCTAGTCGTTCAAACTCACAATAGCCACAATTGTCATGTGGCTAATTCCTAATTAGTGTACCCCAACCCTTTTATTGGGAAAATTACTTCTTCTATTTCCTTTCTTCTTCTTTTTTTCTCTTTTTTCCTCCTCACTTCCTTTCTTGACAGTTCATGTCGATGGTGCTTTCTTCTTCACACAAACCGCCCTGGTTATCTATTTCCCCCGGACTGAATGCCATCTACGTCCCTAATGATGAGGCTTTTCGGGGAACAAGAATGTGTGCTCACCAGGTGGTTTGCTATGTAAATCTCAAAATTAACCTTGAGGATTCACAGTTCAAATTGAAGTAGTTAAGTCGAGACGGAGAAAAAAAGCTCAATTGATACACAAATAGAGATAAAATCTCAAGCAGTTGTACGAGGGCAATTTGGGCATGAAGAAAGAGTTATATTGATTCAAAAAAGGAGAGACTTCCTTTACATACTAGTAGTAGCTATAGATGATTTACAAAGAGATATGCTGATGATTGTTTATTCCTTGAAACTGCTATAGTTGTTTTGTTTTGTTCTTTCTTGGCCCTGGAGTAAAACATTGCATCCCCAAGAGAGGCTTTGATTCAGGGAAAAATATCGAATTACAGGTTTTACCTAGCTTTCCATTATGCGGTCAGATCCAAAGTTCTGGATTTCTCTACTAGTTTTTCCTAGGCTTTATTCCAGGCCTGGGTTTTTTTTCCGAGTTATTGTTTGTTGGTTGCTTTTATGTTCAATGTAAAACTTAGTGGCTCTTTGGTTTCATATTTTGTAAGCGATCTATCTCTTCACTGAATTTAACCTGGACTATGCTATCTTTTGTGATTAGCTTTTTGGACAGTAGTTCACATTTCTTTTCCCATTGGTTTTCAGTACCACGTGATGCGTAATGTGCTCTATTTGGCGATGACAGAGTTCAAAAAGGTATAATTCTTGCTTCTCTAGGAGTTGTTTAGAGGGTGAAGAAGAAAATAGTTGTTTAAAGAAGTTTTGATTCTTATGTCATCAATTTTATATCTGCTAGAGATTCGGTGGTTATTTCTTATGTCAATTTGATAAGAAATTTTGTTATTTCTTATTGTGTCTATTTTATGGATTGACTTGCCAAGCACAATTGAAAGATTATTCTTAGATGCTACACCTTACAAAAGAGGTAGGTATTGTGACTTCAATATTTGGACCCAATCGCTTTAAGCTTCCTCAATTACAAAATTTGGTGGTTGGGCTCCTTAAATGTCATCGTGGTAGTCATGAGGGCTGTGTGTTGGTCAGATTAAGAAGAGAAAACTACCTGACCTACGATATAAAGGTGTTCAGTTAAGAGAGGTATGAAGTGGGCAAAACTGGCTGGGAAGAAAATAGAAAGGTGAGCCTAAGCGAGTTGGAACCCTTTGGCCTTCGGTAAACTTAGTCATAGAAAGGTACATTTTTAACTGGCTGGGAAGAAAATAGAAAGGTACATGTCTTTTTCCAAGATTGTGACGGAGAGACTCTCTTTGTGGTAGACTGGTTGTCATCCAACTAAAGGGACAATGCAACTAATAGCATGAATGACAATTTAGTTCCATTGTATGACAATTATTTTCTTATTGTATGAAAATAATTTTCTTTGTTTATGGTACAATGGAACATGTTTTCATAAATTTATTTGACACACCTCCTAAAGATTTGAAGAGAAGAGGGAAGATGGAAATACATGTCTATTATTTGTTAGGATACTACTTCTACGCCAAAAATATAGAATATTGACCTACGAACTAAAGATTTCCTCCCTCCATAAATTCAACATAGATACCCAACTACGAAATGTTTTTAATCTTTTAGTGTCAAATCTTATCGTATTTCAGCCAAGTGTCCAAATTCATAAAGATTCACATGTTTACTTTAAGTGTTTTTTATATGATATATTAAGAACTATTGCGTCTAAGGCCGGACTGGACCCACAGAGTCTAATTTCATTCTACGCAATCCACAGCTAAATATGACAATTGTTTCTTTTTCCAAAATAGAAAAACTGGAAAAAAAAAAAAAAAAAAAGGATCAAGAGAACAATAGAATTTCAAACAAGATTATTGTTTTTGAGAAACCATTTTTTGTACTTTCCCAATTTCTAAATCTTTTAACAATATTCTTCCAAAATCTTAGCGGGTAATTTTTGGTAAATTCATTTACAAGTGTGAAGGGATACGTCCCACCTTGATGCATAGAATCGGTGATCACTTAATATAGTGTTGAGACTTGAGACCTCTACGGTCTACACCTACGAGCTTACTTTTTTCAATTGGATCTAAAATTTCTACATAGTATGAGAGTGAAGCCCATTCCATTTACTATTGACACCTCACGGTGACAAACGACACAATAAGGCTGCATGATGATGGACCCAAAAAGAGGCTGCGCGTGACGGACCCAAAAAACGGTTGTACTTGAGAGGGAGGTTAAGGAGTACAATCCCACTTTGACTTGGTGTGGAATGGGTGATTACTTGATACACTCCCAACTGTGACTATTTTTACTTCTTTTGAAAAATGCAACCAAAACATGTTTCGTTTTTTGCACTACAAGCAAAGATGTAACTTATGTAGTGTACTTATGGTGTACATATTTCTTAGGGATGACGGGAATTTAAGTTAGGTAGGATGGAGCATGAATTTGAGCATAGAAAATGAGAGCTATTCTATTACATAACGCTGTTGATTACCTTTCCTCTTCCGCAGCTTGCTATTTTGGATTCATAGATGATTCCACATATGCACACTTTTAAAACTTTGAAGTTACAATTGAAACTTCGAATAAACGAATTGAAACTAGACTTTAGAAAAACCCTTTAACTCGTTAAGTGCACATTGCAAGGAAAGGCTCCCTTGAACTGCATAACAAAATTCATTTTGTTAGGTTGAACTATTTCGTGCTTCAAACGTTTAGATTTTGTTTGTTCCCATTTTCCTTGTCAATCTTTGGTGGTTTTCAATCTACGGTGTCATTTTGTTATATCATTTCTCTGATGAGAGGTGACAATTATGTGAAAATGGTTTGAATAGTCTACATCCGTCATCTTTATGTTTGTTCAGTGGCAATCCAGTTCAATTTCGCATACAAATCCTCGTTTTGATCAATAGCAAGTTGTTTACGTAAAACCGCTGAGCTGCATGTCCTGCCAAAGGGCCATCAAATTAATTTCAAACCTTGATCATTCACTTTAGCTTCCAGAAACACCAGATTGGTCCTTCATGAGAGAAAAGCAAAGCCGGATTGCATTTTTGTTTGGCGCTGATGATCATTGGGGTCCACTGCACATGTTTGATGAGGTATGACCTGTATTCATTTTCTAATTCATCAAATATTTTTGTTAGTCCTTTTCCCCTTTTTTCTCAACTTAGGATTTTGTTGTGAACTATGTTATGACATTAACCTCTTTGTGTGTTACATTTGTGGTTATGGACTACTAACTGTCAATGTGGGGAATATGTATCCGCTTTGCAATGGAGTATGTGGCAAATTTAACCAATCCAAAATTTTGCCACATTTCCAGATTTATTTTTCCGCCTGTCACCAAGCGCATTTCCCTCGCATGATAAGAAATTGCTTGCATAATTTTCTCATCTTCTATCCGCATGTCCATTCTTCTTGCACAAAAAGGATTTTACGTGTGATGACGAGTATGGAAAGAAGAGGGAAAATATTTTATTGTCCTGTGCAGTGTGACAGTGTCAACTATCTCACTTCAATTTATGGTGGAGCTTTGACGTCGAAATTAGTAAATTTTTGTTGTTGGTTTGTATTGAAAATGTTCCTTCATGTGATATCTAGTTTGGTCTACTTTAAACATATAATTTTAATGCCACTCAAAACAAGTCATCCTGGTGTTATTAGTCATCAGTATATAAATCACATTGAAGTCAGAGAATATTTATGCTTCTCTAATGCTTGAAAAAGAAGAAAAGGAAAGCGAAGTTATTTCCCATGTTCATTCATCACTACGTGGGAATGAGGTGGAAGGAAATACCCATTCAAGCTTCGTTTACCTCTCCTCACATTTGGAATAGCCCAAGAAGCACATACACAGACGCTGACACGGAAGATGCGGGTACAAACACAGGATGTGGTGATTTTTTTCAACAAATTGTGTTACAGGAAGGGAAATGATATGAAAATAAATATGTGGACGTAATGTTCACACCAATAAACTAATAAAGAGTCTCTCATTCAACATAACGAAAACTTTAGTTGCAAAATTGAACTTCATGTAACACACTCTAGGTAAACTCACTAACATAGTAATGCAATAAAGAATAAATGCCTCACAAACTCAGTAACCCAATCAACAAACAACTGAAACCAAGTTTAAAACCAAATTATAACCAGCAATTTTCTCAATGTTATCAACGACTTGGTAAAATGATAATAAAAAGGAGGTATGACAATATGACGTAGAGTTTTGGACCTGTATCTTTACGTTTTTGTGTCCGATTAGTGTTGGGCATTTCTACAACAAATATACTGGACCGTGTTTCATAGGCTATTGTAAAGGGATGGTGAATAACCATTCAGTTAGACAATGCTACAGTTGGATGAATTTACCCTTCCACATCATGATTGAATGGATTCCAAACTTGTGTGAAAGAGAGAGATCTTTAAATTCTCACTAACTGAAGACAATCAAAAGTATCACTTCTGCCGATAAGAGCGGACACAGATGGAGAAGACAGGTTCCACCAATTCCGCCATGTTGTTAAATTTCCTACAATAAGCGTTAATTTTTCTGTTAACTTGCACATTTTTTTTTAATCGGCGTTAACTTGCACATTTGACCCCACGTATATTGACTAGTTGCCCCAAAGAAAAACAAACCGGGTATGTGTCTATGTATTTGACCCCACTGACCACAGAGCTTGAAGGTGTTACGTTTGTTCAACTGTTCATTTGCTTTTAATTTTAGTTCTTGATTATCTGTGGCACTCTTAACTTGAAGAATTGAGCTTAATTCTTATTCAACTTTTGCATTCGCAGATTTCCAAAAATGTCCCAGATGCAGCCCTAGCAGTGGAACGTGAGGGCCATTCCCATGCCTTTTCTTGCACTAAAGCTGGTTCATTGTGGGTGGCTCAGCATGTAGCAAACTTGATCAAGAACCGACAAGCAAGTTCTAGTCAGTGAAGTCAAACCTAAGCCTTTATCCTTGCTATTATAGTCGATGGTTTTCTTTGATAAGCATCTGGTTGGCGGGAGTTGTAGTGACTGGGGAAAGAATAAATCTAGTGATGTTCTCCACGTAATTATACAATGGTTGATTAGAACATGAAATTAGACCATTCTGTGGGGAAGACTTAATCTTGTGATGTTCTCCACTTTAATTATACAAAATGGTTGATCAGAACATGAAATTAGACCGTTCTGTTCCTGCTCTCATGACATTTAAAATGAGCAATACTAGGTTTAGGTTTAGTCATATGGCTTGTCAACAGAATAAAGAGGGAGATGCAAGGTTTTATGTGTCACTGAGTCAGGCTGCGTGGGTCTTATAAATAAAAGATAAAAGAGAGTGTTGTTGCTTTCCCAGCATCCAATTTATATTAGTTTGATTGTAACTGACCGTGTTTTTTCTGTATCCTAGGTATGAAAAATATATATTGAAAAATTGATGTATTCAGAATCAGCAGTGACAATCTATGGTTTGTTATGTTTTATTTCTAGGATGTTGTTATGCATAGTCAATGCTTTCTCCCGTTTACAACCCGTCTCTGTTGACTCTATTCACGGTAGATATACAGACTAGAGCACAATCAGATACTTGTGGTTAACCAATTGTAAGTAGTATGGGATTGTGGTCTTAAACACCAACTGGAGGTGGACACGATTCGTTGTGCTGCTACACTTCATTAACTTAAATTCGTCACGAGTTCTCAAATTTTTTTATGGCTGGTAGTACGCGAACTCTAGACTTGATAACTGTCATCTAATGGGGCATGGACTGAAAACTGGTTGACAGATTATGATATCTGGCAGTTTTTTTCTTCTGAAACCGGTTATATGGCTACATCAGCAACAAAACCAGAGGATGAGCTTAGAGCTTTCTCTTGCCCACTTCATCGACATATCCTCCTTCGCTATGGCCGGATTAACCTTAAAAGCGAATACAATGAAATGAGGTACGTAATTGGATTATATCCAAGATCAGAGTTTGCGCTTGCCCTTCCGCTGCTTGTCCATTTCTGATTCCTTTTATGAGTAGATGACAATCAGTTGCGAAGTGAAACATGCTAGACGTTCTGCCTGAAACGGTGATGCAGCTATCACGCTACGACCCTGTTTCTTCACGAATTCACCGCAGTTTTCTTTGAGAGTGGAAGGGGACTAGTTTCTGGAAAACTATCTCGGGAAGATTGTTTCCAACTGGTAACTACACAACTCCTTACTCCATCACCTCTTTCCTCACTTCAGCTTCAATCACCAGTATGGCGTCGTGTGGTGCAGCGTTGATCCATTCCAAAAACCAGTCCAGAAAAAGTGTCATGAAGCATAGAATCTGTTGGGAAAAATTACAATTCAATCGGATAATTCCAGAGAACTCCCATTACTGACTATAACCGAATGCACCAAATTACAGAAACTGGAAATACAGATTGCAATGTACAAACGTAAACCGAGTCTTATGAAACCATGGTTTCCTTAAAACAGATTCGCTGTCTATTGAGGGTATTGCATGTTGCACCGGTGCTAGACCATAGCCTTCAGAACACCACTGACGATTGCCTTGGCGAACTGAACTAGTCTCACTCTTTCTCACACAAAGAACAATGCTCAGAATTTGTGTGTTGTATGGAATCTGAAAAGTCTGTGGAGAATATAGAAACGGGATGCCCATCTTTTAATCAAATATGAGACCTTAGAGCTACCCTTCAGAATTCAATTCCGAAACCACTGGAGTGAACACAAGGAATGAATTCTTCCATAAACCTCACATCATTGGGGTCATAATACTCAATTCAGTGATTGGGCGTGGTCTTAATGGTTTTGTCCAGATTCATTGAACTCGGGCACGTCCTTTCGTTTATCTCGTGAGACCTTCTGGTTTTCCCGATTTTACTCACCCAAAATTCCGTAAATTTCCTGACAGGATCAAAATCCAAGCCACCCGACCCTTCTGCCAATCTCTGTTCTGACTTCTGAGCACAAGAGAAGAGCAAATGTTCAACAGTTTCATTTCTCCCTTTTACACCTATTGACATAGAAGATCAATTGCCACTCTTCGTTTCAAGGAACTGTGATTGCCCATACATGATACAGGTCTCGTCCCGAACTCAAAAACATGTTCTGAACCACAAAATCTAGATATGAACCCTATATATATATCGGCCAAGTGGTTGTGCGACATAAATAAGTGCTCTTCCATAAGATCACATGTTCCAATTTCACGAAAGCCAAACATTACAAACCTCGGGGCCACTGGAGGATTTCAATTTTCTAGCCTCACGGTGTGTTCTATAATGGGATTCAAGTTCATTGAGTTTAATCACATGACTCACAGTACTGAACTGCCATTTCTTTCGTACCGACATCACATGTAAAAGGAGTGATGAGACACACGAACAGCTTATATCATATGCATACACATAGAAAAACAAAGTCATTGATGAACGTCTATGGTTTCATCCATCTTCATTCAAATGTCAGAAAATGTCATTCAATTTGCTTCCTTGGAGTTCTCCTTCCAACGGCAGATACGGGATTTGGGTCTAGCAGGGGCCGAATCACGTGTATTTTCATATTCATAATTGAATACATATATATATATATATATATATATATATATATATATATATATATATATATATATATATATGTATGTATATACGCTACTTGTGATATCCGAAGAAGAGACGACATTCTGTGCATTTGAGTAGCCACGGTTTAATTTTCTAATTTTCTAATGCAACCTAAAATATTATTGATGACTTGAAATTGTGGGAATTTTTGCCCCACAGAGAAATTTTAAAATACAAATTCACTCGAGAAACTTGTAGGGGCCAATCCCATAGATTTTTTCTTAATTAACCTAAAACTTAGTATAATACGCGAGAATACACAATTTAACATTTTAACACTAAGCGATTATATGAAGCACTAAACAAGATTAAATTAACTATAATAACAAAATGAAAGTGTTAAGTAAAGAGAAGGTAAGAGAGATCGAACAGAGAAGGAAAGAGAGATCGAACACAAGACGTATAGTTGATTTGTAAATGCTTGAGTTTGAATCTTTTGGAAGTGTAAGAAGCTCTTGAAATGGTGCTTGAACTTTCCATGTATAGCATATAATTCAAAATCCAGCCGTTGGTGTTGCCTCAATCACTCAATGCAAAATAGAGAGCGTATTGAAGATTACGGTGCGTTTGACTTTCTCCATCACCGATCGTTACACTGGTTGTCAAGTCTTCTACCCCGTAGGTTGACCACCGGAAGACAATGTCAACCTCAACGGCTGCCGGTCTATTCAACCGCTTGGGCCAAGATTCATCATGTAGATCCCATTGAAGCGCGACTCGAAGCCAAAGCATTCCACAAATAAAATATACACGATATGTGTGTATTTTCAGTAAAAGCTCATAATTAGAGATTAATTGATATTTAAAAATCTTGTTAGTGACGTTAAAATTAGAAAGCGTAATTCATCCTCAAAATCAAAATACTAAAGTTGTAATTGTTATACACACAATCTCTAACTATTACGATTAACCATATAATTAAAGGAAAATACTACGTAAGTACCTAAGAATAGTTTTTTAAAAGGTGAAATCAATGGGTCAGACCACTGAAAATTAAAATGAACGGAATGAGGTTTTAGCGTAGGAGTGCACACTGGACCGATAGTCCGCCCAATCCAACATGGTCTGTTTATTTAGGGTTTGGAAAAAAATGATTTGACCCAACTTGCCCAACCCAGCTCGGAATGAGGTTGTAGTGAGTGCACAGCTTCGTACTCGAGCACTATATGTCCCGACACTCGGTCAACAAATGAGTGGAACAAAATATGCCCCGTTTCCCAATATTAATGTAATTGGTGCTATCGACAAGGTCATAACGAACGTTGCTCAAATACATGCTCCAACATGATACGGTCAAAATTCCAATTATGGTTTCACTCTGCTCAAAGTGAACTTACATCCAATATTTTAGTGTGTTATCATAAGAACTTTGTTTATGGATCCCTAGCTCACCCATCTTACTGTCAATGTCAGGTTTGCTTATCTGTAAGAACGTTCTAATTACTACTTTATTACTAAATCACACGCACTTGAAAATGATTCTCACTCAATTAATTACTAAGAACTCCTCAGATCTTCAGAAAGTCTTCCTCCTTCGTGTACTGTCCAGATGAGGCCGTCACGGATGGCCGGCGAAAGTACGTGTCAGGTTAGCATTAAACGGATTCCGCATTAAACACCTTCAACTATCACCTATTTTCACTTTACGCTCTGAACTATACGAATGCTAGATTCAATGGTGACGTCAATGAACAATCACGATTTACCCTCTTGCGCGTCACCCCTAACTTCTGTAGAACCACCACATTGAAAACCAAATCCAGTCTGCACACTCCAACGAAAAGCTATTCCAACCCAATCACCTCTTATCCTGCCATTGCCCATGCCTCCCCCACAACTAAACCCGATAATTAGGTTCTTCTGCTTCGTCCTTAGCCTCTTCTGACACTACAAAATTACCCTTAGATGAAGAGAAAATGGTAATTTCATCACAAGAACCTTATTCATCATGTCATGTTTTGCTCTAAATGAATACTCTTAACACAGGGGCGGATCCAGTGTAGGCACAGTGAGGTCAAAATTGGGCCCCAAAAATGGGCTCACGTGTCAAAGGAAATACAGAACATTATATATAAAAAGTGCCGGAAGTATGTTGAAGAAGCACGTACTTTGTTCTGGCAGGTAAGTCGACTGTCTTCTACGCTTTTGATGCAATTCCCACCTCTCTCATTATTTTTTTTCAGTGTTGAAATGGTTTTAAAAAAATCTCTCATTGAAATTTTTAGTGCAAAACTCGAACTCATACTAAAACTTATTATTATTATTATTATTATTATTATTATTATTATTATTATTATTATTATTATTATTATTATATATTTCACGTACAAATAGAAAGAAACCTTGTATTTTTTTTGAAGGGGTGACCAAATTCTTGGATTTAAACGGGTTAAGTTTTGAGTTTTAAACATTATAGAGACTACATGTGAAAATAAATCAGAGTTGAGGAGGATTTAACGTAATTTAATTTTCCTTTTTTATATTTTGTCTGAAAGTGGACCCCGCGTCTCAATGCATAATTTATATAGAGACAGAACCAGTTTTCATCACAAAGTCAAACTCCTCACTCCATAGCAAACCACCTCTCTCTCTCTCTCTCTCTCTCTCTCTCTCTCTCTACAATGTCCACCAGCACCAGGAGAAAGCTCCGCCTCAGCTCCGTCACAGTCAACCTCGGATGCAGCAGCACCTGCCGCCGACCAAAACTCTCTTCCATATTCCGCCCCAAACCAAAAAACTCATCCAAACCACCAGCACCACCACCATCTAACCACCACCGCCACCACTCCAAACAAAGCCTCTCCTACTCCCACTCCTATGCCTCGCCGCTGGCGTACTACTCCGACGAAGGCGAATCATCCGACGACGTAAAGAGCCTGACGGCAGTGCAGGGGTTCGGCAGGATCGGCGGCGAGACGGTGGCGGTGGAGAAAGATTCCGACGACCCGTACCTCGATTTCAGGCGGTCGATGCTTCAGATGATTTTGGAAAACGAGATTTACTCCAAGGAGGATCTGAAGGAGCTTCTCAACTGTTTTCTGCAGCTGAATTCGCCTTATTACCATGGGATCATCGTGAGGGCTTTCTCTGAGATCTGGAATGGCGTGTTTTCCGTTAAGGCTGGGCACAAGTCACGTGCCTTCTAACTGTCCCGCGTGCGGCTACTATGTGTGTGTGTGTGTTTGTGTGTGTACTTAGTGGGAATGATATGCAAACAGGATTTTTATACGAAATTGCGTCTCCGTTTCAAAAAGACTGTTCAGTCTGTGAAACAAAAATTTATTTTCACAGACTGAACAATTTTTTTGGGTCAAATAATTAAAAAAAGGTTGAGATTCATCTGTAGTCTCTGGCGCAGAGCCGTCAAGGAGACAGATGAATCTCAACCTTTTCATTTGCTTTGAGCGCGAATTCGAAAGAAACTTTTGAAAACCATAAGCCTAATGCGGGTGACTGAATTACAGTCGTATCCGTCGTGTCGAAATTCCGCATATAAATTCTGTTTGCATATCTTCCCCGTGTGTACCTTAGCTATAGTGATGTCTAATATCTTGCCATACTACTAGTATGGCAAAAGGAAGAAATGATATTCACACTCCATTTTAGTTTAGTAAGCTAGGAGTGTGAATATCATTTCTAGGACTAATGTTTTCTTTCTCTCCATATATGGGACGTAGTGCTTTTGACCGTTGCAGGTTTTTTTATTGGTCCGGTTAAAATGGTAAGTAATTTAGGGAAGTAGTTTTTAGTGTGGGGTGTTGGTCAAAAATCATTAGTGGGCCTTGAGATTGCAGTAATTTTTACTAGTTGGTGGGGGAAAAGATAGACGTTGGGATATGAAGTTAAAATGTAATCAAATTATGGGTGTTGGGAGATTTTAATGAGAATATTTAGTGCTTTCTTGAATGTTGATACTTCTCGTGACTTGACTTTTGTGCAATTTCCAATGTTGCTATTAACACCTTCCTTAAATGGACTGCTCTCTCTCTCTCTCTCTCCAAATTAAACGAGGGAGGGAGGGAGCTTTAAGTTAAAGTTTCACACCCAGAGGCTTTTTCTTGTTGTGAGACAAGGTAGCCCACAACCCATCATGGTCCCTACGTGGAGTAAAAGAAATGCCGAGAGGAAGGCTTTAAATAACGGTATCGGGATAATTAACAGGAGCGCTGAGGTGTAAGTGCATTGACAATATCGAATGGTATGTAGCGAGAATCTTAGCGTTAAGTGCATTGGTAGTATCAAACAACACGTAGCGAGAATCAATTAATTATGGGGATCGTGAATTTTTAGTATTTAGTTTTTGAAAATTTAAACCGGTCCGGCTTGTTGACTAGTATTTGATTTGAAATTAAAGCCACAGGTCGTGGGGGTTCAAGGAATGGTACCATCAAATTTTCGTAGTTTTTGAAAATTTTCTTAAAATGCTTAAATCGGCTGAATGGCCACAAATCAAGACCGAGATGTAATGAAAGCCTGCTGATCTGCAAAGTGCCAAGATGAAAAGCCCTACAGGTTTCCGTTTCCGTGAAACATTAGCTGAACTTTAGAAAAGGCACCCCCACCACTTGGTTAGCTTTAAAGTTTCCGCGACTTTTATTGGTTGAAAGCTCCTAATTAGAATTAAAGAACTTTTTCCAAATTACAATACAGAATTTCCATGTTTGGTGCCAAATGCAATGTAAAAAGCCCAATTTTGGTATGTAGACTTAAAACTTTATATACACAGATAATTAGTTTGTTGATTTGATGGTTCACCGGTTAGCAGTTCAAGTTGAGTTTAAGAGACAGTCTTAGAGCCCGTTTTAGTGTCATTGGCTTAAGGAATTTTTGCTTTGTCTTTATTCATTTTTTCCTTGTATTCGTTAGTTTTGTGTCAAATTTTTGATGATTATAAGTTCGTTTAGACAAGAAGAATCAAAATTGGGTAAAATTATGACTTTTACATAAATATTTTGGTAAATATCCAAGAAAAGTCATAATTTTATCCAATTTCAATTTCTCTCGTTGAGACAAACTTATAATCTCCAGTACGAGAATAAAATCAGAAATATGTACCACAATCCATCACATACAATGCTTGCAATGGTAATACCCCGACCAAAAATAATCAAATTTACTTTCTCTCCACCTATTCATAAGCTACGCAATATTGTCCCCAAGAGATTTCACATCACACTTATATTCTCCGTGAATATTATGTCTCACATGTACTTCTCTAGACAAAATAGACGAGTCCTTAAATGGTTTAACAATATCATCATACGCACAAGGATGAGCTAAAACAAATTAAATATATCTTAGAACATTTTTGAGAGATATACTAACATTTAACATCAAACTTTGTACTTTCTCATGTTACTTTAAATTTCGAGGAGTAATTTTGTATTGTAACTCTAGACTATTCTAGCTCTTCCAATCTATTATCTGTTGTACAGTCACAAGAAATAAATTAAATGCATTGATGTATAGCTTGCATATATGTATTTTGAAAAACATAAACACCAAACAAAACAAATAATAAATTTTCTAAAATAAGAACCAACCGTTTTGATGTTTGAAGGATATTGACTTTTCATACTTCAGATTTGTAAAATATGAGAATAAATATGCAGTAAGTTTTATGGAAGTTAACTTTTTTTTTTGTTGAAGACTAGTCTGTTGAGTTCTATAGAAGTTAACTTTTTGTTGAAGACTAATCTGTTGGAGTACACAAACGTGTGTATCCTAGCTGAACCATTAACTTTTAAATTTTCAATATTTGACAGATGATGTTCACCCTTTTTCTTTGTGAAGACTGACGCCCTGATTGGGACTTGGGGGAAAATGGAAAGGAAAAAGCAAGAAAATACTGTATTAAGGAAAGCGTTAAGGAAAATTCTTTGTGCTTGATTCTTCGTTTTGTTATTTTCTTCTTTGTTCCCTCTCAAAATAAACGAGAGAAAATAATTTAGTACGTATTTCCCCTCTTTTTCATAGGTTAAACGTCCGATCAAACCCTGAAGATGTTATTAATAAATAACTTAGGGTGTGTTTGATAACCCTCTTAGAGGGCGGGATTGGATTACTAAGGTGGTGGTCCTTTGAAAGAACATGTTTGGTTTGATTCTTGCAGGGTGGATTAGCAATCCCATACATGGGATTCTCAATCCCACAAAACAGCAGGATTACCCAACCCATGAGGGTCTGTTACTAACAATCCTATCCCATGAGATTGGAACTAGAAAGATATATGTACCCTCTTTTCTTCCATCTATTGACCGAATTATTGTGGGGTACAAATTGGGCTCATGCCGCTCACTTAACTTTCTCATTATGGTCTTTTTCATTAGTGAAAAAATATTAGAAATTTACTAATTTTCTAATGTCAAAAAGTCTTGGAAATAGCAAAAAACAAAAAATAATTTTCATGTGCAACCCCCTTAAGCATTGTAACCTAGCTTTTGTTTCCGACTAATCACACAACTAATCTGTTAAAGGCAAAAATCAAGTAATTACTTGATATCATTTGCAATGGTATAGCCAAGTCATCTCTTCTGGATTGTATACCATTTTAAGGTAATTCTCCCGTCATGGACCCTAAACATGAGCGTATTTATGCGTGGTTGTATTTGTATAACTACAAAAAACTAAAAATAAAAAATTAGAACAAAGTTTGAAAATTATTACTCATCTGTCCCTTTTTAAGTATCTCATTTGGGAAACTTGTATTTTCTTAAACGTAAATTATTATTCAATGAGTTTGATCAAAACAATTATCGTTCAATAAACACTTTAATTTGGTGTAAAAAGAATAAAAAATTATAGAGGGAACTATATTTGGAAAATGGAAATGAAACATCTAATATTTTTAATATTGTTCATAAAGGTAAAAATGGAAAAGGTGATTTTAATCCAATCATATCCTATGCAAAACAAACATGTTAGATAACAATCTTATCTTCTAATCTAGTGCAAAACAAATATGAAAATTACCAACCCATTTCATTAACAATCTCATCTCATTACCAATCTCAATCCTAATTCCACCTACCATTTTCCTGATCATACTTATAACTGTTATCAAACACGCCTAGAGCTTCTAACCCAAGAAGGAAAAAAAAAATATCACTTGGACTTGTACATTTACCCTTCACCTCCCTTTATTCTCCCTTCGGTTATGTGGCGAGTATGGTATGGGGTTGGATAAAACTTTGGGTGTAAATATGGTATTGCACACGTGATGCCCGAATAAGAATCTTGATCGTCTAAAAGTGTTTTGGACAGTTCAAATTTCTCCATTTCTCTCTGTCCCCTCTCTCTCCTCTTTCTCCTTTTTCTCGCCGAGTTGGCAACATGGAGTTCCAAAGTTTACTTCCTTTTAAAAACACATTGTGAATATCGACAAAATTTTTATATTGGAGATCAGCATATATCGGACAACCGTAATCAATCAGTCAGCATCCATGCTGTCCCTTCGAGGATAGCATCAACCCCGTGTCCGGGAAAAAATTACTGTGATTTGTATCCATCACCAATTATGGCTATTATTATACCCACTATTCAATTGTAAGTATTTCAAGAAAGTGATTACTGATTAGTCCATCTAGTTGAATTCTTGCCGGACGCAACTTGCATAAGGAAATTTCACCAGTCTCGAAGAGGCAAATGGTTCTTAACTTCTAGTCTCCTTCACGTTTCGATGTTTTTGTTTTTTATGTGAACGTTTCACATATCTACCCCAAATTAAATGCATATATAGACAGAAAATCCACAATAACATACCCCTAGGCTACAGCCGTATGTCTAGTTACGACCTTTAAAGTAGTCTTGATTTACTTTTACTTGCGTAATTTTTGATGGTTTTTTTTTTTGGTAAAGAGATAGAAATGCATTAAATTAAATTACCGACACAAAACCGGGATACAGAACCACCAAAGCAAAAACCACCGGCCAAAAAAACCACCGGCTAAAACAAACAACAAAAAAAGAAACAAAAAAATAAAACAGCAGAAAATAAACGGCTGGCGTTATCGCCGCCGTTGTCACACCGTCGGTGTCAGAAGCCTAGATCGGCCTCCCCTTGTTCCAAAAATCAAGATTCCGGCCAGCCACACTGACCGGAGAATAGATCCAGCTATGCATGGGGAGTTACCGACAAATCAAGGAGAGGAAGTGATAAAGGAGAAGAGAGGAGAGGGGCTGGAGGAAGGGAGAAGGGGATGGAGGGGTTGGGGGATGGGGTGCGGAATTTTTGATGGTTTTATGAGTTGAAATGTTAAGGGTGGGTTTTATACTAAATGGTATGTTACTAGTCAATATGCATAATATAATTATTATGACCTGGTGTCTGGATTAACTTAGGCACACCTCAACTTATCTAACTATTAGTGGAAGCTCAATTAAAGACCGTATGAATTGACCCAAAAGAAGTTGATAAGTAAATTGTGTTTTGGAGTCAAAGTAATTACGATGCTTTAATTAGCTATGTGCTGTCAAGTAATTATTTTGTTGTTAAATAAACAAGGTGATAGTGGTTGTTAGACTTTATCTCACATTGGTCATTTAAACCACGAAAACTTTGGTTAATATAATCTCAAAGCTACTTCACATATTGTCAATATGTTTAATTTGGTTATAGAACCTTCCAAGAAATTTAACATGCACCTTGTTCGTTTTAAGTTTCGAGACCGGTTTTCTCAATAATTACTCACATTTTCTTTGATCATTATCTTTAATTTTAATTGTTATTTTCATTTCTATCTATATTTGTCTACAGTGATTACCCATATATATATATATATATATTCAATTATTGCCTCATTTCTCCCTCCAATAATTATCCAAAAACCAAACCCAAAAATAAACCAAACAAGGTCATGATTTCAGAGCTAGGTCATGATGGTTTTACCTAACGTGGTTTTGTTTGTCTGCCTTGTTAAAAAAATAGCTTATATGTCAATGCATGATTGGCAGTTATAAAATAGTTTCAAAATATTTATTCTCTCATTACTAATCATATAGTGCCACGTTGGCTGTTGTGTTCCTAACAGTATCGTCAAATCAACGACACATGATATAATTTTTTTTATTTTTTTTGTAGATTATGATATGAAATAGAAGTTATGTATGTCCATATACAAATACTCCTTAGTACCAATGGATAGAATTCTTTATTATGCCTTCCGTCTCATATTTTTTTGTCCGCTTCCACCCTTCACAATACCTCAAAAAATTGTATTTATATTTTTAAATGTATAATGTTACATATATTCAATATGAATCTCGTTTGCTACTTCTTGAATAAATTCTATTAAACAAAGTTTTCCAAATTGTAAAAAACATGCATTGTAGATTGAAAAATATAAGCAATTGAAAAATGACACGCATGCACGTAAATAGACAAGAAATTCGAGACGGAGGGGTATATAATAAGACAAATAAAATCTGAAGGCCATTGGTGGTTGTAATCAGTAGGTACGAAAGTGATGACTGTCATGTGATCTAGGTTTTTTTTCTACTTTTGAAAATATGATCGAAGGTCAATACTGTAAATTTCAACGGATGGTGGGAGAACAAAACAAAAAGGCAAAAATACTGTTTCCCTGCAAACCAGGGAATACTAGTACTTCTAAGGGCACCCTCATCTCACTACTCAATTTAACTTTTAAGTTAAATTGAGTAGCCAAACCCCCAAAACCCCCTCAAAATCAGGCTCTCCATTTTCCCTCACCAATCTGTTTTTGCTACAGTACCGCACCAAATTTGGTGCGGTACTGTTCACGCATCAGGTTTTTTTTTTTTTTTTTTTCCCGGGTTACTTTTGTCCATCGTCAAAGGAGAGAGGGTGTGGGGAACAATAGGCTTGGGGGGTCACAACACACGTGGAGCACTGTGTGTGGGGGGAGCAAGTATAGTGGAGGGGTCCACCCTTTGTTTTGTACTGCCACATCTCCCCAGATGGGGAACAGTAGCCTTAGGGAGTTTTTTTTTTTTTTGTATAGATTTGAGGGGAATAGTTTAATATAGTAAAGTTAAAATAGAGAGTCTGATTTTGTGAGTTTTTGATAAAGTGACTTGGTAATTTATAAAAAGTGTTTTTGAGGTTAAATTTGGTGAAAAATTTGAGTAGGCAGATAAGGATGCTCTAAGTTCTAATATTCCGGAAATTTAAATGAAAATAAAAGTGAATTTATCCAATTAACTACAGGAGTATTTGGATTTCCTAATTACTTTGATTAGTTAATAGGAGTAATTATTTAGATAATTAACTAATGTTTATGTATATTTTTTGGGAAATGATTTTCACACTCCCCATTTTACAATCCACACTTTCTTTTTTGTCTTTATCCACATGAATTTATAATATTGCCCTTCTTCAATATACCTTTTTCACACGTGCAAGGGTGATATTGTAAATTCATGTGAATAAAAACAAGAAAAAGAGTGAGAATGAGGCATGTAAAAATCATTTCCCTGTTTTTTTTTTCGGACACAATTTTGGATTATATGGCACGTCACTATTGCCCCAGGCCAGTGGATAGGCACCAGAAATCAATGTGGAAATCCTTTGATATTTTTCATTCAGACTGCAAACGCAATCATACCAGTTTGGCTTGGCATTTTTAAAAATCCTGACATTGTCAGTTCTCTGATTTATAAACTCCATATGACATCATACTTATAATTTTTTGAGAAAATATATACTCCCTCCGTTCCAAATTAAGAGTCTACTACGAAAAGTCGTACCATTTTTCAAGTCAAAAGATGAAGTATTTTCGTGTATCATTTTTTGAATTTTTTCGCACCAAATTAAAGTACTCGACAAGTACTTTAATTTGGTGCGAAAAAAATTCAAGAAATGATATACTGAAGTACTTTATTTTTTTATTTGAAAAATGGTAAGAGAGAGAAAGTGGGGCTCTTATTTAGAAACGGAAAGAGTAACATATTATTGGCAACCATATGATCATCTATAGGTACCATGATAAAAATGTAGGAGTACAATAATTCACAATTTTATTTGTCTTGATTTCATAGGATAACAAAATCATACTTCGTCCCCTTATTTTTCCCCTCATTGAGAGACCAAATTTTTAAGAGAACATAATTAATTATTAGTACCTTTTACTTTCTTTCTTTTTAAAATTTTTCAATTTTGCCTCTTGATGAGATGTTTCCAAAATAGAATAGTAGACCATTTTTATTACAATAACCAGAGCTTCTCTCTGTACTTTCTCACATTCTGGGTTTCCTTTAGGGGAGGGGTGGCGCCTCCCTTCCCCCTGTCCTTTCTACCTTATCTCCCTCTCGTCACCTCCTTTCTCTCTCCATGATCTATTTTCTCTGTCTTTTAGAGCTCGTTTGGATGCTAGAAATGAAAGAGGGACGAAGAAGATTGGGTTATTTAGTCATGGTCCCGTACCTCATCCATGCTTTGGTTGCCAAAATCAACCCCCGACTAATTAGCTGACGGGCCAATTAGTCATGCCCCTCCCTGACTAAATATAAGTAGAGGGGAGGGGTGTCTATGTTTAATCGGGGGGATTAGCCCCCCAATTTACCTCCTTACCCTCACACAATTTCCTTCGGATCAAAAAATAAAGTACTTCCGCATATAATTATTTATTTATTTTTGTACCAAATTAAACTACTAATAGAGATATTTTATTCGATACAAAAAAATTGATATTTTTTTATACTTTATAATTTTACATTGTTGGCTTGTTCAGTTGCTTTGCAATATCCTTCGGATAAAAAAATAAAGTACTTCAGTATATAATTTTTTTATTTTTGCTTGCACCAAATTAAACTATTAATAGAGATCTTTAATTCGATACAAAAAAAATTTGAAAATTTTTATACTTTAGAATTTTACATTGTTCGCGTGTTGGCTTGTTGAATAGTATATAAAATAAATAAAAAACGTTTTTTAAAATAAAAAATATTACAATTAAGTATTATAAATTAAATATTGAATAGTGTAATTAATTTTGGTATTTGTATAATTTTATAAATACATAATTTAATATATGCATTACCAAGGGGAAGAAAGTATTTTGACATGATTTTACATTATCCACCCTCTTTATCCCCCTTTTATTATCCTTCATCCAAACTATGTACTATTTAATCCTCCTTTTTTAACTGTGGGTCCACCCTTCTTATTTAATCACTCTGACTATTTAATCCCTGTTAAACCAATACGTCATCCAAACGGGCCTAGGGGTGATTTGGCCAATTTGAAAAAACTGGTTTTTTGGTTCTTTATTCAAAAAAAAAAAAATTGCTTTTGTTAGTTTTGCGTCAAGATTTTGTGGTTACTGGATTTATCTTGTCGAGACGAATCCAAAGAGTATAAAATTTTGGTCAAAAGTAATACTCCCTCCGTCCCACATTGTTTGCCATTTTTACTTTTTTATTTTTCCAAACAATTATCTATATTTCACAATCTATAATGTTTTTTATAATTTTGAAAAATATGTTTAATAAAGTGAATTGAGATCTATCAAACAAGATCCATATTGTAGATAAAAATCATTATAGATCAAAAGAAATGGATTATTTTTGTAGAGGTCTCAAATAGTGACATGGTACAAGAATTTGGGACGGAGGGAGCCTCCGTCCCATAAAGTTTGGTCCTTACGAAACTACGTGCAATTTTCAAACTAAAAAATAATGTATTTACCAAAATAAATTTTGGATTTTTTTTTCACCGTATAAAAGTTCTCGATGAGATCTATCAAACAAGATCCATATTGACTAAAAAATTATTTTCGTAAGCACGTTATTTTGTAGCTTGAAAATTGCATGTAGTTTCGTAAGAACCAAACTTTATGGGACGGAGGGAGTAGTTTTTTTTAACAAAGCCAAATATAAACCAAAATAAACCAGTTTTTTGGATTATTTTTCGTCTTTATTGACAAAACTTTAAGTTTGGCTAATAATATTATACTTTTTAGATTTCTCTCGTCGAGACAAGCTAAGAAACCACAAAAATTCGACCGAAAACTAACAAGTGCAATTTTTTTTTTAATAAGGACAACGAAAAAACCAAAAAACCAGTTTTTTTTTCAAATTAGCCAAATCACCCCTTAGTTTTGTCTTACGCTTCCGGTGTTGGGTTTTCTTGGTCGTGTTCCTTATCCTACGATGGTGAGTCAGTGGTTTGGGGCTAATTTTGGAGCTTGGGGATTGATAGGCGTTTAGTGTTTTAGGGGTTGGATAGGAGTTTGTCGACGTCAACTTTGTGGTTTCGTTTGACTGGATGCTGGGGTTGAGATTTGACGATAGCTATGAGCGGTTTTTCGGGTCTAATTTTATAGGTTTTGTGTTTTTGGAGCAGGCATTTGAGGGATTCGATGGATGCAAGTTTAGGTTTCTTTTGAGTTTTTTTTTAAAGGTTTCGTTTGAAGTGTAACGATGGTGTTTTGGGGATGGTGTTCGATACAAATTTTCAGGGGTTTTACTATGTTTTGAGATCGGTATGGTACAACTCTTTGCATTGAGCATCATATAACATCCCACATGTGCATAGCCTAGACGTCAGGTATACGGTATACCATTTGAGGTTGGCCATAGCCCTCCCTACATTAGACTTTCAGAAACCAGCTCTCTACAGATTGATTCTTGGTCAACCGACCAATTTTACTCTCGACAGACCTAGTCTTACATCAGGACCGTCAGGTGCATTCATTTTGGCATTCCTAAGAGAACGGTCCAAGCCATGTCAGACTCAGAGGACATTAGACCATTAAACTATCACCCAGCTCATGCCGATCAATGCTAGGTAAAATCAGACAATTAGGGCCAAAAACTCCAGTTTTTATCTGTGCTACTCCATATCATATCAAACTTCATATATGCGCTTCACGTGATACACCGAGGCCTTAAGTCAAGTTTCTCTCCCCCCTCTTGTAATGTTTTATTGTTACCAATGAAATGTCGCTTTCTTTGTTGATAATAATAATAACATTTACTTACCCAAAAAAAAAATAATAATAACATTTGCATAGAATTCCCTAAAATTTTACTTAAAATTCATAATATCCATTCAAAAAGTCGTCAGACATAAATATTACAAACTGGAGGTTCCTATTACGATATATATTGATGTGCAAATGTAATGACTTTTATACAAAACTTATGAACCGTAATGAATTTTGATGCAAAATATTATAAACTCTATGCAAACTTTACACAAACAAATAAAGATGTGTGTAATATTTTTTCTAAAAAAATTTACACCAATTTTATACTAATGAGTAATGCCCACTTATGGGATCCCTGAAGAAACTGACTTTTTGTGGGAAGATAAAGATAATGACGAAGAAGTCCGGTATATAATTTGAAGAAGAAATCTTTTTTAAAGCCAACCAAACGAGACCCTATCTACCGAACCCACAGAGTCACATGGAACAATCTCCACAGAGATAAAGATGTTACTGAATCATGCATCTCAACCATTTTTAAACCAAAAGAAATGGGTCACTTTGTTTGATAAAAACCGGACATTAGTGAAATTCCAAACATCAAACATAAAGTACTTTCGTTTTATGTTGGATGCATAAGTTGTTAGGGCAATACTTTCTGGCCGAGGTAAAGGCGTGAAGCTAACGAATATTTGATAGTAGTTGATATTGTACTTGCGCTTCTATTTGCAGTACCAAAAATAAAATAAAATAAAACACTCCGTATGCGGTAATTAAGTTATATTGTAAGTTGTAACGAAGATACACGGACCTTGGTCCTTTTTGGCCAATTGAATGAAACGTCTTGGTTTGAAGTATTCGGGTGATGAAAAAAAAAAAAAACATGGATAAAATCTAGATGTGGGTCCTTTAGTGAAAAGACATAATAAACGAGAAAATGTTAGCTTCAACCCGGTGAACGATGATATATGCAACAAAAAAAAAAAAAAAATGGTTCGAAGGATAATTAACACTTTAAAGTATAACATGTTTACTTGAATAGACTGCCAAATAGCTTTTTATAAATTAAATGTACAGATTGTCCTTAAAACTTGATCAATAATAACTTATTCACTCTCGGGTTCTTTTGTTCATTCATGTTTTAACAACTTAAAATAATAATAATAATAAAAAAGCTTTGAATTTGAGTTTAAAAAAATAGAGTAGTGTTAATGCCAAAACTCAAATTTTTAGTTTAATTTAGTTTAATTTTTTTTTCTTTTTCAAATAGCCTTTTAGCTTAAACTAGTCAAGCACTACATTTCGGGTCTTAATTGCTGTTTCTAATTTTCAGTTGTAGTTTTATTCAACAACTGTAACGACTTGACCTGGTTGGTGATGAATTTCCTTTCGGCCTGCACATTTGGCCTTAAAATATGTTCCTAAAGAGGTGCCATGTATCCCTTGATGAGTGTTAATATACCAAGTAAGGCTCTAGATCCCAATCAATACGGGACTAAGCACACACTTTAATTTCCCCCAAAGTCGGGGGTATTAAAACAAAATTAAACCGAAGTCTATTCCAATAGAAAATTCCAAAGCCAACAAACAAGGTATTGCTTGTTAAACATGCAAACACATACTCATGGAACGAGCTATCAAGATGTCAAATTTTTTTTTTTTGATAATAAGATGTCAAATCTCATCAACCAATTTTTCCAAAAGAAAGGCATCATCTTGTTTCATAAAAGGCCAGACAAACAATATACAGTAATTTAGATATTCCAGTAAGGTGATTTTTTCAATAAGCTTTTTACTGTTTTTTATGTGATATATTGTGAGAGAATGACCTGTCTCGGTTTTGAAAAAAACAGTTTTTTGTTAGTGAAACACCTCCATAATGCTTCACCATCAAACATATATAAAGTCCATTTGTTCTGCTTAATGGATAAGCCTATAATAAGAGAGAAAAATTAGGGTGTCAGACAAGTATCACGTGACAGTAACCGTCGTGCATCTCGATCGTATAAAAGTGTTTCGGACGATTCAGATTTCTCTTTCTTCTCTCTCTTGCTCTCTTCAATCTGGGCCGTCAAAAAAAAAAAAAAATCAAACGGCCGAAATTGGCGCTGGGCACCACATGTGCCCCTAACCACTCGGCACCCAAAAGATATATACAAGAAAAGGGCCTAAGCCATTCTTTTGGCCAATCCAATGAAATATTGGATTTGAAGCATCATGATGAAGATGATCAAGATGTCAAATAAACTTTGTCGATAAATCTAGATGTGGGGACCTTATGGCAAGTCCTGTTTAAAAGAGGAAACCAGATATAGTAATCCAAATGAACACAAGCCTTTTTTCTCCCACATTGGGGACAAGGGTCAAGGAACCCTATTCATTTAATCTTGCAGGTCCAAATGGGCACAGCTGGATTGTGTTAAAAAGTTCACTTCATTTTCATGCCAATTTATGGGACCTAAAGCAACATTATTTACCCCATGGGATCTTTGCAAGTGCACGAACGCACTATGGGAATGTAGTTTATACGTCTTGTTTGCTCAACTAAAACTTCATCATTCGTGATCTGCACTGTTCAGTTTGTAGAGTTCATTGAGTAGTGAATAACACATTAATTTTGACTTAAAATCAAACTAATTGAACATTGGTATTCATTTATCAAGATAGAAGGTAGATGTTACGCATTTTTGGTCAGTTACGCGAAGGTGAACCATAGGGCCTCGTTTGGCTACGGGATGAGGAGGCGTATAACTCATACCCCTTCACACAAAACTTGTCAAACCTAGGATGAGAGGTGTGACTAGGATAAGAGGAAGGGAGATGAGTTATACCCCTCCCAGATTAATACCCCTCGATACCTCTGCAGGGGTACTAATTAATAACAGAGGGTGTTATAACTTAATACCCTAGAAAAATTACCATCCTACCCCCTCATCCTCCTTACCCTCTCCCTTTCGCCTGTTTAAAAAAACGGTACCCTAAGCCCTTGCAATATCTTTCGGATCAAAAGATAAAGTAATTCCGCGCATAATTTTATATTTCTTTCCCACCAAATTAAACTACTAATAGAGATATTTAATTTGATACAAAAAAAATTGAAAAACTTTATACTTTAGAGTTTTACATTGTTGGCTTATTGAGTTGTTTTGCAATATCATTCGAATAAAAAAAATAAACACTTCCACATATAATTTTTTCATTTTTTTGCACCAAATTAACCTACTAATAGAGATCTTTTATTCGATACAAAAAAATTGAAAAATTTTATACTTTAGAATTTGACATTGTTGGGTATAATATAAAAATTACTAAATTAATACTATGTAAATTTAAAAAATGCATAATTAGAAAAGATAGAAATAAAATTATGTGGTATGCATAATTAAATTAGAAATAATGGCAAAACATTAGGTGGGTATGCTTGATTATTAAAATGAATAATTAAATCTTTTAATTTTAGATATAATTAATAAAATGAATTGTTATATCATATTTGTTTACAGGTATAATTAATTTAATTATTCTTGCATTCATGTATTTATTTTATTGTAAAATCTAATATGACCCATGCACACGGGCAAATAAGTCATTTGCCAAGTTTTTACATCATCCACCCAACCTTATCCCTCTTATCACAAATTCATCTAAACCAATTACTATTTAATCCCCCTCCACAAATTGTCACAACATCAATGTGGGTTCACTTTTACTATCTTGTCCCCTATTATTTTATCTCACCGAAACTCATTCTGCATCCAATCGGGGCCTAGAAGTGTATGAAACGCATCGTTTTGGAGCATGGTACGAATACTTTTGATGCATGGAACACATAATTTTGGTCTATCGCATGAAATTCTTTTGGTTTATTAATTACACAATGTTTAGGGTCAGTTGACCCCGTTGACTTTCATATCTCACACAAGGTACTATTAGTTTAAGCTTAAATTTTGTCTATTGACCCCACTTAAAAGTTTTAATTTGCCCCAATCCATTGATGTATCTATTTGTTAATCTGACTTTTTCTTTCGATTAGTAAATAAGAAAAGTGAATGCACATATTTCTAATTTTTGACCCCTCTGAATCAAAAGTCCTGACTCCGTCCCTAATCCCTAATGTTTATATAGTTGTGCATCTTTTTGTTTGAAATTACAAACAAGAGTTTACAGTCCTATATCCCGAATTAGTTACCCATTTTTTGGTTACTTACCTTTGTAATAGTTGCACATTATTTTGGTACTATATATTTGGGAACAAAACTTTTAATAGCCAAATATCTATACCGGCTGATACTTGTCCAATAAAATAATCCAGACAATCTTTTGCTTGTTTTTGTTTCTTTTGGACTGTATTCCTTGTGGTCTTATTTGTAAGCACTGTATACTGTTTCCTTTTAATGCATTTTCCTATTCCTCCAAAAAAAAAAAAAACTCGTCAACGAAATAACGTCACGTTTTGTGTAACATCTTTGTGTGTGTGTGTAACTGTGCATAATATTCACTCCTTTGGATTTGTGTAACTAATACTGGTGGCACTGGTAAGTGGACCATGCTCCCATACACTACTACCGTATTCAAAATATATTCTAATCCAAAAAATTAAAAACTCAAAAGTTAAAAATAAAAAGAAAAATTCTAAAATCAACCCAATGAGCTGATTATGAGGTTTAAAAAGTGTATAGGAGTGTGTGAAAAGTGTATATAAATGTGTAAAAGTGTATGAAAAAGTAAAAAAAATACATTGGAGTATGTGTTTTTTTTTGTTTTTTTGTTGCCTTATTGTCAGTCCAGTGGGCTGACAATAAAAAGACCCAAATAAAAATTAAAAATAAAGCTCCCAAACGCCCCCTAAAAAACCCGAGAAAAATACAGCGATGGTATTGAAGAACCGTCAAATCCATTCAAGAATAGGTCCTTTGGGAGGAAATCAAGATTTGCATCAAGCTAAAAATACTGTCTGCTTTAACTTCAAAGGTTGACTTAATTGTAAAGATCTCAGGCGTAAGCGTTTGCACCCTCTTAAAATTTTAGGTTCGAAATCTTTAAGATACCAATACCATGAACTCCTTTGGAGCTAGTTCATACGAAACTTTGCTCCGACTTAATTTAATCAGGATTCCCGCAAGTGGACTGTGAAGTTAAGCTCATAAGATTAGTCGAGGTGTCAGCCCGGACCACCTAAGAAGAAAAATAGTACTGTACAATGTAATAAAGCCTGGAGCCGAAGCTCAAGATCCAGCAGGGATGGATATCGATTGGAAAAGAAAGTCTGATTGATGGATCAGTCATTTTCCAACTGTAGTTCATCATAAAAGAGATTAATTAGGTAGTAAAAACGTGTACCCCAAATCACTGCACCTCATCCACCCTGCAGCAGGAAGGCATTCATTCGATTCAGGAGATCGATCATCGAGTGCAATCTGAATCATCACCCTCGATTTGAATGCGGCTTAAATGACTTGTCATCCTCGCTCATAGTACGTGAGATAGGAAGGGTGAGAATGTAAAATTGTTTTAACTCCACGCTTGTATGGATCTCAATTATATGGATCCCAATTATATAATCTTTGGGGTGTATAAGTTAGGCCGGACACCACTTGCTATCAACCAAAAAAGTAGAAAAAATCACAGAACTAGATGAGAAGCAGGCTACACAGGATGGACTCTTTATACCAATATATTACTCCCTCCGTTCCAAAATAATAGTCTAGTACAAAAAGACGTGCAGTTTTCGGATTAAACAATAAAATGCTTCCGAGTACAATTTTTTAAATTTATTGACACCAGTTTTTTCGTAGTGGACCATTATTTAGGAATGGAGGGGTATATGTTTGGATCTTAAAATCATTGGGAAAAGATTAAAACTATTTGGTGTGGGGTGTTTATCCGATTCTCTCACTCCTCTGGTCTTCGGATCAGGATTCGGATGCTCTGCCTTCTCTTAGACCTATAAAATGAGACCACCGTTAGCGCCTAACCTGCCATCGGCACCCGATAGACACTCCAATGGGACCAGGGTTAGTAGCTTAGCGGTTATCTCCTGGTTCTCCCACAAGTGAGACCAGGGTTAGAGTCTCGGCAGAAACATTTGAGGTTTAGGGCTATGGATAGTTTCTAGACCCTTCTGGACTTACTCGCTAACTGATATTTTTATCGGATTGCAAAAAATATGCAAAGAACATCATACCTTAGTTTTTTAGAACCATAACCAAACCAATGAACTGTAGAACCTAACCAAATAGATTGGTTCTGTCCGGATCGGATCGGTTTAACAGTTATATTGATTTTTTTGTACACCCTTATTATACGGGAGTGACTTTCCATAGCCTCCAAACTCGCTCGTGCCTCCAATGACTACACAAATAACCGTTAGTGGGCAACTTCGCACGTGTCACGTCATAGGTTCAGAACGACAGAACCGTGACCTCGCCCCACCCGTGACACAAAGGGCCAAACTGTTGGTTCGTCCCAACCTAAGCCCTCCCTCGTGTTGGGCCCATACAAGCGGACCAGGCGCAGCACATGACCCGCCGACTGGCCCACTTCATTGGGCACTTTTAATTTGTCACAGATTGAAGAGATATGGCATTGAAAAATACGGCGACGGCATTGAAAAACCATCAAATCTACTCAAGAATAGGTTTAGGTCCTTTTGGAGGAAATCAAGATTTGCATCAAGCTAAGGGGATGTTCCACTAAGGTGGTTTTTTGAAAAAATTAGTTTTTCACGGTTTTTTATGTGATGTATTGTGAGAGAATGACCTGTCTCGATTTTTGAAAAAAATAGTTTTTTGTTAGTGGAACACCCCCTAAATATACAATGTCTGTTTTAACTCCAAAAAATGAATGGTCAAGAAGATCTGAGATTTAGGCATTTGGTTTCTCTAAGGTCTTGGTCGGATTCGAAACTTTTAAGATATTATGAACTCCTTTGGAGTTAGTTCATTTGAAACTTTGCTCCGACTTTAATCGGGCTACTTGTAAGGCCATTTCTAGTGCATTACCTAAAAAATGTTTATTAAAGTATACACCTAAGCACATGTGGGACCCTATTTTTTGTGCTAAGAACTTAGTTAGCTAGCTAATGGAGAATGCACTTTAATAAGCTACCTATACATATATAACTAGTTAGGACACTTTAGCGTACTCTTTTAGGTAGTGCACTAGAGATGCCATAAGTGGACTGTGAAATGAGGCCCACATGCGCATAAGATAGTCCGAACACTTGTGTTATAAAAAGAAAAATGCAATGTTTTAGTCAGCTAGGAAAAGGAAGTCCCATGCATTGATCATTTACTCACCAAATTCCGGAACTGTAGATCATGAAGAAGCTGTGATTAATTATTGGGAAAGGCTGTGCACACTTTAGCGTGTGTCATATGCACCTAAAGTATCTACTGTTGGATGGTTAGACGCATAAAAAATGTTACGAATTAGTTATTTGTTACATGAGTAATAGGTGACCTAATAAATTGAAAGGAAAAAAAAAAAAAAAAAACCTAACTGGTTCCTTACTTCTTTCTCCTTCCCAACAAACCCTAGACCCGTCGGTCTATCGATCACCGTCCCTCCTCTCTCTTCTACGGTCGGCGCCTCTCTCGATTTGTGCCATTATCTCCGTCCAAGTCGCTTCCTCTCCTCTGCTGATGTTCGTTTCAAAAAGCAAAAATTGGTTCATCATTCGTTGAAAGAGTTTTGGCCCTGTTCGTTTCCTAGTTTAGCTTTAGTTTTGATGACATCATTATTTCTCTTATTTCTCTCTCTATCTCTCTCCACTCATTACACTTTATAACATCATCAAAACTAAACTAAACTTTCTAACCAAACACAGCCATTGCCATCTCACAATATGATGTAGTCGAATATTTTAATTTGAGTATCTAATAAACTTGTTGCTATCTATATTGGGCAGGTGTCAACATTCTTCTTAACTCATTGGTTCATTTTTGTCTCTTTCTTTGCAAACCTGCCTGTTGATTATGTTGGCCTTGTTCGGTTGGGAGTTTTGAGGGAGTTTAGTTTAGTTTTGATGATGTAAGCAGGTGTAATAAGTGGAGAGAGATAGAAAGAAAAGTGAGAAAAATGATGATGTCAGCAAAACAGAAACTTACCAAAGCCGGAGCAAAGCTCCCAACCGAACATGGCCGTTGAATTTAAGGGGCGATTTTCAGGTGGAGCAAGGTGATTTGCACGTGCGCTGGTAGCAAATCCAATACGTTCCCGTACCGTTCGGATTGGAGCCTCGGAAAGTTTTTATTGGATTGGATTTGGAGGGAAAAAAAAAAGGGAATCGGATTGGAGGCGGTTCGACATTCCCTTGACCCGTTCCCTGACCCAGTTTTTACTACACATCTAATATGTTATTCACATTTAGATCCCTAAATTATTGTTAATTACTAGGGTTTCCCCATTATACATATTATTTTATACATAGTAATACACTTCATTATTCAAATTCTCAAACATAATCAAGCAGGACGTCCCCACTCTAATGGTATTTTTTGGTGGATTTTTTTTTTTTTTTTCTGATTTGCACATCGGGGCGGGACCCCAATTCCCGTTAGGAGTGGGGATGAAGTTTGGAGATGATTTTCCATTTAGGGAATGGGGCGGGGACGGAGGCTGATACATGTTTTAGGGATTAATGACGGGCATGGTCAAATCCGTCCTCCTGTCCCCGATCCGTCCCATTGCCATCCCAACACGCTGGAAATTGGTTAGCCAGAGACTTTACCGCCGAATCACATGGACACATTAGCTTGACCCCAACTTCCTGCAAGAGCTAGTTGAATTTACCTTTTCAGCTATTTGAGCAAATGTATCTACCAAAAAACTCAATTGAACAATAGTTTAGCGCACAGTCGATCTGCTGTTCATTACGAGACTCACGAAAATGTTACAAATCATATTTGTGAGAACTTACGACTTTTTGTAAGGTTACGAGACGCATGAAAATGTTACGAATCATATTGCTGAAAAATTGTGAGTTCTTAGTATAAAAGTTACGATACACACGAAAATGTTATAAATGATCGGTTTATTACGAGGTGACATAAGATGGACCGCACAATAGATGTATATCGTACACACTTTTAAGGAGTGTATATGGTTAACTTTCCCTTATTGTCTGTAGTAAAAAACTTGTACTCCACATCTCTCAACCTCATCCCCTATTCCCCTTTGCAGGAAGGCATTCATTGGATTCAGGAGATCATACAATTGCAATCTGAATCATCACACTCGATTTGAATGCGGCTTATACATGAGATGTGCAGGGTGGGACAATTAATGACCCAGAAAGATAAATTATTCAAATCTAAAATTGTTGTACTCCATATTAATTGTATGAATCCTATACATAATTTTTAGTCTGCGTAAGTCAATTCGGACACTCCTGATTGTCAAAAAAAAAATACGAACCAGTTGAAAATGGACTCTTTAATTATAACGTTATGTTATGTTTGGAGTTTAAAATTATTGGGAAAGAATTAAAAAAAATTTGGTTTCGGGGTGTTTACCCAAATCTCTCTTTCTCTCCTCCGGTCTCTAGGTCAAGGATGGACAAGGATGCTTCGCCTTCTCTTAGACCTACAAAATGAGACAACCGTTATCGCGCCTGACCGACCCTCGACATTCCAATGGCTAGTGTTTTGGCTTAAAAGTTTAAACCAGATTATTGGTTTTTTTCGTTGTCTTTATTCAATTTTTTTTTTGCATTTGTTAGTTTTGCGTCAAGATTTTGTGGTTTCTGAATTCCTCTCGTCGAGACGAATCCAAAGAGTATAAAATTATGGTCAAAAGTAATAGTTTTTTTAATAAAACCGAAAATAAATCATTTTATTGGTTCATTTACAACCGAGCCAAGCTGAGCTCAAGCACAACAAAACTCGGCTCGACTCGTTTGCACTTTGCAACCCTTAGGCCTAACCAAGGCCTTCCTCAGTTTGGGCCCATAAGAGCAGACCATGCGCATGACCCGCCTACCGGCCCGCCGCATTTGGCACTTTTCATTTGCCTACACATATTGAAGAGTCAGGAAAAGAGTAATCAGATACTCAGCCAATATTAGTGACAGTAATAGTATATTTTTTTTGGTTTGGAAAAAATGGAAAATCCCAATCTTGGGTCAATTTTTTTTTTTTTTTTTGGGTGCATTATGTATAGGATGTTAATAGGAGCTAGTGAGCTAGATTTCTATTGGAGGTGTGGATACTGCCCATCATTTTCAACCCAAATTCTCATTACATAAAGTAGACTACCTTTAAAACAATTTTGGGTCAATCTTGGATCACTTTCTCTCCATATTTATTTTCTTTTGGGTCATGAGGAAAGCCCACACCACAATGGAAGCCCACATTAATAAATACAAGTAATTATCCAATCCATGCACCAACTAGTTGACAGCCTTCCCATAGAGCATCTCCATTCTTTACACTTTTTCCCAGTTAAACTCTCTCAAAACCAACTCCAATTCTTGACTCAAATTTTTACCAAAATTAAGGGAGACTCAAATTTACAAGGCTATTTCTCTGTCTCAAATTTACAATTATGCCATTGACGGTACTTTTACTCAACTTTATGCTTAGATTTGGATTTTCCCTATGGAGTATTTTCATACGAAATGAAGCTTTTAGTAAAAATTTGAGTAAAAAAAATGAGTGAGAGGGTTAGAGATGCTCTTAGGCTCTTGCTGGGTATTATTTAGACTTGTCATAATAGAAGCCCAAGCTAAGCAAGCCCCCTCATGGGCGTGGCAAAGTATTTTGGCAAGTGAAGGAGTGGTCATGAAAGGTTGAAAGTACAGTGTTGCTAATGGTGAAAAGGCTAAAATTGGGGAGATCCAAGGCTTAATGACCCATCCTATCCCAAAATTTTGTCCAGAAACCTGGGTGGTAGTAGATGGAGCCAAGTGAGTGATCTAATTGATGGGGTTTAATTCTTGTTATTTCAATTTTGTTTCACGTATAATGGGGTTGTTGATGTTATAGCCAAATGTGCCCTATCTTTAGATCTTTCTACAACTTGGTAAGGGAATTTCCCGACCTGGATTTGTAGGGAGGTCTCTCTGGATGTTTCTCAGTTGAAGTGATCAATAGAATGTTATCGATTGGAAAAATAAATAAATAAATACTGAAGTAATAGAATAATCCTTATGGCATCAAGATCAGTCAGGACAGTGGATCAATTGTTGAAGCCTAATGCCTCATTAAGGTGGAAAATAATTTTTTTTTTAAAATTAAAAATTCCCTCTAAAAAGAAAATTAGGGGAAGGAATTCCAAGGACTATAGAAATCCTGTTTCTGCATTTGGGTAAAGAACCTACAGGCTACAGACACTGTCCTCAGGCACAGCAGAACAACCCCCCCTTACAAAGTGAAAAATAAAAAATAAAAAATCATGTCATCTGCAAGTTTTTTTGCCACCATAACAAGTTGTCATCACATAACCAAGAAATGCTCCCGCAAAACAAAAGACGGGTTATGAAAGATATAGGGTTTTGGGCCTCTTGGTCCCTTTAGATGGCGCCATTAAATGAAAAATCTACAAACAACCATAAGATAAACGGGTAAAAGTACACAAAATTCTAGACTCTTTGGTCACCATTTTCTAAACAAAAATTTAAAATTTTCTCGGAAAATGAAAGAGCTCATTAATGGGTCAATTTATGTTTCTAATGATCCAACAAATGCTAATGACATTAATAAAAAAAAGGCCCAAAGAAAAATGCATTGGTTTACTTTAATGTTTTGACAAGCTATAGCCTGCAGAGTTTTTGTTTGTTTGCCTTGGAGAAAAGAGATTATCAGACGTGGCTTATCATTCTAAGCAAAGTTCAAAATCACTTTATGAGGAATTAGCAGAAAATCACATTGAAGAAAGGGCCAAAACAGTTTACACCGAAACCTATAGGCACTCTTTTGGGGCTAACTTTTCACCGATATTTTATTTATTTTCTCTTAAATTTTAGTAGATTTGGGTTTAATTTCTACGTCACATCATTCATTTGAACGATTAGAATAAAAAAGTATAAAATTATAAACTAACGTTGAAAAAAATTCTTTACAAGATGAAAGGGCTACCCTAAAACACTGTCAAAATAAAAAATAAAAAACAACAACAACAAAAAAATAGACGGTGCCAAAAATACTCCTAAAATGTTAGCCCATAGAGGTCTAAAGGCGCACAAGAATTTCTGCAACCTTTTTTAGTTCTCTCGGAATTTGGATGGGATGGCCCTGATATCACGAAATCACGGGGAGATTCAATTTTAGGTTGGTTTCTCTGGATGAAGCTCTTTTTTTGATAATTTTCCTTCTAATAAGAACTCTTATGGTATTTTTGGAATTTGAATATATTGCTCTGGGAATTTGGGAGTGATAGGCAAAAAAACAAAGGTAAAAAAAAAAAACAGGGACACAATTACTTGGGGTGCACACCACACTCACATAGGGGAAGGCCAACAAAAATTTCGAAGCAAGTCTTATTATGTGAGTGTACTTTGGATGCGTAGTGGAAAGAATTTAGTAACTTATTTTGCTTATTTTTCTTAAGTAACTTATTTGCAATCGGGTTAAGAAAATGAGAACAGCGAGCACATAATTGTTTAATAAAAAACCATGCCTAAACTTAGGAATTTGCTCCTTCCTGCAAACGAATTGTGCAGCTCGAGACTCAACTCGGTTCGGTCTATTTAATAAACGAGCCGAGCTCGAGCTCGCTTGTTTGACTCATTAGTAAACGACCTGAGCTCGATGCTCTCAAGCTTGGTTGTTAAGGGCTCAGCTCATTACGAACCAGCAAAGCTCAATTTCAAGTTTTAGGCTCGTTTATGGAACAAACCGAGCTGAACACTACAAAGTTTGGCTTGACTCGTTGTCCCCTACTCCATCCTAAAATGCTAGGTTGAAACCCCTATACATTATCACTAGTGGATAGTGGGGCTTTGTTCTTGCTCTAATTGGACTGCCCACACTAGCAGGGACGGATCAAGGGGGGTCAAGCGGGGGCCTGTGCCCCCGCTTGAAACTCAAAATAAAAATTATTAATATTATATATTTAGCACAATTATGTTATATAATGCTGTATTTAGCATACAAACTAATATATATCTCAAAATGTAGAATTAATTTTGTACTTCAACTTTCGTTGGCTAGTTCATTTATAATTAATGATTTATAAACTGTTTGCTTATTTGGAGATTCGTAGTTTTCTTTATTTTTAACCGACGTGGAGAAATATTTTTAAAAAAGTTATCAATAAAACCTTCTTGATTATTCTAAGAACTTATCAATGTCACTTTAAACCATACACGATCTAAAAGTTGTCTAAGATTGTGTGCTCATTTTTTGTTCTTTTTTTTTTTTTTAACAAAAAGTATGCATAATTTTATAGTCCATAATAAATATCTTAATTTAGCAAGATCATTGACAAGGAAAAAAATATTGCACGATTATAATTAATAAGGTGCCCCAACTGGGTTAGATTTCTGGATCCGTCCTTGTGCACTAACGTGGATAATGTTATTGGTTACTCAAAATTAGTTGAGATGTGCGTCAGTTTGTCCCGGCAGTCGAGCTACCCAAAGATAATAATTTCGTTGAAATTTATTAGTGTTTCTTGCTACTTTCAACGTATTGTACTCATTAATGTCAAAATTGATCACAGTATAAAAAGAAATAACATTTCTCTAATATAAAAAAGAAAAACAAACTTATTCATCATGAAACAAATAGTTTATTCCCAACTCTGCGTTGTTAATCGTGTATTGAATATAAAATTGAAATGGCACAAATTTTAGAAGGTTCGGCGCACAGACAAGAATCTCGGCTCAGAAATTTATTAATAAAAAGCAAAAAAAACTAGATTTGATGATTATGGTAATTAAAAAATTATTGAAACCCGAATCGTTGACGAAAAATTACGTGAAATACATTTAATTTTGTTTTAATATAAAAATGATGGCAGTATATATATTTGTTTATTAGAGGCAGCATAAACTGTGGAGTATATTGTGCTAGGATGTTTCCACGAAGTTGCTGCATGGGTCTCATAACATGGTCCGTATGTTTCACAAATATAGGGGATACAAACCCAGATCTACATTTGTGGCCCAAGAACGGGATTTTGTGCTTAACTTGGTTCAAAATTGGTCTGAGGTTCGCTGGGAGGTCAAGGTTTGGGACTTGAGAATTTATCCATTTTCAAAGTCTCAAGTTTGAGACCTCCCAGATGCTAACCTTTGACACCATTGAAGGTTTTTCAATCGTAATCTTCGTGATTCTAAAATTATTCAAGGTGCGCACAAACTATCTTGGTTATGAAAGCTGGAAAGATAGTCTGCCTTGAATCAGAAAGATATATATTTTGTACTACTCAGAAAGATATAAATGCTTCCTTTCCAAATCTAAGACCTCATGTCATGTGCAAGAGAATACATCCATGTGTTCAGGATTATAGAAAAAAGAATAACTCTATTAAGAGCCTGTTTGGCAGCCAACTCGTAGATTATCCATTTTATATATTTGTATTTTTGAAGTTTGGGAGTTAGATTATGAAATGCATATGTTCTCCCAAAATATATTCTCAGAACTACACTTAAGAGGTACAATTTGATAATCAGCCTTGGAGATACTTTTGCATTTTCATTTTGCATTCTGGGTAATAATCTCCTAAACACTTTGCAGACTAATAATCTATTCTGACTATAATTCAAAAATCTTCAATTCACAATCCAAAATGCAAAAATAATAGGTTCTAAAACGGATGATTCTATGATGATCTCTATGCACAAAAAACTCGAGTTTTGACAAATTTATCATTTTACGAATTTCAAGGGCCTTTAGAATGAAACATGAGTTAGGAAAATGTAGATACCCAAAACCCAAAGGATTGGCGAAGTGGTATTGCCTTGGGAATTAGAGGTTTGCTCCCATCTAAGGTCGCACGTTCGATTCCTTTTCCCAGTAAACTCTTGGGGCCATTGGGGGTTATAACTGGTCATTACTTCCAAGGTCCCAGAATTATTCGAGGTGCGAGCAAGTTACCCCGGACATTCAGTTATAACAAAAAAAAGATATTTTGTTAATTCAAAACCTCTATAAACAAATTCCCGTCAATTATTATTCGATACTTTCAGTAGCGTTACACTATGACCGATACAGTTAAGTATCCCGAAATCGCTTTTTAAAATCTAGCTTGCATGTATCTTTTTTTTCTTCTAATAACCGGATGTCCGAGCCAACTTGCATGTATCTTCATTTCATTTCATCCATATATCCCTAGTTCCCATGGCCACAACCCTTTGTACCATTCAGTGTCTATGGCCGTAGCCCGTAAGCCACTTGAGAATGTGTCTCTTTTCTGTTTTTTTTCCTCCTAATTTCTCTTTTTTCTGTTTTGTCCTCCAACCCTATACTTAAAAAAGGTGTTACATTTGAGAGAAAGTTGAATGAATGGTCAGTTGATTAAATTCCTTTCCAGGCTTACAGATACATGACTCACACGATTCTGCATATTCCATTTTTCCAGAATTGGACATGATAATACGGACATTTTAATTTTCTGAATATCTATATGTGCTCAATTTTCTGGGGGCTCAAGATAATGTTGCAGGTGCATGGACATGATTTTTAGGACCACTCCAAACGACTGTATTGGAATTGTTCCAATCAAATGAAAATGACTTGCCAATTTTGAAATATACGGCCATGATCACCCATGTCCAATTCATTGGCACGCAAAATGTTATTTGTCGATCCAATCCGTATATCTGAACGCAAGCACATGTATGCAACGGGTACGCACGCATCTTAACAGTCAATTTCAAGTCAAAGAGCTTTCTTACTGGTAAAAGAGTACGTAAACAAAATCTGGACCGTCGAAAATACTTTTGGACGATCAAGATCCACCATTGTGCATCGAACGTACACGCAATGGCGGACGCAGGATTGGTGTTGCGGGGGGCGGGGCACTCCATAGCAAATATACAGAAAAATTGAAAATGTACTAAAAATATACTACTACTAGTAAGAACCTTGGGGGGTTTGCAGGGGCCAAAACCCCCCTAGCACCCCCAGGTCCGCCCATGCTTATACGGACTTGCGTGTACATCGCTTTTTCGTTGTCGATCAAACGGTGGTTATCTCTCACATCGGCACATGTCTGAAGCTAATAAGGTCGTTTACGTGCAGGAGCGGAACCAGAATTGATTAGCTGTGAGCTCAGAAATCTACTGCTCTAATGACAAACACGCGCCAAGGATCAAAATTTTGAGATGGTCAGTGAGGTAACTCTTTATTAATATTTGTGGAGTCCAATTTCTATGATAATATAGGAATTAAACCTATTTTAGGGAATTTTTTAATTGCTTTGGAATTTGGATCCACCCCCTGTTACATGTTATCATAGCTGCTATTCATCAAAATCTTCCAAAAAAAATCACCCACTTGGAATTTAATACTATGTCAATAAATTTGCAGAATGCCGTTGAAGCAACTATTCATGCCTCATTACGCAAACAGTGTACTACTTGAACTAAACCGAGGACCTCGGCTTTTGCTCCTTCTTTTTCATTTTTTATTATTCCCTCGATCCAAAAAAAAGTTTGTCATTTTTTCTTTTTTTGCTGTCTCAAAATATAGTCATTTAAAATTTTTAACGAAGGAAAGTTATAAAATTCCATTCAATTAAAAAATGAGACTAGAAGAAAATAATTGAAAAGTTTAAAGTTTAAAGTGCGCTCTAAAATTTTGAAAAAGTTCTCTGATTACATTGGTGGCAAGGCTTTCCGCTTTCCGGAAAACAATTTAAATTTAAAGTTGCTTAACTCCTATTTTATTAGAGTCAACTAATAAAGGGCAAACTAGAAAAGTTACAAGTTTTAGGTACCATTGTGTATTGTGCATAAAACGTTAAAATTTAAAAGTAGGACAAACATTTCGGGATGGAGGGACTATTACTATGCAAGTGTCAGGGCCAGTTGCCACGGGTATCCACTAATCGTGGATGACTAGTCCCAATGTCTGCTTGCGCAGACTTAGTTAATCAGAGTAAAGCTCTATATGAATTGATCCTAAAAGGAGTCGATAGCATTCGGAAGAAACGAAGATCTTAGGAGGAATCAAACACTTAAATCTCTCAAACCTATAGGTGGATGGGTGTAAGAGTAGCATTATTGCACACTTAAATAGGGACGGAGTGAGTAAGTCTTAAGGCTAAGGGGTTGTTTTTTTATTAATGAAAATTAAGAGTTTTCTCTTATCGTGTTCAAACATTGTTTGTGATTATCCTTGTACTTCTCAATATTTAATTTATACGCTTCACTAGATCAAGTAAAAATAAACAGTAACATCCCCTAAATTTACTTTTTGATTATAGAACATTATTTTTAATTCTGTATTTGAGAGTATTGAGTTGGATGCTCTAAAGTGGAGTACTCAAAAAAAATAAAATAAAAAATAAAAAAAAAAGTCTGAAAATAGGTTCTTATTCATCACCTGCGTAGTTTTCACCAGCTAGCAGCTACCATATTTTCACTTGACATGTTCACAATTAGGACAAACGCACGCATGATATTTTAGTTTAACTTCAGATGATGAATCATTGAATCATGTATTCCCATGAGTAAGAACCATTTTTTTTTTTTTTTTGAACAGACCATGAGTAAGAACCATATAACCAGGGAGCAAACCTTTACAATTTCTGGAAGGAAACACACAAATATCTAGAGTAGTTCGGCGGCCAGAGGCGGATACAAATATACAATATCCGGGGATTCAATAATCCACCTTCGAGGGGGAGAGAGATATAATAAGAGAGGATATATATAGAAGTGGATGTATATTAAAAGTTACTTGGATTATTTTGTTGTAAACGGGGAGCAGTTGCAAAATGTAAACTTGTGGGAAATTCCCATATTATCCAAAATAAATATAAAAAAAAAATCAGAAAATGAGAAATAGTGGTGGGCCATAAATATTGGTAGAGGAGGATGCTACATGTACAGACCAAGGGGCACAGAAAATGCATAGAGCGTGCTCGGAGACCTACTTTTGGGTCCCACAAGAGTGATCTGAACCATTCATTAATCTTAGGACATTTTTCCGAGGGGCCCCACTAAAATTCAGCTCAATTGGACGGTTAAAAGTGGTCGATCCCATTGATTAAAACGGCGGGACTTTGGTTTGACCACTTCTAAGCATCCAATTGAGCTGAATTTTAGTGGGGCTTCTCGGAAAAATGTCCTAAGAATAATGAACGGTTTGAATCACTCGTGTGGGACCCAAAAGTGAGTCCCCCGAGCACGCTCTATGTATTTTCTGTATCTATGGGTCGGTACCCATATGTTTTCCGGGTGGCAAAAAGAGGCCGGATATAGACTGGGGTGTATCTAAACTTATCCCATTACGTCTAAAATTTATCCCATTACGTTACAGGGGGATACGGATATCCGAGGATATACATATTCGGGAAGCAAAAACGTAACAAACACGAGATATACCCAATCATATCCGGGAAGCAAAAAAGTAAAAAACACGGGATACACACAACCAGGATGTGTATATCCGGCCAAATCTTATATCCCCTCTCAAATCCTTCTAACAAACAGGGCATCTATATACAGGTGACAAACAACGGATATACTCCGTATATCGGACATGCTAACTGGGGTAATACCATGTCCGCCGTCTATATCCTGCCAGCAAGCGTGCCACTCGGTCCACAGATCTTCATCTAGAGAGAGAGATGGAGAGATTCAAATAAGTTTCAGTGCTACTATCATATATATATTGCACATGCATACATGCAAAAAGTTAACATCGATTACTATTCACTGTTTTGTCAATCTCATCCTCAGCTTCTAAGGAAGATAAACAAGGAGTACTCGTACTAGTGGAAGAACAAGAAGAAGAACAAGTAATGGAAGAAGAAAATGACAATGGAGGAGAATTCATGGAGCAAGCAGTACTGCTGGCAACAACAGAAAAAGACCCATCTCGATGATCATCTTCTGATGAAGAAGACGATGATGAAGATGAAGTAGTGATCAAAGACAGACCAACCAACATATCCACAAAAGCACCAACAATGTAGCCATGAATCTCCTTGCCATTGGCCTTCAAATACCAGCCCAGAAGCTCCTCAAGCCCTTCCCACTCCTTCAGGCCATGGGCCTCCACCATCTCCTCCATCGACCTCTTGAAGTCCACGTACGGGTCCATTGAGTCCATCGCAACCAACTCAGTACTGCTACTGATCTCTTCTTCTTTCTCTGGACAAAATTGCCCCCCGTCGACGTCGTTGCTCTTCGACGACGATTCCCCCAGAATCGAACTCGTCTCGCCCGGCTCGAAAAACAGCCGCTCCGCCGTCCGCAACCCGCTAATCACCGCCTCCACTGGGTCGGCTGCGGCGGAATCCAGCAGCTCATCCGGATCCTCCTCCTCCTCCTCCGTGGTGTCGTAGGCGGAGTTGATGGTCTTGAAGATGTCGCCGCCGGGAGCTCGGAAAGAGAGGGTCTTGGAGTTCGCACAGGACGGCCACTGCCAGGAAGTGGCGGCGGCAGCGGTGGTTGATTCTTCTTCTTGGGTTTTGAAGAGAAGTGGGAATCTCATTTTCTTGCCCATTTCTTGATTTTGGTCTCTGAGGAGAGGGGGGGTTTTTTGATAGGGGAAATAATGTGTGTTCCAATGTTGTTTTTGTATTGGAAATGTAATTTGAATGGAATGGGATTGATTTCTCCTTTTGGGTTTTGAAATTGGGGGAGGTTCTGATGGACTATGGAGGCATTAATGGGGGGAGAGGAGTCAGTGGGTTGATTTTAAAGGAGTGGTGATAGTTGGCATCAATGAGAGAGATGACTGGTGGGGTCTTTTGTAAATTCATATATATGCACATGAAGGGAGTGAGAGAGTCGTACACATATATCTATCTATATATATATCCGTGCATAATTGACCGGTAGCGATATTGCTCCTCACACAATTGATGAAATTTGATTTTTTTGAGGTCACGGCACAAGAAAATAAGTTATTGGGAATTTTCTAGTCCCAGCATGAATGGTCTGTCTTTGTCCGGATTGGAGATGAGATTAGTTAAAGTGCGCGTAATCTGATCTGAACATATGACCGTTTAAAAAATAATATCTGGACACATGAATCTGAGTGAGCATATTTATTTTAACAAGTGAGAGAAGTAAATGCAGTTTGGTAGAGCCAATTGAATGTTTGCAGTACTTTTCTAAGCAAAGTCTTTTCCCTACACTCAACGTCTCAACCATTTCTTTAAGCTTGTCATGTGCCTTAATAACCGGGAAAAACAATTTTCAATCATTTAATGCCATCCAATTTTCAATCATTTAAGACACCAAAAATGTCATACAAACAGATAACGTCTATATAAAAGAATGAGAACTGCTAGGGGTACAACCCCTTTTAATTTGAAACGGTGAGAATTTGGTTCAAGCACTTCTAACCGTCCGATTGAGCTGATTTTTGGTGGGCCCCCTCGGAAAAATGTTTTAAGAACAATGAACGGTTCGGATCACTCGTGTGGGACCCAAAAGCGGGTCCCCGAAGGCGTGGGGTGCATTTTCGGTGCAAAATGGGGGTACCCCCAGGTTTTCCGATAAAAGAATACACACAGAAAGAGTGAACTCAAAGCTGTACATCCGATGTTCAAGGTTGGTGCGTCGACAAATCCTTAGAAAACATGTATCTTTATCCAATCCTGATATCGAATCGAAATCCTGGTTTTTTTCCTCAGTAGAAAGTGCGGGCTGGATTGCGCCAATATAGGGATCTCCCGACTAAAAGGGAACTCACTCAACTTAAAATGTTTAGACTTAAGTCATATAGCTGACCCAGCTAGGGAAAAAATATTATTCATCATCATGTATCGAACTATTTGGTCCCATGTATCGAACTCACAACGGTGGAAGAGGAGCAACCTTAAGTTAGTTGCTCCAAGTGTCCAACCACTTGAACAACCACCTCGGTGGTGAGTGGAAATCCTAGCTATGTAGCATCGCTGCCAGGGCTGGCCCAGACCCAAGCCTGGCAAGACCTTGGGCTAGGGCAACCCCCCTGGGCAGGGCAACCCAAAAAAAATATAGTACGATATATATAAATATAAAAAAGTTCCAATATGTTACTAGGGTGAGGGCCTGGTGTGGTGGTCTCCTTGAAGTTTTTAACTACCACTGACCCGAGAGCAAATCCCCAGGCGTACCAATCTTTTTTTGATTTGACACAGCCAGAGCCCAAAATGACAAAAGTACAAGATCCATTCATCCACTCTCTTTTATTACTAGAGATCGGCTTCTTTCATTTTGATTTTGATTTTTAATTTTTTTTTTGCATTTATCCAAGCAAAAAACATAATATAACCTCGATTTTTTTTATGTTCCTTTACATGTAATTTTTTTTTTTAATGACTTAGTAGTATAAGGGCAACCAAGCTCGGAGTTCGGCTAGGGCAACCCAAACATTAGGGCCGGCCCTGATCGCTGCATTGAGGATTTACTCTTTTCTCTTGGAATCTGCTGAGGACCTCTGACACCATACATTCAAGTAGGGATGTGAATATGTTTTTTGAGGCTATGTGGTAGAACCACATGAGCAACACCATATCATCAAAAGGAAGAGTGAGATGTTATATGGTATTCCATTTAATATCGGAAACTAAGTTTTTCTAAAGCTCTAGGTATTGGGAAGCTAGCTCCAGTGATGTTTCATTTGCTAAATTCAATCCACTTGATTTTATGGGATTGCCATAAAATAATGAGAAACAAGGCCTTAATTAGAATTCTAGATTTTCTTTAGGGGTGTTGTCGCCGTTGATCTATCTTGCTTATTTATTTTATGATAAATGCGTTTCAAAACCATATCAATCCATATCCCGCAATTATGATTTTTAGAGTGTTAAATATTTTTTAACGAGCTCTAAAAAGTGAACTGGGTGAATTATAACAAAAATAGTCCCGAAACTAGCCTAAGAAAGAAACTAGATTGCGCCAATATATAGCGATCTCCCGACCAACAACAGGGAACTCACTGGGCCTAGAATGTTTAGACTTAGCCATATAGCTGACCCAGCCAGAAAGAAAAATATTATCCGTCACCAGGCCTCTACTGAAATGCAAGTTAAATCCCTCTCCCAACTATCTGGTCCTGCTTATCAAACTCACGACCGGTGGAAGAGGAGGAACCTTAAGTTAGCTGCTCCAAGTGTCCAACCACTTGAACAACCACCTCCGTGGTGAATGGAAATCTTGGATATGTAGCATCACTGCATTGAGTATTTACTCTTTTATCTTGGAATCCGCCGAGGACCTCTAACTCCATACATTCAAGTAGGGATGTGAGTGTGTATTTTCTTCGGGGTACTGTTGTCGCCTTTGATCTATCTTGCTTATTTATTTCAAGATAAATGTGTTTCTAAACCATATCAATCAATATCCAATAATTATGATTTTTAGAGTGTTCAATATTCTTAACGAGCTCGTGGAAAAAAAAAATTTTTTTCTTAACGAGCTCTAAAAAGTGAACTGGGTGAATTATAAAAATAGGCCCGGAACTGGCCCATAGAAAACTACTGGACACATCTACTTGCAAAATATATTTATAAAATCCGTGATTGATGCTCGCAGTATAAATCTTACAATGGAACAACTTTTTAAAATTCTTACAGAAGCAGAAATAACTACTTGTAGACATTTTTACCCTTAAGTTTAAAATGTGGTCATTTTTCACCTTGCATGTATGGATTGTTCTCACTTATTGAACCCTTCCTTTGTCATTTTTGAGAAGGTCGCATTCAATGAAGGTAAAATGTGGAGGGAAAAACAAGTGAAATTTCAAAAGATTAAATTGGGTGTTGAAGAAACATATGGGGCTCAATATATTTGGAAGTACTTAACATGGAACTTCACGTGCTTCACCATGAATTCCAGTTGGGTAAGATTAAGACCCCAGAGTCCCAGACCCAGATAGAGACTTAGAGAGGGTGAGGTGTTTGGTGCAGATTTTGAGTAAGAAATCTCAAAACAAAAGTAACTCTGAATTCCCGATTAGGGAAATGCTAACGGGTGTCATAGTGCATCCGTTAAGAGTACAAAAAATTATAATTTAAAAGTATACTTGTACTTTTAAAGTGTACTTTTTTGTACAAGTAGGACCTACAAAAATGTACTTTTTGTACCCTTAACGGATGCACTATGACACCCGTTACCATGACTCTTCTGATTAATTCTTGATTCTAAACTTTTAGAGATCACTCTCCTTAACCCTTACAGTAACTATTTTCAAGCCTACCCTTCATTTAGGCCCCGTTCTAGTAAGAGTTTTTTTTGGGGGTTATTGGCTTCTCTTTTTTTTTTTTGATGTATTATGAGAGAATGATCTGTCTTGAGATTCAAAATAAACTGACTTAAAAAATAAACTGAGTTAGTGGAATGGGGTGACTCTACGTCTACCTTTCAACAATGGAGCTTGATGATCAGTTCATGGACGCCAAGGAACAAAAACGACACTCCATTTGTGTAACACATGGATAGAATTAGGGGTGTACAAGTAAATCGAAAAAACTGTGAAACCGGACCGACCAGACCAAACCGGTTTATTTGGATTGGTTCTATGGTTTGATGGATCAGTACTGGTTCTAAAAAATGAAAACCAGATATTTTTGGTTTGGTCCCCAGTTTCATAAATAGAAACTGTGGTTTGGACCGAACCGGTCCGTATATGTACATACTTCATCCGTCCCAATTTAATAGTTCCTCGTTCTATTCTTACCGGATAAAAAACTACTTATAACTTGAAATCGGTAATAAATTTCATATTCAATATGGATCTTGTTTGATAGATCACAATTAATTCTATAAGACAATATTTTCAAAATCACATAAAACAATGTAAATTACGAGATATAATCAATTGAAAAGTAACACGAACTCCCAAAAGGGGCTATTAAATTGGGACGGAGGGAGTATAATATAATATAATATAAGTTAATATAATATGTACACTCTTACATAACCACACACTTGATAATTTTGTCAGTTTTAAGAATTTGCTTTACTATGGATACATGTACCTCCCTCCAAAATGTTTCTTATATGTGCCTCACTACTTATTTATTTATTGACAAGGATCGGAAATTACATAAAAGAATTATCAATTATTATAAAAATTAGTGATATGTTATTCATTTTTTTTTTTTGCAATCTTTTAGTGCTATCATGGTTTAGAACCGGAAACCGAACAAAATCAGACCGGTCTAATGGTTTGCTGTGGTTTTGTTCCATATGTGTAACGGTTTGGTTATGGTTCACAATTCTTTGGAACCGTTAGATATGGTTTGGTTCCTGATTTTCTACAAAATCGGTCCAAACCGGATCATGTACACCCCTAGATAGGATGGATGTTCTCTGTGTAATGGAGGTCACTCATGAAAAAATGTTTTGTAGTGTTTCTTGATATGTGTAACGAAAGGTAACACATGGAGACATAGTATTTAGGTGTATGTATTCTGTATATGTCGTGAACTTGATATGACAATATTTTTTGTTTCACCGAATGAGGAGTCAACGAAAGTAACTGAACATTAACAGATGTTGAGGATTGTAATAAAAAAACAAAGTTCAGGGTTTTAAATGTTCACATTAAAAGATTAGGGTTTAATGTGTTACAAGGGTGAAACCCTGGGTATTTTTTTTAGGTAATTTGCCCTTCTTTTTAAATATCCAATTAATTAGATTTTATCAAAACTAGATTTTATGAAAAACACATTTATCAAACCTAGATTTTATCAATTGGGAAAATAATGTGATTTTATCACACATCCAAACAAAACTAGATTTTATCTCATAAAATCAATTGGAAAACTCAGTTTGATTATCTACGCTCACAATCTAAATGTACACTCACAATCTAATTACCTACTAATTATACTAACAAACTCTTTCAAGATGCAAAACCTATTTTTCATATATTTACCAAACACTTTACATATTCTAAGTCACAGATTAAATACTTAGACATAGATTCACAGTTCAGCCAATCCGACCGTTTAAATTGATGAAGATGCAAAATTCAGCAAATCCAATGGTCAAACGCCCCTAAGTCATCGATTCGAAGTTGGTATCTTTCATCAAATACCTAAACATGGATTCAAAGTTTAGCCAATCCGACGGTTGAAATTTCATGATCATGCCAAGTTCAGAAATTCCGACGGCCAAAATTCATGGACCACATAGGACATGGTTTGACCACTTAAACGTGGGTAAGGATGGCATTTAGGACCGATCCAATCTGCCTCTGCCCCGTACCCGATCCGATTGGAGCGGGTCTTTATTATAAAATTCGGATTTCGGGCCGGATTCGGAGGAGAAATTTTAAATTTTTTTGGATTTTGGTTCGAATTCGATTTTGTAAACATCTGACCCGAACCCGACCCAAAATATGCAATTACACTATTTTTACAGTTTTACTCTAGAGATACAATATATTACAATCAATATATATATAAGGTTCGTCACCCACTCACTTTACTTTTCATGCCTCTCGTATCTCCTAGGAGATCAACTCCCACTTGATTGACTCCCAGTCTCCCAGGCGATCAACTCAGTCTTGGGAAGATATTGATCTCCTTTTATTGCTCTTCTTTCTGTTGTAAGTAAGCTGTTAGACAAAGCAGCAGTTGTTGCTTTTGAACTTACTGAAATCTCATGAAGTACTGAAAATGATGGAGGAAAGGAAATTTTATGAAAATATAGCCGACTGCAATTGCTTTCTTTTCTTTATTTATAAGCCTGTTTTGTTATTTTGTTGGGTGGTTGGTTCTTACATTTTCTTCATATTTATATGGATTGATTCAATTTTATATCTAACTAGAGATGCATATTTCTTGGGCTTCATTTTTTGCTTTCGGATTTTCGGAGCCAATCGGGTAATCCAATACCCATTAGGGGTGGGTATGGGGATCCTGAAAAATCCCCCATCGGGGACCGCAGCAGGTTCGGAGGTAGATAACTCATTCGGAGTTCGGGTCCAGGGTAAGCAAAATCCGGCCCCGATTCGACCCGTTGCCATCCCTAAACGTGGGCCCACTTGTGGGTCCACGAACATGATGATGATAGAATGTAGGGTGAGGGTTTTCACACATAATACAATGTTGTCTCCGATGCACTTATGGCCGTTTGGAGGGGGCATTAGATGGTAATCCTGCCGTTCTAAAAAGTTTAGCCTATTTTTAAATTTCAACATTTATGTATAATAAAATTTTTAACTTTTCGAGTTTGCCCTTCATTAGATGACTAATAAAATAGGAGTTAATCAAATTTTGAATTTAAATTGTTTTTCGAAAAGCGGAAAATCTTGCAGCCAATACAATCAGAGATCTTTTTCAAAATTTTAAAACGCACTTTAAACTTTAAAATTTTCAATTATTCTACTTTTGGTCTCATTGTTTTGATTGTTAAAAGCATCTCAAGGGCATAAATGAAATTTACCAACTTTTCTTTGTTAAAAATTTTAAATGGGATCTATATTTTGGGACAGCTAAAAAAGGAAAATAGGCTGAACTTTTTGGGACGGTGGGAGTATTATTTATGCATAGTTTTCCGAAAGATTTTAGCAACCCAGTTGCTAAAATCAACCAGGATTTTAGCAAATGAGTTCAGCAGGTGTTAAAATAATGGTTTTGAAATCAAAAAATAAAGTAGTTCCGTGTACCGTTTTTCGATTTTTTTCGCACCAAATTGAAGTGCTCCTCGTGTACTTTAATTCGGTGTGAAAATTTCAAAAAATAATATACGGAAACACTTAATTTTTTTATTTGAAATACCATGATTTTAGCATCTGCTGAATTTATTTGCTAAAATCATGGTTGATTGAGCAACTGGGTTGCTAAAAAATCAAACGGAAAACTTAGCCTTACTCCTATTTATTTATAGGTTAACTAATCTCAGGTTCACACTTCATCTCTGGTTTAGGACAATTTCGCATAGGGGTATTATTTATGGGCCACTGGAGTTAATACCCCAAGAGGTGCAAATTATGGACTTCTCAGACCCTATCAACAAAATAACATCCTTTCCAATACCCTAATCCACCCAAGACCCTATAATTTATCAGTATCCCCTCATTTCAATTATTTAACAAACCAAGTACTATTTTATCTCAACTTATTACCGAAATCTTCCAACCAAAGTATTATTTTATCCTCTTTTTATAAATGTTACATCAATATGCGTCTACCCTCAATAAATACTCCTACTATCTTATCCCCTTACTATTTTTTCCATTCAAAACTCATCATGTATCCAATCGAGCCGTCGTAGGAATGAAGGAGGGACCATATGAGTACAGGTAAGATTATGGGTGTGGCCCCTTCTATTTGGGTTTGTAACATATTTTCCCCTTTTCAAAATTTGATGTTCGTTTTCATGGCAAACTTGGATTTCGAGTTCGAAAAGCCTAGGAATACAACTTTCGAACACGATTGACGTGCATCATGTGCACCGAATGGCTCCATTCTTCTAAACTTTTTGTCTAGTGGCTTTTTTGGATATTTATGACTCCCTCAGTCTCTCAATAAGTGATCCCTATCGGAATACGTGCAATTTCAAACCCCTAAAAAAATATATTTCTTTATATAGTTTTTTTATTTTTTTAATACCAAATTAAAGTACTCAATTAATTTGGTGCAAAAAAAATTCAAAAGTATTCTATGGTAGTGCATTTTTTAATAGCTACAAAAATACACATTTCCCAAAGGTATAATTTAAAACAGGACGGAAGGAGTAGTTTTTCGCGATTTTTTGTTTAACTTTTCGTCCTTTTTTAAGGATTAGTCATTCATATTGACGAGATATACAAAACCTTATAAAAATGCGGACCCAAGTTGAAAAAATTTCATAGAAGAAAATAATTTAGACCCAAAAAATACAACTGTTTCATATTTTTTTTTTTTATTTTATCTTAAGTGAATTTATTTTTCTTTTGCTCATAATTTTCTATTTTTAGACTCCTCTCATCGAGACGGATAATTGATCCAAAGAATATAACATGAATCTAACAAAATTTAGAAAATAAACAAGCAAAGCACGAAAACTAGAAAGACAAAAAGACATTCAGAGAATGGAGCCTCATGAATGCAATTGCTTAAGGAGTTGATGTTTTAAATTTGTTATACTAATCCTATCATTGCTCTTTTGAGTTCTACTTCAAATTGCAGGTAAGGTAATATAATGAATAATTTCCCAATGCATTTATGTCTCTATACCTAATACTAAAACACTAGTACAACGATTTTGGATCTACCATTTATGAAGGTTTCATGAACGGTCCAAACACTGCAAAATGCAGAAAAAAAAAAAAAAAAAAAATCCTGCAAGCATTAAAATCAAACTTTACAGAGCTATATTATTTGGTGTGTAATAGATGAACATATTACATTGTCTGCTAAAAAGAGACCTAAACTTAACACTCTGTCTGGAATTCAAAAACTTAACACTATATCTGGAATTCAAGATTCAAACACAGCTCCCAAACTACCAAATATGCCCATAAGTTCCTTCAAATAGTTAGAAGCAACTCGGGAAGTAAAATAACAACGTAGGAGATACGAATCAACATATAACCACAAGAAATGCAATTTAATCGTCGACTATTTTGATTACTCCGAAGGAGACCAAATTCCTATATTAAGAAACTGAACTGGAAACTAAAATGTTGTTTGAAGACTAGAACATGTGATGTGAGTTCCCCATCTGTCACAACATAACATCAGGGGGAAAAAAAAGAGAAGAAAAATCGAATAATGTCGAAGCTAAAAACTTATACACTCACATTAAGGGAAAATACAAGCCAGCAGTGATTTCCAAAAGGAGACAAAAAAATAAATAAATAAATAATCTGAAGATAAAAGAAAGCATTAGGACAGGCAGACATTTTGAAAGAAAGCATTAGGACAGGCAGGCATTGTTGCAATCACGCATATAGGTTCGATCAACATGGCGTTGTCTGTCCCCATCCTATATAGGACTATCCACATGCATACAATCCAAATAAAGGAATCTTGATTCCTGATAATTCTGACCATGAAAATCCTGATTGGCAGCAAAAATTCTAAATTTAAAGGGAAGGAAAGACCAAATACCTTTAGGCCTCAGCGTATTGTGGAACTGGCTTTTCGTTATCCTACATAGAAATTTCTAGCACAAATCCTTGGTAGCGCAGAACCACCAGTTCTTGAAGATATTGTATCATGGTAGTATACCCCACTATATTGTGCTTCAATATTAACAAACAACAGACGGGCTATTCTGCGGAAGCAACATGTAGTTTTATGAGCTGAATCGTGCCTTGATACTAAAAGAGGAGCACAGTGTCCTCTTAGAAGGCGTAGTAGATTCAACTCAGTCATATCAGTAATAGAAATATACAGATGAAGACCATAATGTGACACCAATAGGTAAGAACTCATTCTCAAATGATGAAAGAGGCAGAAAGATCACTCTGGGTCTTGAACAGAATGCCATAACTGATTACGACCCCAGACTATCACATGCTCCCCCATGCATTCCTGTTGGATAGATTACGACCCGAGAGTCCAGACTCATCAAACGCTTCCAAGGTATTTAGTAGTTACGAGATTCTAAATATCGTTTCACATAAACTATGAAAGTTTATCCATACTCAATACAGGGCGTCCAGCTCTAGTACTTCATACACATCAAGCTGTATATCTCTCGTAAACATATTCGTAAGACAGGGACAGGGCAGAGGAATGTTTAAGAGGAATGCTATCTATTTGAGACAGTTTGGCAGGAACTATACCTCCTAGATCAAATAACACCCCCATCTACATATGTTTCAACAAATATTTAGACTCTGATTCAAATTTTAATCAATCCGATCTTTGAAATTCATTATGATGCGGATGCTGGTGTGACCACTCAATGTTGCCCCACTGCGCTGGTCCAAGAAAATGATCTTGAAAATTTTAGGATGTGGGTTTCGCTAAAAAACGCTATGTTGTCTACATTACACTCAAGTGCACAGCTAAGATTGTGGGGCAAGTCCCTTTATGATTGCAAGATAAACCACTGGTCGAAATCTGAAGTCTATTTTCATGGTACACTCGTATTTTGAGTTTCACTTCAATTTACAGGTAATGGATAATAAAGCTAAAATATACCTGCATGCATTCAATCTATATCAGTTAAAACACTACTCCCATACTTTTGGATCTACCATTTATCAAGGTTTTATGACTGCACCAAAAACTGCAAAATGCAGAAAATATTTTCAAGGAAATATTATTACAAAAATTGCAGAGCTACATTACGTGCTGTGAAATACACTAACATTTTACATTTGTGTGCTATAAACTCTTGAAACTTAACGCTATATGTAGATCCCAAATTTAAAGGCAATACAAAATGAAATGGAAAAATAAATAACATAACAAATAATAATGGGCTTTTTGTTAAGTATACGAATGGATATTCATTTAGTATTCTCTAAAATATCAACCAAAACAGAAAAGATATGAACACAGCATTAGGCGACAAAGAACACAGATCTCAAACTCGCAAGTATTTGTGTATGTCTTCCATCAACTAGTCCTAATCACCCTCAGAAGTAGTAGGGAAAAAAACAAAGAAGAAGGAAAAATGATAAGATAAGAACCAAAATGTAACCAGAAGACAATTGACCATTACGTTTAATCATACCTGGCACTGTCGGCCCCTGACCTCTTAAACCAGTTTCTACTGTCTATATGCACATACAATCCAAAACAGGGAATCTTGATTCTTGATAATTCTTGATTAGACAATGCTGATGGCAACAAAAAAAAAAATTTGAATATTAGTAAGCATCTTTAACAGAAGAAAACCTAGACAACGTGACGCAATACTTTTCTGCATGAGCGTACATCTCGTCAAAACTAGCTTAATCCTTTTCTTCCTTGGATTCATCTGGAATTACTTAAACACATGTTCCATCTTGTCTGAAGTAAGAACATAAATTGCAACCCACAACCTCTACTTTACAGAATAGCTAGAAATGCATCGGGGAATCTGGCAAGCAAAATGAAAGATAACGCTATGTTCAAGAGTTAATTGCCAATTCCATAGTTGCAGAATCCTTCTACAATGGGTGATGAATCTGCTCCTGAGCCTCTTTCCCACGCTCCCAAATAAGGAACACCCGAGAATCTCATTCCCATTGAGAAAGAATAGCTTTTCTAACAAGGAATTTCCCAGTTGCTTTCCTCACCTATCTGCTCAAGTAGTACAAGGAAATCTTGTCTCATCTTTTCATAGTGCGGCCAGACACGTATGGGAAAGGGGCTCGTAGCAGCTGCACAATCGAAAGACGCTTCACCTTTGCCCAATTAAGCGAGGACTAACCCCTTTTGTTTATCTGGATCTGCCTATCAAGCATAAAGAATTCCAAAAAAAAAGAAAGCACCAAGGCAAAGAAAATATGCACAACGGTAACATGCTACAAGAACGAATTACCTTACTTTTACTCTAGTAATTTTTACATGACATATATTTACCGAACTAGAACTAATATATACACTCGCACAGGCGATCCTAATCTTGGAGTTCTGTATGTCTTCTCCCTCTCCCACTGCCGCTCTCGCGTCTGCTGTCTTCCACTAGGAGTGGAGTTTTGTTCGCCCTCCTTAAAAGAGGGTGAACAAAACCCTCTCTCTTATTGGTTGAAATGGTGTAAACCCCACCACAAAGTGATGTCACGTTCACCAAAAAGTGTATTGCAGAGGTAAGCATGACATCACTTTGTGTGGGTTCCACACCATTTCAGCCAATAGGAGGGAGGGTTTTGTTCAACCTCTTTTAGGGAGGGTGAACAAAATCACACTCTCCAACGAGTAATAGTTATTGAATAAAGAAACACAATCAAATGACGGTTTCTATTTGAACTTTTTACCCTTTTTCTACTCCTACAAGTTCATGAGCACAAATAGGATCTGACCTACACATGTAAAGCATGGCAATAGACCAGCAAAGTAAGCAACACAAATGAGAGGAGAACTATAAGTTAATGAAAATCACCGGAGAAAACGAGAAGGGAACTGTTGGCGCAGCAAAACCCAAGCACAAATCGGCGGCGAGGGTGGCCGGTAGACGTTCGCCGGAGAGGATCAATCTGACAACAGATCGGCAGCCATCTTTGATTCACGACCTTGGGAAAACAGGAAGAAGAGAGCCGCAGTAGGGTTTAGAAAGGGGAAAATGTGAAGATTTTTTGGTTTTATATGAAGTTGTTTTCGAAAAAATTACAAAACTGCCACTGCAATTTCTCGGGCGAAACACCCGGTACGAAAGTACCGCCCGGTATTGTCCGGAATGGCCGGAATCGAGGACGGGACGGTATTAGGGGGTGATGTTACCGGTTTTATACAAATCCGGTACGTACCGGCCGGTACGGTACGAGATTCACAACCTTGGTTCAATTACATGTGAAATAGTTTCCTAAATCCAGTATCCTTCCATGATCCCTTCACCCTTTTTAAGTGGAGTCCACTGTCCTCTCTCATTTCCACATACAACCAATTCTCTCTCATCTTATGTTTATTATTCACTCTGTGCCCAACAAACCAACATTTTAGTCAAAACTACAACTATTTTTCCTCATCCTTAACATCTTTAAGAGTACATCCATTTTTCAATGCAACAGGAATTAGACTAATGCATCACATATTTACCTTACATGACCCAATCACATTTATTATAGGAAACCTATCAAGTAGTTGGTGCCACTGCCATAGTGTCACGTCACATGCTACCAAAGTTTTCATGATCAGCTACGCCAGAGTTCCAAAGATAAGTCAAAACGGCACTTACAAAGCCCGAGTGCTCCAACAAATCCAACATCAATCCCCTGGGTTATCATAACAAGCAAAGCCTCTGTGGAATATTGGAATCCCATTCATAGCCAACCGTTTTTAGTTAGGAGATTAAAACCCATATTGACCAAAAATTCACATCAAAAAAATTAGTAGCTCCAGAAAGTCTACAATATTTTCTTGCGTGATAACAAATACAGCAGCCTGACATTCTAAGGTGCAAGGACAAGAATCACAGAACAAATACTTAACTAGTCAAGCCACTAGAGTAGGATCTGCAGGACCAGGATAAGCATATATGAATGCAACAATTTTCATCTAAATATCACCAGTTTCACTTGGTGTATTGTGGAGTAAAGATGTTGAATCAGACAAGTCCAAACAATACACATGTACGTATAAAAGAGGTTAGAATATTCAAGATGATGTGACAATGAGTAAAAAAAGCCTAGAGAGAAGCTATAAGTATGACAAAAAGTCATTACCACAATGGGATGTAAATGCCCATACAGCGTCCAAGGTAAAAGCTCCTCTCTTAGTAAAGGTAAATCCCGTCCATGAACAAAGGCAAGAATCTTCCCTGAAAGATAATTTTAATACACAAAGAATCAAACTTCACATATTTTTAGCAACTGCAAAACCCCAAGAATCACCTACTAGGCCACCACCAGACCAGGTTCATGATCCATAGAGGATGCTAGTTGCTAAACATCTTCCCACCCGACCAAAACTCAAGCTTTACTTGCACAACAGTTAATCTTGGCAAAGAAAATCCCTTACCCACCTAAGCAAGAGGTCTGAACTAGGGGTGGGAATTCCAGACACGACCAGCTAACACGACACAAAAACAACATGAAGTTAGAGGGTTTGGGTCGACCACTTTTTGACGCGAATACAAATATGGCTCGACCCACCAACACGAAATTTGAACGGGATGAATACGGGTTAGACTCGCGTAACTCAATAAGGGCAGGGAAAACTGTTTAATTTTCCGTGTCGACTCATTAACCCGAAGTGACACGACTCGAACACAACACAATACAATGCCTGTTGCTATGCCAACTCATAGCCCTTACACGTTTTTCCTTAAAGATTAGTTTTGATTCTTTTGAATTTCCTAACTAGTTGAAGATTTGATTTTCAAAAAACATACTCCCTCTGTCCCCTCTTAAGTGTAGTGCTTCGTAAATCCAACTTAATTTAGAGACATCATCATTACACCTTTCACATCAACTTTTACCTCCACTTTACATAAACTTTTACCTCCACTTTTACCCATTAACTCTTTACCCACTAACTTTTCAAAAAGGCAAAATAGTAATTGTAAAAAATTTTACCCATTAACTTTTCAAAACACGCACTTACCAAGGGACAACCCAAAATGGAATAGTAGACTATAAAAAAAGAGACGAAGGGAATATTTGGTTAACTTGTATAGGAAATATCAATGTAATTATGTAAATGCAATACGTGCATCCTGTCATACAACACATTGCAGAACTTGAATTCCATGATCAAAACCAACTGAATATTAAGTTTCCTAATCACTTTGTTTGAATTTAAAAAAAAAACAAAACAAAAAACAAAAATTAATATATTCATTAGGGCTAGTGTCCTAATTACTTGCGAGCAAAATTCTTATTATATAGTTGTTGACGTCTTTGTATTATTTTAGCTGAAAATTGTACAAAAGTACTTATATTGAGACCTATCTCTAGCTGTACCTTACGACATTTTTTATGTCATGATTTAGTTATTGTTGACTAATTTTTTTGCTGGTTTTATCATTTCAGTGCTTATAATGGTATTGAAAATGTTCTCATTTTGGTTATTGGATTAAATAAGTTGTTCAAGCGCAACATTGCCAATTGTATAATATTATGTACATAAGAAATAAGTAAGGGTCTTAACAGTGTCAAATTCAAACACGACACGGTTTTAAGCAGGTCGGGTTAGTGATATTTGACACGTTTATGTCAACAGGTGTTTTGACACAAACCCGAAAAGACATGAAACCCGCAATGACAGGACACGATGCTCGGGCCCAGTCTGAAGTGACACTTCAGAGCAATCCAATTTACGAAGAGATTCCTAGTGACTCGATACATTATTCCAGATACCAAAAACGCAAAAAGTACATCAGTAATTTTTATCGAGTAACGTAGATAAGTCATCAAGTCCAATTTTCATAGAAATCTGGCACTTTGTCAAGTAATTGAATTAGTGAACATATCAGAAAACCAAAGCAAATAAGATCAGTTGAAACCTAACTGTTTTTTAATCTGGGTTTTAGTTTGGTTACACTACAACAATTAACCAAAACTACTCCGATAGATTTAAAATACTTTAAACTCTAATTTTATCAGAGCATTAGCCTCCAACTTTTTAAAACATTTTATTCTGGATTGGGTGAACGAATACTTGTGATTTCAATAGTGAAGAAAAACTCCTGTATGGAGGCTGTTACACAAAGAAGAGCAAAAAAATTGAATCTCCAAGCAACTCTCAATTAACATAATAGTGCCACAAATGATATGTAATCACGCACACATGACTATGAGCATATATCATTATTGAGGTATATTTACACTGATGCTGTAGACGAGAAATTTTTGAAAGAATTGGAGGTTTGACGAGATCTGTCCCAAGACGGGAAAGGAATTGCCATGACCAGGGCTGGATTTTGGAGGGGGGTGACCGCACAGCAAAAATTTCCAGAAACCTCAGTAGTTTGACAACAATTGCCAAAATAATAGCTAAAATATAAGGGCTTGCCTACCCAAAATGCACTAATTTGCATCCCAAAATCAAAACCCTAAATCCGTCCCTAGCTATGAAAATTTACATGAGTAAACAATCGAAGATCAAGAGAAGTCAAAAAATAACAAACGTTTTCAAAAGATCCAAAAACCATGTGCACCAAAGTGGCCAGTCAGGACAGGAGGTATATTATGCAATAAATCAAGTAAAAGATTAAGGACATTACTATACAAACGCAATGCAGGAGAGTGATGGAGAAAGTAAGAATATCAACCAGACCACCTGCGTATCCCATACCTAGATGAATGTATTTCCACAAAGAGGGGACCACCGATAGTGTCATTTTGAGATGGAACACAGGTTAAACTGAATGTACACTAAACTTGAACTCCGTGATTGGAATTGGGAAGGTACATGCGTCGCATTGCACTAGGTAATATAGGAACCCAACCCAGACCCATACCCAACCATCGGCGAATCCTGACAAACTAAATTCCTAGTGTTACTAAGAAACAACAATTGAGTAATTGAGCTAACTTGTGCAAAAAACATTGTGGGGAAAGTTCTGTGGTCAAGCCGACAAAAATTGGGAAACCTAACTATCAGAAGGAAAATAAAACAAAACAAGCAACAAAGGAATCTAGCTAGGCTTGAATGACTTTAACCTTTGTGCCTATAAGACTAATTCCAATTGCCTCTGAGTTCAAAGCATAACAGGCATGTCCATGACAGAAGCAAGTAGAAGTCCGGAGTTGAAATACTGTCATAAAAGTAGACAGAAGTTAGAACACATGGTGAGAAATAAAAACACTATTACATAAAATCTGTAGACCAACTACTACTTAAAACCTGCATAGCATTAGATGGCATTTATATATCTTTATAACTCTCAGTAACTGATTAAGAAATACCAAAAGAAAAACTCATACCTGTGGTCACAAAAGTGAAATTCTGCAAGCAATCTACTTGATGCAGCTTCAGAGTGCCTGTCTAGAAGATAAGACAATGGCTTCCAAAACTTCAAATCAGACAAATAGCCAGATACAAACAAACAAAAATCCTTCAAATACCAGTCCTGCAAGTCGCCTTGGTTTACAATAACAGATATGGATAGTTTCGATCGGTTAATAACATGGTAATTGCCCCTGCCAGTACCGGAACCCTGCCAGTACCGGAAGTGATAATAAAAGTAGGAATGCTGTCACTAGAAAGCCTTATAGCCGAAGCTAACTACTGTGCCTGGCTATGAAGCACAGATACGGATACGATACGATACGGATACGCCGATACGTGATTTTTCCAAAAAGTCGGATACAATACATTGGGGGATACGTTGAATATAATAATAATAATAATAAACTTCCATTGCTTATCGCCAATATCAATGTATTGAACAGAATACATAGGGAGAGAGAGTCAAGTATTAGGAAGAAAGTCGAACAGTATAGACTTGCAGTGTGCCCTATCTGCCATGCCTATATCATAATACACACACACACACACACACAGAGATCAGAGACAACAGAGAGAGATGATGGACGAGAGAGAGAGAGAGAGAGAGAGAGGAGACTTACAGGAGTTCTTCTTCTCGGTCGATTTGCTTCTGTCTTCTATGTTGATCGATTTAGAGGGAAAAAAGACGAAAAAAGACTAATAAAGTCCCAATTACACTTTTCACCCACATATTTCAAGTGATAACAAATTTAGCCCTGCTCGTATCCGAAACGTATTGTAACGTATCCGAATAACAAAAAATAAATTTAAATTATGGATACTCTAAAAAACGTATCGGATACGTGATACAGAGGTCAAAATAGAGTATCCGTGCTTCATAAGTGCCTGGATCAGATATTCCTCCATGAGCTATGTAACCGGAGTTTCTATCGATCACTTTCGGAGGGGGGCAGCAAATTCTACTAGCTGAAACATGAGGAGCTTGGTCTTCAGTCGAGGGAGGGACAAGCAGACTGATGAAGATGAAGTGGTGGTATACTTCTGATGAACATTTGAATTTTAACTCTTGGTAAACTCATTAGCTATTTGGAAAGGCATTCCCTAATGGCAAGCTGATGTATCAGGGGTTCCCTAACAAGAGGGGAAACTAAAGATAAAGCAGATGAAACAGAATGAAAACACAGGGAAGAAGAGGGATAACAAAAGATCCCAAAAAGGGAAAAGAAAGGCATTCCCTAATGCCAAACTGGTGTATCAAGGCTTTTTAACATGGGGAAGAAGACAGACAAGAAAATATCCAAAAATGAAAAGACATACAATGAAGATTACAGAGAAAGGGAGAACAAAAAGAAGACTACCAAGCTCAAGCTACAAAGAAAGCGAGATAAGATGAATACGCTAGAGGAAGGTAGAAGCAAAAAGGAGATAAGAGTTATCCAACAAAGCAAGTAGAACTGTAGAAGAAGATACACTAAGGTGATTAAGATTGAAGACATAAGAGGGAGATTAAAAGGAAAGTGGACAGAAAAAGAAATAGAAAAATAAAAGAACTATCAGCCCCTTTTCTTCTCTTTCCCTTGGGTTATGTACAGATCAAAGACTTGTGGAGGGACACATATGGGAGAAGGAAGAAATAAAATGAAAAGGCTTAATTTATTCTTGGTTTTCCTGTCACTTCATTTCTCAGGATAGTCCTTACGCAAATCTTATATCGAAACACAACTTAGTTTCTCTAACTTTGCATCTTTTTCTAATACATTTCTTTCATGGGAGTCAACAATATAAAATGTTTGCATAATAACATGGTAACATGGAGAGAGATTATATATATTTTCTCGTAACTTGACAGAACATTAGTCTCAACACTCAACCATATAGAGCCATCCAAGATTATCCTTAGTTTCACCTTCTATTCCATCGAAGTGTGCTTAACATGAACGGATGTTTAGGTCACTTGAATTAATCTTCAATAATCATAACACTTGATTATAGAGCTAACAAATAATAGGATGTAGGCATTTGCAATCTGTTGGAAAACCACCAGACCTGATGCTTCCTTTCCCTCTAATACTCCTGGGGAATAATTGGGCGAAGTTATACCAGCAGAAGAGTATATACCATCTTATCCGATAATCAGCACTCATCTTAAGAAGCATTCATTCAATTTCTATTCTGACAGATAAGTTTAAGAATCAAAGAGCGATGAACACAAGGTATAGTGGTTTGGCACAAAACACACGCCTAAGATAAGTCTAGATTACCCCTTCGAATTTTTTAATTATTGAAACAGAAGGTTTTTAGTTTCACACAAAACCGACTTCCACAATGTCAAATTAAAAGGTAGTTAATTTCAGACTGTCAGACCAGGTCCCAGGGTGATGCTAAAGTGTACAAAATCGAAAGAATTGCTTAAATGATAAGTGCACCTTTAAACAGCACTCAAGGCTCCTCATATTGAATAAATAATGCCAATGGTACTAGAAGGTAGTACAAGCCCATTACCCCTCACGAGTATGGTTAACCACTTTGGAAGGTGATATGGGATGTTTTCACTTACCTTACTTATCAATGCTGGGAGATTATGACAACTCTTTTTATCAACCACGATGTTGCAGTCACCACCACTCTTTCAGGCTGGTTCCAAGCTTACGAACTACTCCCTCTGTCCCAATTTGTTTGTCCAATTTTGGGAACCCAACTTTTTTAGGAAACACAATGATTGCACCTAGAAATGCTCAACTTTCCCACATTTGCCCTTCAACTTTTTTGGTAAGTTACTTTATTTTAGATTAAAAAGAAAGAGAGAGAGAGAGAGAGGGTAAAAACGGGAATTTCATTCATCCAAAAAGTCAAATGGACTAACAATTTGGGACATGCAAAAGTCTCAAAGGGGACAAACAAATTGGGACGAAGGGAGTAGTATTTTTCTGAGACTCAGCCGACTATAGTCTTGACCAGTCTCTGAGAGAAATTTTGCCAATCTTTGGATTCAATACATTGTCGTCCACAACACAAGGTTAGTCGACCAACACTAAGAGCTAAACGTTTCCCAGTCATCTACAACTGCTACATTCAACCAGGTAAACACATTGGGGAATCAAGTTGACACAACCAGAACTACTCGAGCCCTTTTCATGACTTCTTGATCCCCTTGTCCTTGTCTTCATAGGTTGACAAAGGTTCTCCCACGGCATTCTCCATGCCAATGGAGAACTCCAATGGCATGTTCCAGCTTGTACAACCTACCTCATGCTGATGAAGTTCTCTTGTAGCGATCTTGATGAAGATGGACAACTCATATAACACTTTGAGGTGACCACATTTACATAATTGCAAAGGTGCTCCTTATGGCGCAGCTTAGGTTCTACCAAAGGTCCTAGTCATAACATCCTAATCCTTCTGGACTTAATCAAAACCATGTCATTCAGCTTTCGCAGTCATTGGTTGCTCCATTATATGCATGGTCACGCCAACTCAACTTATACTCATCTGCAGTTAATGCCCCTTTAAACTTCACTAATACTCAAGTATACCCAATCCAATAAGATCTTGTTTGGTTAGGTTTTTGGATAATGATTGGAGGGATAAATGGGAGTAATGATTGGAGAGGGATAGAGAGAGAAATAAGGGTAATGATTCGAGAGAAATGTAAGTAATGATTGGGAAATAATGAAGAAAACTGGTCTTGAAACCCAAAACGAACAAGGTTTAAATTCCTTTCTACCAATCTCAACAAGTTGCCCTATACCCTTCCGCTCTTATACTTAGTAACACTTTCACCAAAAGTGGTCAAGTAGATCAGTCAACCTTCCTTGTGCATTAATTGTTCTATGTCATGCAAACTAAACTTTGTTAATTGTCAGCAATTTTTGCCCCTTTAAACTTGACATATGCATCTCATCCATTTAAAGAATCTATCGCCTCTTAATTGCCCAACTGTCAATGATAAAACTTTCGTCTTACCTAGTTTTTCTTAAGGATATAAAGAGTATTAAACCCCCCAAGAGCAACTTGGGCTCAGTTGGGTAACTAATCCCTCGGTCCCTTAGGCTCTGTTTGGTAGTTAGGGAAAAGAAAAGAAAAGAAAATAGAGGAAAAAAGAACGAAAGTTAAGAGGGAAATTTTAGTTAGAATAATTAAATAGTTTAGTTATTTTTCTTCTCCTTTTCCCCTCAACCCAAACAAAGGAAGAGGAAATTTTTTATTTTCCTTTCCTTTCTTTTCCTTGGGTTCCAAACAAAGCCTTAATGTTGGTCCCTTTGGAGAATTCTAACAGTTTAAGGGGCATGTCTTCTAAAAATGTTGGATTTGATTTTCAACATAGCCCCCAACATGGTAACTTTTAAAACTACTTTGGAAGTCCAAAACCCTTTTTTTTATTTTTACTTTTCATAAAGGACAACTATTTTGGAACATACCGAACTGGCAAAGGGGAATAAAGGACTACACTAGGAGACAGAAGTTGTAATACTTGTTGAAACTCATTTGCTCCAGAGTCAAATCAAGCTTGAGCCCGACTTACAAGTTTGATTTGTCAAGCGGCAAACAATAAGGCTCACACAGAATTATTACTTGTAACAAGTGGTGGAGCATTACAGTGCTCTTATGTAGCTTAATTTCAATTGCTTAGAATTCTATTTACCGGCTAACCTAAGACCATAAAATGTGAAGTTTCTTTAAAATTGAGCAACCTAACATGTAATGTAGTATCTTAATACTTGATATTTGCTAAGGATCGTGATAGCAGTAATTCAGGTGAAGATATTATTCCTGACAACTCAACATGCCTCCCCATCCACTATATGACTTAAGAACTGCCAATCTAATTCTACTTTCATACAAATAAATTATCTTACCAAGTGATATGAAACCAAGGTACCTTTCTTGCAGAACTTTTGGAAAACTCCGTTAATATGCCAGTGAAAGCATAAAAAAAGTTTGACCGAAGAATTAAAAAGGCAAGACTGAAGAATTAAAAAAACCAAGTAAGACAAGCCTAATGGCCTTACCTTTTACATACGGATGCTACGTAAGTGATCTGTGTAGTAGAGACTTTCCTTCAAATACAGAACTACAACCCCGTTACCATACTCTAACTCCAAAAGTGAAATTTCGTAACACTAACCCAGACATACTCAATTCATTCCAACTGTAAAAAAATAACTCAACCAATCAAAAAAATGCAATATTAAAAAGGAAAATACTAACCACCGACCTTAGGGCAGTGGATAATGTGTAAAAAGTGCATCTATATCCGGGAAGAGTGTATTGATAACTGTGAAAGTGTATTGATATGCGTGGAATGTGTAATAAAATTCCAATTTGTTTGGCATTATATGTTTATTATCCACCGCCTAGTGAGTGGTGATTAGCAAGAGTGCAAGACTGTATTAACAAACGATGAGAACAAATCTACTTCACACAAGCATCCATCCACATTTACAGTGATATTTATTGAACGAACAATAATACTCTGATCTATTCTTTTCAAATCATAGCACTTTGCATCATTAGAGATTCAAGAGCAACAGAAATTGATCCTACACTCCGGCTAACATTTTCAAATAACCTATCCAAGGCAGCATCCAGAAGGCGAAAATCAAGGGAAAAAAAACCCATTCTGAAAATCAAAAAAATTTCAAGCCCCTATGCTAACCTTGTTTGAGTTGTTTCTTTATGCATATGATACCAAAAGCAAGACCAAACACAAGTCGAACTAGATTAGCAGTTATTCACCCCACATTCTCCAACACCAATTACAGCCACAAGCCACATACAATGAAAGACTCCAAGCCTCACCTAGAGCAACCAAAGATTCATTTCCCATCAACCAACTAAAAGGGGTTTCGTGCACAAGTTTTCCAATTCTGAGGAGAGTTGTACATCATTCTCATCTTACAACAGCAATAAACAATCACCTAAAGCTACATCGTACTTACAACCTTTAACAAGTTGCTAATTACAACAAAAGAGGGTACTTTAGCCTAAGCAATCTCTTGTTTTGATGGTCTGCTTCCCCATCATCTTGTTTAGCCCCTTTGAGCATGTACTAAGCCTTGTCTTATACGTGTGCTCTTAACTATAGATATATGTACGTGAATGCATATATGTACAAATAAAAGGAAAGCGAAACTTCGGAACGCCAATTAAGAAGAAACAATAAGCACTGACATTGATATTAAGCCACGGGTTTGTACAAATTTACCACACAAGGCAAATTCCACACACAGCAAGAAGAGAGAAAATTCAGAAAACCTCTAACCCATACAGAACACCAGCATACTTCTCAAACCCATCCTGGCAGAATCCACCCTCTCTAATCTTCTGAAAAGCATGCCAAGTCAGCAAGCTATCAGATCCAGCTTGATGGCATTTCCCCACTTCCCTTTCCACCTCAAGCGTCTCTGCCACACGCTCCAACCCTCCATATAAACTCCCACAAAACCTCATCAAATGCTTGACATCATAAACCCTAGCCCCGAAAAACACCCCCAGCAGACTCAAAAACTCACCCAACTCGTCCGGCAAGGGCTTCCGAGTCAGCACCTTGATTAAGTACCCAAAATCATATGCGCTGTGGAAAGTCACCCAGCTGACCGACTCATTGCACACCAACCCTGATGACATCATCAGCTCGGCGAACCGCGCAGACTCGATACCCAACTCGCGGTTTTTATCGAAATCCACCCCCTGGCGCCTAAGAAGCTCGATCGAGTCCGACGCGTGGGAGTCGCGCGACACATCGAAGTCTTTGAAGTTGAATTCCCAAATGTAGCGGTTGTTTGTGCCGAGATCAGGGAGGTTACCTTTTGATCAGCCAAAAAGGAACTTATTAATCTTTGCAAACTAGACGTTTAACTGAAATTGGAGTAAAAGCTTGCGTAATAGCATCTCCAGAGTCCAGCCCTTTACTCAAATTTAGGTCAAATTTTTACCCAAATTTGAGCAAAAATTTTGAGTAAAAAAAAAATCATTTCTATTGAAAGCATCCACTGGCAATCAACTAAGGCAATTTGAGTAAAAGCTTCATTAATGGCATAATAGTAAATTTAAAAAGGAGAAATTGTCCTTTCAAAAATTTGAGTAACGATTTGAGTCTCCCTTGATTTGATTAAAAATTTGAGTAAAAACTCAATTCGGTATGAGTTTGAGCAAAGGGCTGGAGTGAGATTTATGGGATTTTACTCAGATTTTGGTTCTGAGTTTAAAAAAGGTAGAGCTGGAGATACTAAGAAGGAAAATGGGAGAAAAATAAAAGAAAAAATTACTGTGCTTTAAAAGATTATTTTTTACATTTTCTCTTATCTCTCTCAAACTAAACAAAAGGAAGGAAAGAATTGTATACCTTCCTTCCTTTTCCTTATGTTCCAAACAAATCCTAAAAGGACCAAAGCGCGAGGGCATCACGAAAAAGTTGAGAGTGAGAGATAGTTGACTACCCTAAAGTTGAGAGTGAAGATAATTCATTACCCTAAGAATAAATTTGAGTAATAGCTTCACTAATCCCATGATCGTAATTCGAGTAAGGATTTGAATCCCCTTGATTTGGTAAAAATTTCGAGTACACCTCAATTTGATACGGTGTTTGAGTCAATTTGACATGAGTTTAAAAAAGGGCAAGGTCTGCAGATGCTATTAGGAGGACCACAAGCACGACCGTATCACGGAGACAGAGAGAGAGAGAGAGAGAGAGAGAGAGAGAGAGAGAGAGAGAGAGAAGTTACCATGGGAATCGGAGAGGGTGAGGCCGATCTGGATGAGGTTGAGGAGATCGACGTTGGCCTTGAGGATGGAGTAGTGGGCGGTGGGGTTACTACGGAAAGAGGTGGGACGGATGATGACGCCCGGAAACTCTGTGTCCATGGAGACGAAGGGGAACTGGTCGATGAGGAGACGGATCAGGTTGAATTCCGGTTCGATGTTGGTTGACCAGACTGATCGTACTACGATCGGCTTCGCCATTGGTGGAGGAGGCGGTGCCGGCGGTGGTGAGTCGTCGGAGGACATTCCGTGAGTCTACAGAGAGAAGGGGTTGGGGGGAGAGGGAGGGAGGGGGGTGATTTTTTTAGGGTTTGTGAAGGTTAGATGTGGGGAGGGGTGTATTTTATAGTCTCCGTACACAAAATGACTTGGATGTGGTAAATAGATTTTCTAAATTATGGTTGTACAAGTTATGACAGTTGTTTCTTGGTAGATAAGTGGAAAATATAATCTACTACTATTTTTAGTTTTTAAATCTAGAAATGGTTTATAAAATACCAATACTCAAAAGAAGATTTGGGGTAGGGATGTTACATGCATCGAAGTATTCAAGCTCGACTTGTTTACTAAACGAGCCTTAAACTTGAGATGGAGCTCGGGTTGTTATAGATAAAGGCTTGCCCTAAACAAGTCGAACTCGGTTCATTTACTAATGAACCGAGCCGATATTTAGATTGTTGAGTTCGACTCGATATTTTGAGTTTCCCAAAATAAGTCACAATGCTAAAAATCACTTTTAAAATTTTTCTTTATTAAAAAAAATCGTATTTTTTAGTTTTGCGTCAAATTTTTCATGACTTATTGGTTTATCTTGACGAGATGAATCAAAAAAAAGATAAACAAAATTACTTTTATCCTTTTATTTTATATGAAATATCTAACTTTTAGCACTTTTAGACGGTCTAAAAGTGCTAAATGTGGTCCTTACCCAAAATAAAATGAATAATTTACATTCATAAATCTAGATCGGTTAGTTGTTCGTGAATCGCACCTACTCCAGTAGAGATCTCTCGATTTCATAATTTATAGAAGCCGGCCTACATCTAGTAAATAGAGTAAAAATAATTGGGAAAACTCATGATTTTTTTATTTTTTCGATTTCATAAGTCAGAAAAGTTTGACACAAAGTTAACAAATGTGTTTTTTTTTTGGAGTAAAGACAAATTTAAAAGTGGCTTTTAGCACCATGTTAGTTTGGAAAACTCACCGAGCTTCAACTTGGTTCTATTACTAAAGAAATCGAGTCGAGCCACAAGCACTGTAATTGTGATCTCTCAATTTCGTAATTTTAAATATGACTTTTACCACTGCGACTTATTTTGGAAAACTCACCGAGCTTGAACTTGGTTCTATTACTGAAGAAGTCAAGTCGAGCCGCAAGCTACTCGAGAGCAGCTTCGTTTGTTTGATGTCCTAGTTTGGAGTTAGAGACTTGCATACGATTCTAATCTAGTAAAGGTGTTCCACTAACCCAGTTTTACAGAAAAACTGGTTTTTCACGGGATGTGTTGTGAGAGAATGACCTGTCTTGGTATTTGGAAAAAAACAGTTTTTTGTTAGTGAAACACCTCCTTAGATGTTATTTGAACCCAAATATAACTTTCTAGAAGGGAAAATCTATGAACAAGTGTACCAAAGATCAATTCGATCGGGATATCATTAAGTACGTAATCGGAACACATATAACGTGAAAAATAAATGAATCCCAATGGATCCGAAACACAAGATCAAAACCACTTGATCTATTCTTTTCAAGTTATACATATTCCGATGAGGTACTTAACGATATCCGATCGAAATTATTTTTAGTACAGTTGTACTACTTGACGAGCTTTACGGGGTGGATGTCTCTGATCATTGGAACGATGATAGCACGGCCCTCGTCGTGACTGGCACATCTCAAAACATTGGCTGAAAAGTACCTCAGTCCTTCTGGCCTTCATCTGAACAACACAATGATATGATCAAACCGTTTGAAAAATTTCCCCATTGCTTTTTCATCATAAATCCCACACGGATGTCCACGCTCTGTGGTTCGAATAAGCTCCATACTGCGCTGAACCTAGCACCAAATAATGTCTCTGACTTAGCACAATCTTGCTACCATGTAGCCCTCTCGCAACAGTGACTCTGCCTGATCACCCAACTCTCTAGTCAGCATGTACATCGCGGTGCCTTTGCACACGAGAGTCGAGACACATTTGTCTGAAAATTTTCCTCGACTCCATATGTCTGAAAATTTTCCAACACGCGCACACAAATGCCAAAAACCAAACTGACGAGAACAAGTTGCGAATGCACACCAAGATGGTAACTAACCAAAACTGACCCGGAGAAAGAGAACCCAAGATGGCAGTAACACAAGCCACCTGAAAACAACCCAGTGGGAGCGCTACACGCACAGTAAAGTTACACGATAACTCACATCCGCCATGGAACGCACCACATGAAGTAGTGGTCAGCTCTGATATCAACTGTCATTGGGCGACTCTTTTTGTCGCAGGGGAGAATTAGCTAATTAATAGACAATTAGCTAATTCATTCAACCTTTCTTTCGAACACAATTGACCGAATATAAAACTTGATAAGTTTTAATTATGAAAATGTTTTTTTCTCAGAAAGCAATTGTAACTGTTAATAGGCAGCTATATTTTGTTTTACAAGCAATCTACGCATTTGAAAAACAATCCCATTGGTTTCAAATAAGTGAACACTTCATTTGGCTTTCTTGTTTCTTACAGTAAAACATTATTTACGAAAGCCTGGGTTTTGATTCTTCATTAGGCTAAATCTACTATTTCTTCCAACCATTCCTTTTTAATTGTTGAGTATTCTATTTTGGATTGTCCCTTAATAAGTGTGTGTTTTAAAAAATTAATGGGTAAAAATTAGCACAATTATAGTTTTGCCCTTTTGAAAGTTAATGGGAAAAGAGTTAATAGACAAATGTGGAGGATAATTTTGGAAAGCGAATGTAAAACGGAAGTAAAAATTTATGTGAAAGATGTAAAATAGAGGTAAAAGTTGATGTGAAAGGAGTAATGATAATGTTATTTTAATGAGTTGGGAGGTAAAAAATTAGGGTCCGTTTTTTAGAAGGACATAGTAAAGGGGTCTTTACTTCAATAAGGACATCAACTTTTTTTTAATGCCAAAAGGACAAATCACCTATACATTCCAAAAATGCCCCCACTAGCCAAAAAAATAGAGGTAAAATAGAGGTAAAAGTTGATGTGAAAGGAGTAATGATAATGTTATTTTAATGAGTTGGGAGGTAAAAAATTATGTGAAAGATGTAAAATAGAGGTAAAAGTTGATGTGAAAAGAGTAATGATAATATTATTTTAATAAGTTGGGAGGTAAAAATTTATGTGAAAGATGTAAAATAGAGGTAAAAGTTGATATAAAAAGACTAAAGGAGTAATGATAATATTATATTAATAAGTTGAATTCACGAAGCAACACATTTAAAGGGATGGAGGGAGTGTAGTATTATTTTAAAACAAACTTTTAAAATAATATCTTTACCACCATTTGGAGGGCCTTGGACTTCCACTTAAACAAGGGCCCAAGTTTTTATTAAATATCATCCTTCTAATTATATATATATATATACAAAAAACAAGGGCATAAAATTTTTGAAGCCCCCAAAAATAGAAAAAATTGAGGACCCGATGCGGGAGAACCAGCCCTGCTAAAGTCGGCCCTAACTTTTTGAGGGGCTAAAGTGAAAACAAAAAAGTGAGGCCCTTTTTTTATGGGACTATTATAAGAGTACCAAAATAGGAGGAAGGTCTAAAATTTGTACGAAATTTTTCAAGGTCTAAAGCAGCAGCCGCGCCTCGAGCTTTCGCTCAGAGCTAGCTCTGAACAAACTTGCTACAACATTTCACCTTTAAAATAAAAACTTGTAGCAACTAAAACTAAGATCTTGGGCTAAAAGACCAAGCCCGCAGTACAGTTCGAAATTTTCCATTGCAGAACAAAGATAGCCCAACGCTGCCTTGTGGAGTAATATCCTTCACGACTTTGTTACTACAAGACCAGTACTGCAATGGGAGGAGAAACAGAAAAAAAGAAGAAGAGAAGACCAGTATTGCCCCCAAAATAGGAAATAAAAAGTAATAACAAAAAATGAGAAAAAAAAAGATTGTATTTGCAGTTGATGAGGATCTAAACGGCTCCTTCGTCAGAATTTGCCAAGTGAACAAATAAACTCCAAAAAATGGAGCACCAAACACACCGAGAGAATACGAACTGCAGACACACTGAGAATACAAACTGCAATCACGAATTAAGGGACTTTTTTCCAATATTTAGCACACACGAAATCCCAATAATCAAACAGAATCCCTGCAACATTGGTTCAAAGACAGTAGGACAAAGTTTGCGAAGCCATATGGGAGAGTTGAATACGAGAAGCTTTTTGAAGGCATTCCCTCACTTTGTGAACTCGACAGTATTGACACAACGTTACATATCCTATATTGCATAGGGTGTGCGCAATACGGTCCACGAATCTAACATTGATCCTTGTACTAGAAATAGGTACCTTCTGGAGGCTGGACTAGCTTCCGGTTATGTGCGGCCGCCATTTCCTTTTTCAGCTGCGTCAGTATATCTTCCATTGTGTACTCTCGCTGCCAATTTGCCAGAATCCCAAACTTTTTCGGTTCCACCTGCGCCAATCACGTGACATCAGACTTTCCTGGTGATTTCAGTTAAAGCAGCAGAAATAACAAACTGCAATCACTGGTATACCATTATGAACTTCATTGAGAAAACAGTAAATATGACAATAACTGGCAAATGACAATAGCCTCGGCATTCTCAAATTCTCAACCCACAATATAATTTTCCCGGACCTTAAGATGAATTCTCCACTATTTAGCTTAAAAGACAATCAGAATTTCAGTGACACACTTATATGCCAGGGGCCAGGAGAATTTCTATAGCTCAAAAGCTCGCGAAGATCGATAAAAACCAAATCACATCAGAGTAAAGAACAAGAGCAAGTAAAGACACCCAACAGTAATAGGCCATGAGTAATTATAGCCACTGTTATTAATAGCACAGGAGCTTTTGAAACACGTTGCTGTGGAAACAGGATGGAGATACAAGTTCCTTTTAAGGAAGAAAGAATAGCACGCTGCATAATAGAACAAAGTGAATCTGTGTCTTGCGGGCTCTATCTTGCCTTACCCATTGAAGTGGAAACAAATCAACTTAAAGATCAAATTCAAAGTATAATTACACTCATACCACTCCAGTTTCATGGTTGACGCAAGTCATGTTGATCCGAGAATGGAAACGAACACTTGGTGGCTTCTCTGGGTAATCTTTGTCACAGAAAAGCTTCAACTGATAAATGCGACCTTCATGTACAGACTGAAACAGAAGACTAAAAGTTACTCCATTGTTAGCATGGATACCCGCAGTGTAGGAAAAGAAAATACAAACATAATCAAATAAGCTAGTTAATTAATCAATGATGTTTGCGTGACTCCACATTAATGGCCTTCCACTACAAGTCAGTGAAAACATGTTCATCCTCCATAAGGATTACCCAGAGTTTGAAAAACGGAATGATGATTCTCAGTTCCATTTAGAGAATTAGGCTGAAAATCCATTATAGGATTTGAATCATGTGATAGAAAACATTATCAAGTTCAAAAGCCAGTTCTTGAAAGATTACCATTTCATCGTACTTCAAAAAGCAGACTCTTACAAGAATAGAACACAAAATAACTGATGACAGTTTTGATGAATGTACAGTTAATGTTCACAAATTAGTTACATTATGAGGCCCAATAATGGTTCCTGTCCAAGAACGCATGTAGATGTCATCTCCATCATCCATTCCATAGCTCACAGTACCATCCCCAATACCCTTTTCTCCACGCTCTAGTTCCTCAAGCAATCTGAAATTTCGGGGAACTGAAGAAAAAGAGAAACACATGAGAAGCCCGAATTTCAATACATCTGATGGAACATACAAAGCAATTCGAACCAAGAGCAGAAAAAGTTTTACAGGACACAGCTATTTCTCAAAGACTCGAGTCTATCATGGTAAGACATGCTAAAAGAAACAGTATTTGCCTACCCTAAAATCATTGACAGTAATGTCAACGACCATAAGTCCAAACCTCCACAGATTTCAGTAAAATCATTCTTCTATCCGCAAGAAACATTTAAGAATGATAAGTGACAGTTTATATAGGAAACAAAAGAAAACTTTACAATACACATGGAAACTACTAATAAAACTACTTTGCGGATTGCTTTCTTCAAGTATAATGTGATTTTTTCTTAGAATCACTCAAAATGTCCTGATCTACAAAGAGCTATATGTCAACAACATTGCATTATAGTTACATTCATGCAAGTATGGCAAAAGTTATGACTTGGAGAGAGTAAAGGAATGGAACTTTATGAGATTGTTCTACTTCTACCTCCCTCATTAGAGTATTAGAGAAAAAGGAGTCATCCTTCCCATGGAGAGGGATCTTCCTTTCTAAAGCCCCAACCTAGGTGCCTTTCCTTTTCTTGTTTGGACTGAAAGAAGAAAGGCCACTTCAAAATGTCACTGGCAGGTTCTTCATGGCCCCCCTTTTTTTGTCCATTTGCTTATTCGCCATTTGCCCTTGTTTCTTTTATAGAGTTTTAGGGGCAATGATGTATAATGCAGTGATGTAGTTGTGTTGCTTGTTGAGTTACATGTAATGTTCATGTGGCTTATGCCCTAGCTTTTGGCACCTAATAACTTTTACTCATGAAAAGAAAAAAGCCAAGTGTTATTAATAATGGTTTCAGCATAGGGTGAAATACATGATCACAACTGTGTAGGACCATTCACCAGCAAACTTAGAATCTCTCTCTCTCTCCCCCCTACTACTCAGGGGGGGTCAGAAATCTCTTTCTCTCTCTCCTACTACCCATTCACTGATTGATATCACTTCAAAAGAGCTTGTTGGGATAGATACAAGTCTAGTGAATCAATGAATGATGGGTTCTCTCATAAGGTAGAGGGAGATACAACAGCACGATAGCCATGTGATCGCGAAATAACGAAGACTCGGATCATCACTCATCTTGCTTGTAAAGCCATCTTTTTTAGTAGCTCACCTTTTCCAGCGAGTGATACAGCAGCAATTGCACATTTTTCAGTAGGGGCATAAATACGAAAAAGATAAGGAAGTTGATCAGTAGGGCTACTAGAACGTTGGCTGATCCGCCACACACCTCTCTCACAGGCATGCACGTGTCTGAGCACTCGCACACACAACAAAAACATAACAGTAAAGAAGTAGTACACCTGACATGAGTCTATGAATATAACCACTTATGACCACATATTTAATCATACCAAAAACTTCGTTTTCTCAAAAGTAAATGAAAAGAGGGTGGTCTCAAAATAACTTCCACTAAAATAGAGTGGGATGATCAACATCTGTATTATGTCAAGTCGTTAAGAACAGGAAGCACTATGAAGCATGTGTGCGTAAAGCCGTAAACCAGAAAATCTATAGGGATAACTTCACCACACCAGACTAATTCCAAACTTCACCCACTTCAGAGTAATGTGCGCGTAAATTTTACATATTTGAATGCTCAGATGGGCATTAAATTTCAGGCCCGTATCAAAATTAGAAAAAGCTCATCAATATGCACAAATTGTCCTTCGAGTTTGGAAAATGAATCCAGTTAATAAAGAAGAACACAATATAAGTATGGAATCTATAATTTCCTAACCTAATCTAATTTCTGATAGTACAGGTACAACATAGATATCTGCTGCATATTCGAGATGTCACAAATTCCACTCGGATTTTTTCACGAATCATGCTACATGTACAACCATTTCGGCTCCAACCATTTACAACCCCCTCACATATATATGGGGCCCATACACAATTATGGGTGTAGACCCCACGTGCATGTGAGGTGGTTGTAAATGGTTGGAGTCGAAATGGTTGTACAAGTAGCATTTTTGTTTTTTCACCCTCCTCCCTTTTAATACTATGTGACTAACTAAGTTCGTTATATACTTTTAAATGATCGTGCTCTTCCTAAACATTGGAAATAAAATACAGCCGTCCTATACAACGTTATTTGTATGGCCATGGATATAGCCATCCTCTGAGTTAACTAGGTATGGCTGGTCGTTTTCACAACATAAAAACCATTGTGCAAGAGATATAGATATGGAGAAACATGCACGCGCACGTGCGCGCGCACACAGAGGGAAACCACATAAACAACCAAGAGAGGCCAGGGAAGAGGACCAAAAATTAAGGATTTGAAATAGCTTTCTACAGAATGAAGCCAAGCACAAATGCTGGAGGGCAGCCTTGGAATAAAAAGGCAACTCAGTTACTCATGCAATAACGCGTGATCAAAGTAGCAGAAATTCCTCACGAGCTCAGTAGCAGCCAAATAAGGTCAGACTGGAAAAAAAAATCAATACTTAATAGCACTAGTACCATTATTCTTATAACAAACGGAAACCATCGCAAAAAAGTGTACAAAATCCAAGGGCAATCTCACAATCAAGAGATGAACAAACTCATTAAAATGTATGGTGTTGGATGGAACAAATATAAAATGTCATGGGACTTCTAGGTTTAGCTGGAGTCCTGGCCGCCAGAATAAACCATAACTTCACAAGACAATCACTAAGATCACACGCGCACATGCACACACACCAAATAAAAAAGAGAGAGTCGATACCAGCGCATTAGCATGTCAATTATAAAACGGCGCATTAGCATGTCAATTATTAACAGAACAAACCAAACTAGGTATTGTGTGCGCATCAATTGAAAAGACTTCTAACCCTTGCAGCATCTAACATTTCAAACTAATTTCAAGTGGCCGATAATACATATACCAAATTATTCAGGGAGGCAAACCTCTATACATGAAACACTGCAATAACTATTTTACTGCCACCATAACAATAGGGTTTTGAAGATTTTTGGGCGGCGGGCCACAGCCAATTCCTGAAAATAGCTCTTTTGGATATAAACCAAATGAAACAAAGTCTAACTACCAAAAATATTATTCTAAGAAAACGAAGAAGTGATTCACAAAATTGAAGGGCTATATAACCCCCAACCATATTACCTTCAGAAAACTGGTAATTTTAAAAAGACATCAATCATTACAACATGCGAATTTTCAACAGAAACCCCATCTAAATTCTCCCAAGAAAATTGAAACTTTCAACATCTGAACAATTCTGATGTACCAAAAACAACATCTACACTGGAATATGAATCATAAGGATTAAATCCGGCAAACCCATAACAAGAAAGGTCCGACAAATGACAAAATGTGTAAGATTAATCGTCACAATCAAAGGGTTCGAATACTGACCCACGACACTCGATCCTCCTGAGCCAAGGGTCATGTTGACTGTGCAGTTTTGCCTTTCTGATGGGTTGCGTAGAAATTGATCCGATCAAAGCAGAGCCGCACGGAGAGAGAGAGAGAGAGAGAATCTTGAGGGAAGGCAACGCGAGGGCAGGGTGAAGAATAAGTCTAAAAGGTACAAGGGGTGAGGTTGAAATATATGAATACACAATTTTGAGAGCCGACAGATTTTGGACAAAAAAATAATGGAATTGATTTTCGCAACCCTTTTATTCGTACTTCCTTTTTTGTTTTCTTTTTTTGTTTTTTTATTTATAGAATTTTATTCATGTAAATTTACACCATTAGCCTGTTGAAAAAATGAAAATTGATACTTGAATAGAAGGGTAACATAATAATAATTTAGTTGAATAAAAAAATAAAACCAGAAAGAAACAGTGCGTATAGTAAAAAAAAAAAAGAAAAGGAGTGCCAAAATTACAACCCAAAATGATTATCTTTACTTCAAATTACATTTTGCCCCTTTATTTTATCACATTTTCAAATTATCCTCTAAACTATAAAATCTCACACTTAATCACCTTAAACTTTCTAAATCTTTCAACTTAGGCCCCTTATTAATCTTCAATCTCTTGATGATTGTTAAAGATCCTAGAAAAGTTTACAATTGATGTTTTTCCTTCAAATATGATGAGATTATCAGAAATTATTTGCATAATTAAACTTTCATATCTATAAAAATCATGGGGTCTTTATCTATTTTCTTTTACATAAAGAAATATTTGCATTATGATCGATAATGCAAGGGTATAGAGAGTTGTTACCAAACCAAATCGAACCCTATGTCCTGATTAAATTTTGGGTTGGCTACATGATTTTTTTTTTTTATTGAGATCTATTAAAGGCTACTAGTTGATTTATTCTCAAAAGACTCGTATCTAAGGCTAAAGCAAAGGGAGAATGATGGTTGAGGATAAATAAACGAAGACGATTCAGACAAAGATATGGTTTTTGTTTTTGTTAGATATGCTAGTTTACATGCAAATCATTTTGGAAATTTTTATGGGGTGATTCTATTTGCAACCCCTTATTTACCCCATACAATCCAATTTCTCCATATAACTCACAACTAAAATTCCTCACACAAATTTACTATATACAACCCACGAAATACCCCTAAACTTCCCACAATACCTCTCTCTCAAAAACCTAAAAAAATTACACTTCATCCCCCTCCCCTCCCCTTCCCCATCATCTTCCTCCTCTCTCTCCCTAAAAAAAATTTGAAAAACCAATCAACCCACCTCTATCCCTCCTCCCACCAGTCGACCGCCACCTCCCTCCTCCCTCCCATCGGTCGAGCTCCACTTCTCTCCTTCCTCCCTCCCACAGATCGACCACCACCATTGTCTCAACCACCACCATCGTCTCTTGGTTTGTGTGGCCCTACAAGTAGCATACTGTGGAAATTGGATTTCTGCTCGTATCTATTTCAGTATGTAAATGTCGAAATACATCATATTTTTCGACAATATCATGTCAAAAAATATGACGTATTTCGACATTTACATATCGAAACGTATGTTATCAAATTAAGAAATTGGGATAATTTCCCAAGTATCTACTTCGGTATCCAAATGTCGAAATAATGTATTAATTTTGACATTAGTTTATCGGAAATTATGATGAATTTCGACATTAACTTGTCGAACCGTATGTTGTCAAAATATGAAAATTTTGAAGTACTTCTTTGGTATCTAAATGTCGAATATGTGCAGATATTTCGGGGTGTGAATGTCGAAAATATAGTCGTTTTTCAAGGTATGAATGTCAAAAAAATGGTCGATTTTCGGACTTGAAATTAGGGGTGCACACGGTCCAGATTGGACCGGTTCTCTACAAATTTAGTAACCGGACCATTCCGACCGGTTCTAAAAAATTAAGAATCAAAACCTAACCAATACACGTGAAAAACCTGTCTAGATCCAAACCACAAGACCGGACCGGTTTTGGTTCGGTTACAGTTCCACTCAATTAAGGAAGACTTTATCACAATACAAAATTCAAAAGATTATTTAGAATTTAGAACACCAAAACAACTCATAAAATAAATAACTAATTATATGATTTTATAAGATTCATAATTTTGTACATGTATAAATATATTTAATACACACACACACACACACACACACACACACACACACACACACACACACACATATATATATATATATATATATATATATATATATATATATATATATATATATATATATATATATATATTATGGTCCGGTTCGATTGTAATCGTGGTTCTTAAATTGAGAACTAGTAACCGAACCATAATTACTGGTTCTTAGATTTTTAGAACCATAACCAGACCAATGAATCATAGAACCAAACCAAATAGACCAGTTTGGTCAGGATCGGATCGGTTTGGTGGTTATATCGGTTTTCTTGTGCACCCCTACTTGAAATGTCGTGGTTTCTAGGCTGAAAATTTTCGAACGAAGGAGTGGAAGGAGTGGCGATAGCGATGGTAGTGGCAAGTTGAAGGTTTTCAGACCTGAGAGGTGAGATGGTGGTGGCGGGTTGAAGGTTTTTGGACCTGAGAGGTGGATGGGTGGCGGCAATGGCAATGGGTGGCGGCGATGGCTAGCAAAGGGGGAAGGGGGAAGAACGGGGAAGAATAGGAGGGATTTGGGGTGTTTATTTTTTCAGGGGCATTTTAGTCTTTACACAATAATAAAAATTGAGGAGTTTTTAGTAGGTTGTATGGAGAAAATTGTGGGTTGCTAATTGAATCAGTCTTTTTATGTTAATATGCGAAAAATATTTGAGCGCTAGTTTGAGCTCTTTGATGGCAATTATGCAACTAGAGACTCATAAGGGGACAAGTTGAAAGGTTTAGATAGTTTAAGGTGGTCGAGTGTCAAATTTAATGTAATTTACAAAAGTGTGATACTTTAAGGGAAAGTACATGATTAGCCTTGTTTTACCACGTTCTAATTGCTCTCTACACCCCAAAGGACCAAAAAAAAAAAAAATAATCAAGGAGTGACTTAGTTTTATCAATCACCAAGTACTTTCATCTTCAACCATACCTTGCTGTTTTTTGCTCAAGGGCTTATTATATAGGCTTTAATCCGTTGCCACATATCTCCTGTTTTTTCTCAAGGGATTATTATATAATCCATTTTCTTACGACTTACGAGTATTCAACCTTTCCTTTTGCATTTGTTTACAATGAATCTTTGGACTAGATTTGTTTTTAAAAAGGAATATTACCTTGTCTCTGTGACCCTATCTTTCTCTAAGCCTACCAATTTCTCCAAGGTATAACCCTCGACCTAAAGGTGAAGGGTCCAAATTGGGGTGAATCCAACTTATTAAACAGAGCCTTAGGTAATAAACTTCATCTTGTGGGATGAATAGTCACAAATTTGACCAATTGCTCTATTATTTTCCGTTTCTTTCCATCTTTTCTCCCTTTGAATCCAAACAACTTAGTGGGAAATTCCCACAAGGAATTTGCCACGTTTAGCTTTGTCATTGCTCTCATTCTTCTAGTCTTTTTTGTTGTTTATGGGCTTGGTGTGGAGTAAATACTTTTGCTATTGTGCTAGATATTGCGATCCATACTCTAAATTTGAGATTGTTTTGGGAACAAAATTATGCTGAAAAAACAAAATAAAAAGTATAAAGATAAGTTGAATGTGAATGTTCTTTAGACAAAAAGGACTATCTAGGGTAACCATGGTTTCAAGTTTACATTTTTGTTGGTTCAAAATGGCCAATTCGAGACTCTTAATCCTTTTGAACCTGCTCGAAAACAATCTCCTTAATGGATCGGTGCTTTGATACGTTAATTAAGGAGTAGAACTGGGGATGCATATGATGTAATCGCGGGACACTTCTTTGCCAACTGTTTTGTTGCCTGATTACTAGTTGATTTGATTAAACCAGCTACACGAACTACAATACTTGAATTATTTTCTTCCCTTTCACTACATGATGTCAAAACTTGCTACTTGCTTCCATTTTAGATCACAACCTTTGCAAGAAAAAGGCTAAAACCATTTTCATGGCCGAATTTGACCAAAGAAATGGCCAAGTCATTTTTTGGCTCTAGAAATGGCTCCCAGTTAACTGAGAGAAGTTTGATCTTCTAGCCAAAATATGGCTTTGGCCGCTAAAATGGCAACGCATTGGAGATGCTCTAAACTTTGGAGCATCTCCAATGGTCCTAGCCAAAACCTGTTTCTGGTTTGCTACCATGTTATTTGGTCAAAATTTGGCAAAAGTATTGCACTGGTGCAAAAACCATTGTTTGGTTGCCACCAACTACAGTAGTTGGATCATATCCACAATATTGCAATCATTAGATTGCTCAAAGAGCCATTGAAGCATAATCCTTGCAAAAAATGGCCCAGGCCATTTTCATGACTAAATTTGGCTGAAGAAATAACTTCTTTGGCTCCCCACTGGAGGGGAGAACTCCAGGACATTTTCATGGCCAAAATTTGGCAAAAGAAGGGCTTCTTTGGCTCCCCATTGGTGGAGAGAATTTTTTGGTCTTGAAGCCAAAATATGGTTTGGCTCCCAAAATGTCTATCCCGTGGAAATGTTCTAATAGGTGATGATTGTGTCTATGCCACTAAGTTTTTACGCATGGTTTCAAGCCATGAGTATCAACATTTTTCTTTAAAAAAAAAGGGAGGAAAAAAAAGGGAAAGGGAGAAGTACTCTTTTTCAGACCTCAAGTGGGTACCATTACTTAAGTTTAATTATTTCGGTGGAACCTAATCTATAAAATTTGGCAGGACTAATATGTGTTACGACCATATCGTACCGTATCAAAAATATATTTATAAAAACAAGGAATTAACCCTTACTCAAGAGAATAGTGGCTAAGTCTAAGTGTCGATCCGCGGAGACAGTTTCGCTAAATTACGTTAATTTTGATTAATTCCTAATTTAATTCAGAAAAAGAGATTTTAGTGATTGATTTTTGGAAACTAAATTAATCTAAGAAACGAGTAATAAAATTGATGAAGAACGAATGAAGGAGAAATCTAGGGTTTCAAATCCACCCCGACCACGTAACTAAGACATTTGTAGGCTAGGTTTATTATTCGAATCACAATTTGTCAAGAAGATAATTATGTTGTTAACAGGCATAAACTATCCCATAGCACGGACCATCTCGCTGGCACAACCCGTCTCTTTCACGGACTGTCCAGTGGCACGATCCGTCTTACGAGCATAATCTATCTCATTTACCCAAGCACAAACGTAGAAAACCATTGTTTAACTAGGTATTTGAGTTGCAATCACAAACACTCAACCAATAGAATTAAAACGATTCCATCCATATGTAATGAAAACATGTTCTAAGTTAAACAATCGATTCGAGTTAATAAACCTAACGCCTACACATATACAGAGTTACTTGGAATGGGGCTTCATCTTCCCCTTAGAAGGTGTTTAGCCGGCCATGGAGATGGAGATGAACGCTTGATTTGACGAAGAACTTGAAGAACCCATGGATTGACTTGCTTTTCTCATTCTAAACTTGCCTCAAAATATTCTAGGACCCGCAAAACATACAAAGCAATGACCTATTTATAATAAAACCTAAAAAACCGTGGTCAACGCCCTAATCCATGTTTGACTCGGGCAAAACCGCTCGGGCGGCTTTGATTCCCACCCAGGCGGAAATTTCAGATTTTAGCCCAAACTTCGCAAGCTCGCCCCGGCTTCATCCAAACTCGAAATGACGCGATTCTTGGACTGTTGCGAAGCTCTATATATCTACTTTGTGTTCCATCCATCATGTTGACTCCAATTAGCACTTTGAATAGTTTGGCATTCTCCAAAGCCTACAAACACAATTCGACCATTATAATTCATCAAGTAACTCTATGATTGGACTATTAAAATGTTAATTAAAGGATTAAATGGGTGCTTTTTGGCGCCTATCATGTTACATGAATTTTTTGGGTTTTTAGTATTCTCCTACCTTGATTATATATTTTTAGGGTTCGAAGTTAGTATATGTTGTAACTAGGTACTGTTCTATTTGTGTTTGATTATGTTCACTTGGCTGTCGATTGCATTTTGATACTTAAGTTTGCCCATATTTTGGATGGAATTCTGGAATTTTGATATATGTTGGATTAGTTTGGAGTAGCCCTAGTTGAATACTCCGTGTTTATTAGCTGCTAAGTCAAGAAGCTGGTGAATTTAGTGAAGTAATATGTATGTTATTTTATACCTTTGAGCTTTCAGTTGATACTTGAGCCTAGAGTTTATGCTCTCTTGCAATTGTTGTGGCTTCTCCTGTTTTTTTTTTTTTCTTTCCAAGTTTTGTTTTTTTATTGTTCTTTTGTCATCTGATTTTCTCTGAATCTCTGCTTTGGATTCTTGTTCCCCATTTGGGACGAGGATGGAGGGGAAAAAATAATCACCGTTGGGCATTGGGGCGGGGACGGGGGAGGGATTTGGGGATTAGGGACGGAGATAGTAGTCTCTGGCCCCGATCCGTCTCCATTGCCATCCCTATTCCCTACGTGGTGATCTCTTAAACAATGCATACGTAGATTTATTCCCCGTACACAAAATTTCATAAATTGTTGAAACCGGCCAAATTAAAGAACTAATTAAGATCTTTAATTTGATGCCGAATGTTTTAAAAGTAATGTACTAAAGTACTTTATTTTTTACCAAAAATTTGTACGTTTTTCGTAGTTATATCATTTGCGAACAGATGAGCAGTTAAACTCGTGCTTGCCAAAAGATAAAAGGGGCTGGAGTTCACTATTTTTAATGGGGATTGGGGGGCAACAAGCTGATATTGTGGATCTTTTGTCTGAAAAATATCAATCATAATTAGAGCTCTTACAAAGAAAAAAAAATTCAACACTTTCTGGCATCACTCCACTCCATAACCCAAGTAAGGGTGACAATGGGTCTGTTCGACCCATTTTCTTTATAAATAAAATCAATCCAAACCCAAAATTATCACTTCTAAATCCGAGCGCTAACCAGTCGGGTATTTAAACAATAACTCTACCTTGTATGGTTTTTTCCCGAACCCAATTATACGCGTATACAATCACATATACAGTAGTGATTTGTGCGTATATATGTATATGTTACTAGATGTTACTATTACTTACAGTTCGGGTTCATTTTGAGTTAGGATTTTTGTGTGTGGATAGCATATAGAACTGAATCGCATTTGAAATTCGTCTATTTTTTCAAATAAAAGAATCACTTAAAAATCGGATAAGTCGCTTGCAAAGTTTAATACTTTTCATGTGATAATCTTTATTAGCTGTGACTTTTAATGAAAACCTGCAGTGGTGATAATGCAGAGAGAGAGAGAGAGAAGTGCGGGGTTGCATGTGTGTGAGTTAAGGAAGGGGGAGTTGGAAAATAGAGTAAAACCCGAATCAAATAAAACCCCGAGTGGTTAGGTCAAGTGGGCGTGAGAAAATAATAAGCGTTTGTCTTTCATGAGATCGCATGTTCGAATTTTACAGAGGGCCGCTGGATGGTTTATCTGGTCATTAACTTCATGGCTCCGGAATGAGTCGAGTTCTGCACAAGCTGGCTCGGACATCCGGGGTTAAGTAAAAAAATATAACTTGAATTGAATAGGAAGGGGGGAAATCGGAGAAGAGATGGTTGCACCAATAAATAGAGAATGACAACAGAAGATGGCATTTTGTGGGCAACCAACAAGATTGAAAAACTCAAGTGGCAAAAAATCAAAATGATAATAAATAAACATTGAATTGAATTTGTATTTATCAATCTGACGTAATAGCCTCCTTTCATTATTCTCAACCGTCTCAATTACTCTTGCATTTATTTTTTGTTTTTATTGTTTTCTCAAATCTATAATGTTTAATAAGTTCCCCTGTTTTTATTTCAATGCTCGAACTACCCCCAAAACCCCCCCAACCCCACACTCTCTTTCATCATTTTTTTTATTCATCCTTCCTCTGTGATTGCAAAATTACACTTCTTTTCTCTGCCCCTTAACAAACCTCTTTTGACCTTTCTTTTTTTTTTTTTTTTAAACTCAGGGGTCCGAGCCAGTTTACATGCACCAAAATTTTTTTTTTTTGACCTTTTTTGATAACTCAGGTGTCTAAGCCAACTTACGTAATTAAACGATTCAAACCTTTTTTTGACCTGAAACAGTTTAGTACATCTTATTCATGAATTTATGCACATTGCAATGTCACATCTTAATCGTATAGTACGAACAATCTTCACCTTGTTTGGTGAACCACCATAAAGATAGATATATATTTTTTGCAGTCTTGGTATGCCAACTCCCGTGGCAGGTGTTAGGGATTTTAATTGGGGTGAAATTTTCTTTTGTTCGTAGGAGTGTAAATGGGGTGGCGCATTTTTCGGCTAGGAGAAGTAGTAGTGCTCTGGGTAGACTACACCCTTAGTCGTTCGACTGTATAGTACTTTTAGGTAATTATTTTGTGTACTTATGTTTCGTATCAAGAAGTTATTACCAACTTGACAATAAGAAAAAAAAAATGGGACATTTACCATCAGGTCACTCTTTGATCCTATAATTATCATCAGGTCAAGCCCAACTCTGAAAAATTCTCATCAACTCCCCAACCCGTATAAAAATGCCTAAATCATAGGGTACCCCATGAAAGTACCTAAAATTCTCGGGTACCCTATGAAAGTGCCTAAACCACTAAACCCTATAATAGGAAAGTGCACCCTAAACCTAAACTCTAGGGTACCCTACGACTAGGGTACCCTTATGACTAGGGTACCCTACAACTAGGGTACCCTACAACTAGGGTACCCTATGAAAGTGCCTAAAATCATAAGATACCCTATGAAAGTGTCTAAAATCCTAGGGTATCCTACGACTAGGGGTACCCTACAACTAGGGTACCCTATGAAAGTGCCTAAAACCCTAGGGTATCCTACGACTAGGGTACCCCATGAAAGTGCCTAAAATCCTAGAGTACTCTATGAAAGTGCCTAAACCACTAAAACTCTATAATAGGAAAGTGCACCCTAAACCTAAACTTTAGGGTACCCCTATGACTAGGGTACCCTATGAAAGTGCCTAAAATCCTAGGGTACTCCATGAAAGTGTCTAAACCACTAAAACCCTATAATAGGAAAGTGCACCCTAAACCTAAACTCCAAAAAAAAGTGACTTACCTTAGTGGTAATTAAAAAAAATGACTTACCTTATTGGTAATTAGACATCTATTTTCTAGACCTAGAGGTAATAATCCCAAAAAAAATTCCCATTGCTGTCATCTAGGTTTTAACTCCATGATTTTAAGATTTTGATGTTCAACTTGAACAAAATACCCCCCCAAAAGTTAGGCCCGTTCCACGAATTTGTTCTACTAAAATGCTACACTTCCAACTAAAAGTCAGAAGTCAACTTGCTCCACTATCGAACTTCCCAAACAATCGAGACTTTCACTCAAAAAGACAAAATTGCCCCTCCAAGTATTTCCATCCAAAACACTAACCTTTTCCTCTTCGCAATTCAAGGGCAGTATTGTAAGTTTCTATAATAACAGACAAAAGTCGAAAGGCCAATAGTCAAGTTAGTGGAACAACTTATATAATCTTCAAGATAAACTAGCCAAAAGGACAAAAAGCTAGCCTTGAAATGATTCAAACTACTAGTTGACCCAGCCGTTTGGAGCTCAAAAAAGAGAGACAAATAATGGTGATATACTAATACTATCTGATTGTATCATACCGAACTCCTATGATTCAAAATGGTAATTGGCTTTGGCCTAGGCCTAGAAACAGCAGAATTCAGCAAATTCAGGATTCTATTTCTGATTATGTTGCCTCAAGTTGAGAGGGATGATGAAGTGGTTTGGATTGGCTCTCCTACAGGAAAATACATTACCAAATACACATGGGAAGCTGTGCGAAGTAAGAGAGAGAAGGTTCCTTTTGCTCATGTGTTTTGATTCTCTAATAACGTTCCTAAATGGGCCTTCATTCTATGGTTAACTTATTTAAAGAAGCTTTCAACTAAAGATAGACTTAGGCGATGGGGGATGGGAGTGGATCCAATCTGTGTTCTATGTAATCAAACCGAAGAATGTATCCAACATTTATTCTTTAAATGCAGCTATTCCGGAAGAGTTTGGGAGACTATTTTGGCTAGATTTCAGATCTGTAAAGTGGTAGAGGAATGAGATGATGAAATTGCTTAGGCCATTGGTTTTTGCAAAGGGAAGAGCTTCAAATCGTTGTTGTTTCGACTGGCCTTTGCTGGAGCAGTTTATCACTTATGAATTGAGCGCAATTCACGAGTGTTTGAAGGTCGCCATAGCAGCTCTGAAGAGGTCTTGGTTTGTATTGAGGAGAATATTCGATTGAAGATGTACATGGCGAAGTTCCCTAACTCGAGGGAAAATAGGAGCCTGTGTGATTCTTGGCATGTTTCTCATAGAATTTTAGAGCAAGTTGTAAATAGGACCTAGTGACTTGGAGTAGTCTGTATAGGACTTTATTCTTTGGAAATGCTTGTATTGAGGGCTTGCTCTTTGGTTGTTTTCTTTTGGTTGGTTATAAAATTTACTCTTACCAAAAAAAAAAATTAATTTCTGGTTCAAATAATAAAATACTCCCGTAAATAATTTTTCGATTATTCGAGCTTACATTAGTTATTTATTCACACATTTTTTTGTTAGGGGCTATCATTTGGAGATGAAGGATGGGAGGGAGCAGGGTTTTTTCTGATAATTTTTTACTGTTCACTGTCCGGGCTCAAGCATTGACAGCCACGGTAAATCTTTGAAATGCCTGCCACCTCTACATAGTGGGGAAATGCCTATTGTGTTTGGTTTGAATTTTGAGTTTTAGTTTTGTAGTGATTAGAAGGAGAAATAGAGATAATAATTAAAAAATAGGTATTAATGATTGGAGAGAGATAGAGAGAAAAATAAAAATAATATTTAAAAATAGGGTTAATAATTGAGAAAATCGGTTCTTGAAAACCAAAACGAACAAGACCGCCACTTCTACATAGTGGGCCAACCTAGTTCAGTGGGCCCAAGCCAAGAATATGCAGTACTTGCACAGAACCTAGTTCTCCAAGAAGAATAAAATAGAATCATTTCTGATCACATAATTTTACCATCTTTCTTGCCACTGCTTTTCATTTTCTTTTTCTTTTTTTAAATTTAATTTCTACTAGTTTTTACTGTTTTCCCCTTTATTGAGTCGTATTTTTGGAACGTACTGATTCTCCTTTATGCATCAGACAGTTGACTCTCCACTTAAATAGCCCCGACGTGGCGAGATGTGATCCGACATGAGCAATCAAAATAAAATTAAAAAAAAGCAGAAAATAACCTAACATTTTAAATAAGAAAATTTTAGGCAGTTGGACATAGCCCCATGTAACATTGTCTTCCTGCTAAAAGAGGAAAATAGACCTAAACCAACCCATATCCTATAGATTAAAAAAAAAAAAGAAGGAAAAATACATAGAAAAAAATAAAGAAAAGATAGCACTATTCAAGCTCCGTTTTTATTTCTAAAATAAAAATGGAGCTTAAATAGTGTTACCTGCAAAACATTAAAATAGCAAAAATAAAAATAAAAGCCAAAGATCCTAACATAGCTGAAATTTTTTAGTAGAGCCTGCGTACTTCAGCTCTTCCTTGTCTTGTTAACGGCGGCGGTGGCGACAGGATTTTCGCCGAAAACGTCGAGCAACACGGTGCTCTTGCACTTAGGGCACCGTGGGTCCGCCTCGGCTAGCATGACATACATGAGGCACCTAGGGCATCCCACTAGCATCATGGAGGTGGCTTCTGGGCTGTTGGAGTACCGGTGAGTTGACTCGTCCTGGTTGAGCTCCGACGACACGCACGAACTCGGCGGCGACGTCGGTGACACGTTTGCGGGAGATTCAACGTGGCGGTTGGCCCTCGGTGGTGATAAATTCAGCTTCAAGTCAAGCTTTGGTCCGCTCCGGCGACTCATTTTTCCTTTCCCGGGAAATGATTTCACAGCTATGGTAAACAAAAACAACAACGTAAGAAACAAAAACTGTTCATTAACGTAGAAATAAAAAAACATAAGATATGATCGAAGAAAATACCTTGAGGAGAGAGAGATTTGAGGAAATTTTTGTTGGCAAAAGGGAGAGGAAAAGTCTTATCTAATTGAACAAGAACATGAACAAAGGTCTTGTTCAAGTGGTTGTGGTGGTTGGTTTTGAACATCAAAGGCCATTTATATAGGAGGATTCAAGGGGAAGAAAGATGGGTTCTCTTTAAAGCTTAATTTAATTAGAGAGGGAGAGGAGAGAGAGAGACAGGGTAGAGAGAGAAATTATGGAAGTGAATTGAATTGAAGGGGTGGTAGAAGACGAGAGAGTGTAAATATTGAGGGGCAAGAAATTAATGAATTAAATGGTTGTGGAAAAAAAGTAAAATACTAGTAGCTAGATGGGTGAAGGAAATTTGAAAAAAGGGAAAAATGGAAGTAAATATTTATTTTTTTATTTTTTATTTTCATTAATTGCTTTAGGGGATCAGTCGGTGATTTATGTTTGTATTTGGGTATGTATTTTTTTTTAATTAATATAAATAGTTAAATAGTGTTGGATAAGAATTTGGTGTGTTTTAATTTAATGTGATAGAACAATACAAGGTGCAGCAAGGGCAAGCATTAAAACACATGAAAAGACCCAAATGCTTTTAAAGCCAAACCGAATTCCTAACAAATCCAACTACACCCCTAGGGATTCTTAATTGATATCTTAATTTCTAGTACGTCTCTCCTACATAGCCTTCTTTGTTTTCCATGTGAAATTAAAGGATTATATTTATAAGCCTCATTTATTGGCATATACATATATCAATAATTTCATTTGGGAAATGGTTTTCACTCCTTTATATATAAATACATCAATGATTTCATTTGGGAAATAATTTTCACTTTTTCGATAAATACAGCACCCCATTTTTGTCTTTCAGTGAAATTCAATATTGTGTAAAATTTTTACTAAAAGAAAAGTGGTGGACTTATAAAATAAAAATAAAAAAAAGGTGTGGAAATCACTATCATTTCAGTTTTTTTTTTCTTTAAGAAAAAAGGCTAATTATTTAAACAAGGAAAATTTTATTACCAAAAAAAGCGGAGAAATAGTTTGTATAACATGCTAATGTGACACTATTTTTTTATCACTAATTATATACAATAATAAGTTTTTTCATACGGGTCTTTTTTTTTTTCTTTCCCTACGTGAAGAGAATTTTTGTGCATAGCTTATCTGTAAGGTGCAACCATTTCTAATATGTCAACCACCCCACTTAAGGTGATGATGTTGGCATCATTTAATCGAGGAACCTTAAGTGATTTAATGTACGTGCCAGCTATTTCATCCTTACTCGGTTTTATACATGCTTAACCGAAAATAGGCAAAGATAAAGCCACAAAATTATTATTATTATTTTTGTCTTTTTATAACTAGGTGTCCGGGCTAATTTTCACGTACCTTAATTAATCCTGGGAAACCAATGTTACCGTTTACTAGCGGGAGCCCATTTAAAGGCCACAAAATAATTTTTAGTTTCATGGAGAGAGCAAAGAACAGTGATTAAAAGACAAAACTATCCATGTGAGAACAAATATCATATATTTTCAACCAAAAAAAAAAAACAATATGTAAATATTCTTTTTCTAGTTTAGTTGGGTAGGATCTCTGCATCTCATAGTTTTCAAGTTCGAATCTACCTACTTGCGCGCGTGTGTTATTACTCTTTATTTGTGGGGATTATTTCTCCCCTTAATATGGTGGATTTGGGGTACCTGTAGTGACTGAAGTCATTATATCCCCGTAGTGACCTCAATTGTAGGCCTTCTATAAGCTGTATTTGGGATCGAAACCATATAATTTGTCGGGAATGTTAAATAGATCATAAATGTAAAAAATTAAATTAATTGAATATTGGCAGTCATATGTTCAGATAACATTTATATGGATGACCAATATCAATTGTGTGTTTACCAATCTCCAATAATCCTAATATTTTGTTCCCACAATGTGTGTTCAACATTCCTAAAAAAATGAACAGTTTTGACCCAAAAATGAAGATTTCAAAGGTCTCACAATTGAGGTCACTACGGATATTAATTGGTCTGGACTTACCGTGATTGTGGGCTTTTTAGATTGATGTAATTATGATACTTGTGCGATCAAACCAACATTTGATTTTTGGGATTATTATTGCCTTTAGATGGGTATAACAGTCATTTTCTTTATGTGTCCGAGAAGTCAAACAATTGGAATATAAAGGTCCATAACGGTGTAAATGCTTTAGCTGGAAAACAACTACTGCTAATGAGGAAGAAAATTGGTACAAGTAAAATTAGTTGAACAAATTCGAAACGCTTACCTTATTCTGAAATGTGAACACTCAAACTAGGACTATTATGTGTCTGTTTAAAGATAGTGTTTTGACTTTGCAAATTTTTTTTAAAGGGATATTCTAGTTAAAGGTTTCATTTAGGGGAGAGAGGGCACAGAGCAGTGGAAATTTGGCATCCAAACCATTTCCCAAGGCGGCTCCCGGTTACATGTATCCATTTCTCGTTATACTTCTATTTCCGTGCACTTTCAGTCACAGAATTGCATGAAAAACTCCGTTCAAAAAAGCTCCGACTGGTCAGAGTCTTTTGTGCAATCCTAAGTCAAGAATTACAATAGTTAACAGATTAGGTGTGTCTTTTGTGCAATCCTACATCTACAATTACAATGGTCAACAGATAAGGTACCTTAGACATTACAAGTGATTTGAAACATCTGAGACATAATTTGGTGCTCTTTCTCTCGGGTTTTGGGTTTACTACCCTACTGGGTAAGTAGCAGAGTAAAAAAAAATGCTCAGTTTTGTTTCTTTGGCTCCAAAAATTCCTAATTCAGAAAGAATGATTGAACTTAGAGTTCAAGTTTCATCGTCCACTTAGAGAGTTCAAGTTTCATCATCCATCTCAAGAAGAACAAATGAAAAAATGCAGAAAACTACAATCATCACTGCTATTTTCGTCAAATTTCGAGATGTGAAGCACAGTTGTCTGTCATGTCGGTACCGAAGCTAAAATCTAACCACGTGTAAGTGTATGCCTACACGGTGTTGGGAGTATGTTTAAACCCAACAAAGGGTTATGGAAACTTGAACTTAGGCGTTGTCAAACCGAGTCCTGATTTTCTATCATTGAACCGTCCCCTGCTAGGGGCTTCAGAGTACTATTTGATCAGTAACAATACCAAGAAGTGCATAAAATAAAACAACGTGAAAACATAGGAAGATGATCTACAAACCCTAGGAAACGGCATAGGCAACTATAAAAGGAATATAACGTAAGAACATAATCTTTGACCAGAATTTAAATCCAAACAATAAAAAGCAAAAAACATTTTCTTGGTATATATGTACACGAGCATGAATCGCATGTACCCAAGACTTAGAGCTTCCCCAACCCAATTTTTCAAAACTCATCATGAGTCAAAAGATGATTTCTTTGTACTGTAAATAGTGAATTTGAAAATGCTACTGTTCACTTGTGTTCCAACCACGATTCTCCATAAATATCTTATTCTTTGAAATAACACACTTAAAACTAAATCATCTCTCATTTTCTCTCCAAATTTTTTAACATTAATTTCTTAATATTAACCAGATGTACTTTTTAACTGTATAATCATATCCTATATTCACAGTTATCAAATATTTTTAATTGTGTAAATTTATATGAAGAACATTCTTCATAATTTTGAGGGTTTTTTTTCACGTATGAAGAAACAAAAGAAAGGAAATGAAGAATTGTTGGAGAGCACACATTCTTCATTTTAATAATTTAAATAAGTCAACCTTGGGGGTTAGCCTAGTAGTCAAGATTTGGAACTTGAGAGTTTGTTATCTTCTGCGGTTTCGAGTTCAAAACCTCTTAGATGCAATCCTTTGGGACCAATCTATTAAGAGTTTTGCTTTTGCTTTTAATCGAGCCCCAAAAGATTTGAAGATGTGAAGGGTTGATTGGAGATGCCCTTTCTTTCCCTGTCAGACGATAGGGTGATAGAATTTAGTTAGATTACTATAAATAGTATCGATGTTGTTCCACCATCACCTCGAACCCAGAACTTTCCAACACTCAAGTACTAAACACAATCAACTGAGCTAGAAGCCCTGGTCAGAGATGCTCGTCAAGATGCCTAGCTAATTCTATCCTGATGCTACAGGCAAGCTCACAACCACTTCAAATCATGTGGTTTTGACCCTTGGCAAAAAGCTTAATTGGTAGAGTATCATTTACGGAGTTTAGTACTACATGAGTAGAGTATTATTTAAGGAGTTTAGTACATGATTAAAGTTGTTAGTCCCAATTATGAAGGCAGACCTACTTTCCATATGTGGCAACAATTCATTTGACTATGATATTGCTTGCATATTATGGCACACTACAAATAGACTATATACATCAATGTCCCTGACAGATACGTACACATCCTCTCTCACAAGTTCACAACAAAGAAATGAGGACATTTTGGTACATTTCATTTCTAGCTATTGTTCTATACTGTACTATTTTTGATTTCCTATTCATATTTGTCCTTGTGATTAATGATTAGGATAAAAAGCTACCTAAACACACATTTGTGAGATTTTTACGGACTAGGGGGCTATGTTGTGACAAGCTGATGTGCCCTCCTTTCTTGTCTCTTCCTGAACTTGAAAAGTTAATTCGAACCGTTCAATGTTTAGATCTAGAAGTGAATAGCAGCTCCGCAATAAAGTCAATCTAGTATCAGTAGCTTACTAATCGAATCATCTAATTTTGTTGTGCATTTTTTTTTAAAAGAGTTTTTTCTATCTGATTGACTTAATCTTTTTCGGGGCTATTGTTTGCATCAACATACAATATAGACGGTCTGGATTATCTTTTCGAGCTCAGGACGAGACACAAACAAAGGCACAACAGAACCCCTGGTGTGTGAGCCCCGAAGTAGCATAATGGTTAAAATTTCAAGAAGACAAAATCGAGGTAAGATTCTTTGAATTTTTTCACGTAATTTCACCAAAATAATGAGACGGCCGTTGCATTCTTGGAATTTAAAACCATCTTGATCGGTTCTATACATCCTAATTGTATGAACAAAACTCAGTTACTGTCGTTATCTACAAATTTCTGAAATATTTCTTTTTCTCAAGTTGCGCAAAATTGGACCCGTTTAAAATCAAAAGTGAGACCCCCTTGAGAGCGTCTCAAACCATACTTAATTTGTTCAAAATGAAGAATTGTAGCACTCCAATCATGCTTCGTGTGAATTCTTCAAAATAAAGAATCAAATTTGATTCTTCATATATATGGAGACTCCTTAACAATTCGAAGAATATTCTCCATATAATTTTGCACAATAGCATCTCCAAACCAATTTTCCATTTTCAAGAATAAAAATAATTTATTTTAATTGAAAAATGCGATAGAAGAATCTCACTATTCACACACACTCTAACCACAATTCTTTATTTTTATTTTTACTCTTCCAATTTTTATTCAATTTGTCTCCAAAACTCAACTTTCCCTGAAAATATAAATTTTCAAGTTTCTAAATATCTTGAAAATATATATATTGAAAAGTGGTTTTATTTTGAAGGTATCACAAATACCTTCTCAACAGTACTAATTTTAGAAATCCAATTATAATATCTTTAGTTAAGTGCATTTCAATATAATATCTTTAGTTAAATGCATTTCAATATTAAAATGAAAGAAAGAATGTTCTTCATTTATTGGTGATTCTTCGTATTTGAAGAATCAAAGATGGCTGTTCAAAATGAAGACCCCAAATGAACTTTGGTTGGAGTGAGATGACTATTCATTTTGAAGATATGGAGTAAAGGGGTCAAATGGGCCGTGCTATGCCAACATGATCCATTTAGCTTCATCCCAGCCGTGCTTACTGTCATGCTGTGGCAGCCCATTTTCTTTGTCGCGTCGTGCTGTGCCGTTTTTAAATTGTGTTGTGCAAGCCAAACCATTTACTTAAATCGTGTTGTGCCATTTTTTAAATCATACCGTTTTGTGCTCGTGCGACACATCTCGAACCGAGTTTGTCAGAAAAAAAGAGTTGTGTAGCAAGTATATCTATATACTCCGTCCGTTCCTATTTGATAGTCCTGCTTCGGAAAATTTAACTTTTTAATGGGCTTCTTTTTTAAGGGGGCATTATCTTCACTTTCCATTTTGCCCCTAAAAAATTTTGAAATAATTTTTAGAGTTAGATTGGTTGGGAAAGCAAAGTTAGGTGGTAAACTAACGCCTCCAAATTGGAGGTAAAAGTAGGCAGGGTTTCCAAATCGTTCCACATCAATTCAAAAGCTGGACCCTTAAAAAAAAAAAAAAAAGAAGCTGACAAGGAACATCTTGGATGACTGAAATCTTGAGTTGGAATAGGAATGTGATTACCGGGAATCAAATTCCTGGGAATTTCCTTGGGTAGAAATAGGAATATAATTACTGGGAATCAAATTCCTAGGAATTTGATACTTGGGGTAATTTCATTACGGTGTTTGCATTAATTAAGTAATCTTACGTAGGAAACAATTATTTTGGAAATTTATTGAAATCAACGTTTCCTTTTCTTATTGAATGCACCAGGAATCTGAGATTCCCATGGGGTAGTGGAGGAATCAGATTCCCACTCAGTTTAGGAATGTGATTCCTGGTTGAATGTGTCATCAGGAATCACGTTCCTGTTCCTGATTGTTCCAAACGCCGGAATCAGAAAAGCAAGGAGTCACATTCCTATTCATGTTTGTTCCAAACATTGAGATCATGAAAAGAAGGCATCACATATTCCCATTCTCCCTCAAGATTGCTGCCATCCAAACTGAGCCTTTAAAAGGAATCGAATTGGATTTGTAGAAGGGTAAGGGGGAAACGATGGATCAATTTTTAAGTTGACTAATCATACAGGACATTTTTTTTTAAACACCTAAAAAAGGAAAGGCGGACCATGAAATAGGAACCAAGGGAGTATTTTTTTTTGTATACGATTTTGAAAGAAATAATCATCACTACAAATTTTGAAAAAATTAGAGGTATTTATGTAGGAGTATTGATTTTAGTTTTTTTATGATTAATGATTGCCCGTGGATAAAGGTTGTTCGTTGTACTTCCTTGCATACGAGTCCCATGATCATTTGTTCTTTTCTTGCACATATTCTATGGAGGTATGGACTTTGTTTCTTCAGTTGAACCACGTGACTCGGCCTTGCTTTGGTTTGGCTGGTGAGATGGATTGGGCAATGGGTCATCGGAACAATGACTCAGTCTCCAGCCGGGTGTACAAGCTAGGTATGGCGGCAGCTATCTATAATATTTGGAGGGAACGTGATCGGAGACATTTTCAAGGTATCAGTATGCTTGCCCCCACTTTGGGTGCTCTGATTGTGGAGGAAGTTCGTGCTTGCTTGAGCTCTTGGAGGAATTTGAAGAACTATGCCGCTTCTAGGCTTGTAGCTCGCATCTGGAATTTGAGTTCTAAGGTGTTTCACCATTTGTAGATATTTGGGTCCTGATGTTTTTGGTTTATTTTGTTTTGATCTCCTAGTATGTCAATTAGGAGTTTGCTTTGTATTGTTGGGCTGGATGTTTCATATGTTTCGAGTTTGTTTGTTTCAATATACTGGTTAATTTACCAAAAAAAAAGAGTAAATTATTTAATAAAATAAAAAAAGTAAATATGGGTATATTAAAAATTAGTATTTATTGTGTTGTGTCCATGCCGTGCCCATGTCGTGCCTGTCTAGAATTGTATCGTATCGTGCCATGCCCGACCCACCTCGATGTCGCGCCCGTCATTCCTGGCCCCTCTAAAACTATGTCTTGCCACATTTAAACGTGCCATGCCGTGTTGTGCCTGTGCCAGCCTGTCTCATTTGACACCTCTAAAAGCATCTCCAGATCGTGCTCAAATTTCAGTAAAAATTTAGGTAAAAGCTTGATTTTGTATCACTCACTCCAATCACAAGCCTACTTTTTACTTAGATTTTGCTTTTAAAAAAAATTCGTAAATGTTTTATACCCTGATTCTTCTCCATCGATGACTCCAACGTCGACTTAACCAAGTTCACCCTCTTCGGCAACTCAACACCGCCACCACTCACTCTCTCTCTCTCTCTCTCTCTCTCTCTCTCTCTCTCTCTCTCTCTCTCTCCAAACCCTAGATCTGTTGGATTTAAGCACCAGCGTTGACCACCACCACCTACCACCAAAAGTAAATTTGGTTCAAGGTTTGGTTCCCCTTAATTTAGGTAAGGATTTGAGTAAAAATAAATTTGGTATGGGATGGATTCTAAGACTGGAGGTGAATTTTGGGGATTTTTACTCAAATTTTGAATTTGGTTCTGAGTTTGGGTAAGGGTTGGACTTGCTATAATATGAATGGTTGGAGATGCTCTGATTGATACGTAAGTTTTAACACTATGATCCAATATTCATAAAATTAGCACCATTAAAAAGATATTAAGTACATATATTTTTAGAATAAGACTAATCTTGAATTTATTTGGTGAAATATTTCAAGCTTTGGAGGGAAAATGAGGAATGATTGAGGTTTGAAAACATTTTTTTTAAAAATGAATACAGATATAGAGAACGTTGTTGGAGTCTTCAAATTCACTTTTTAAATATAATGATATTTTGATCCTTCAAAATGAAGAATTGGGTTGGAGCTGATCTGATGGGTAATTTCTGTATGAATTATGACCTCCACTGTGGATACCGATAGAGAATGTAATGATAGTGTACAGATCGATGTGTGTGCAGGCCCGACCCTGGGGCAAGGCCTAAGAGGCCCGGGCCTTAGATTATGCGTAAAAAAAGGGGCATCGATCAGGAATAGCTATAAATATTAGTTTTTCCACAACATATATTCATATGCTCTACTTGATCCAATGGTAAGGTAAATGTATTCCCACCCTTTTTGTCTGAATTCGAATATTGTCCTAGCACTTTCTTTTTGAGTGTTTATTTTTGTCAAAAAAATTCAAGTAGGAGTATAAGAGAATTTGAAACTAGAACCAAAGCATGTTTATTTTTCAATATTGACTAAAATCATTATATAGACAAAGGTCTAATTGTAAAAATATATATGGCACCACTTGACGATTGGGCCTAGGGCACCCAAATACCTTGGACCGGGCTTGTATGTGACCTACTTCGGAGTCTCACAGAATCATCTAAGCCTTCATTAGTTTCAAAATATTGTTTTGAGTGGGCATGGAAAAAGTCGTCCCAATCAGATAAATGTATGTGCTTAATCTAATTTTTAATTAAAATTCAGGATCCTAAATTCTGAATGAAGAATTGAAAGATTAGATCAAGCACCCAAATTTACCCGATTTGAGCTGATGTTTTAGCCGGGCTACTAAAAAAGCTACTATAAATTTAACACATGGCTCAGATTATTTGTGTGAGATCTCTTAATGGGTGCCACATGCCGATTCACTGGTACGTATAGTATTACGGTTTCTGTATATTTTGATTCCATCTTCTAGAACAGAAAAAGGACCTCATTGAGTAATGGAGGTTTTAAGTCTAATCCAGAGGCCAGAGGATCCATCTGTTCAGATTTTAATAAATCGAGCAAATCTAGAAAATAAATGCAGAACTGGTGATTTAGGTAAAATACAATGAATTTTTAGCTGCTTATAGTTAAGGGGTACACTGTATTAATTTTGGGGTTTTTAATGAAGACCACCCAATGCCAAAAAAAACAGAGCTGGGGGGTTGAACAATTATTAATTTTATTTTTTAAGTCATCTTCTAAGGATATGTATGTACTTATTTCAGCGATTTTATGTCATTTACTGGCTTCTGCTTCACATATCGTACAGGAAATATGGGAACCCCGCAAACACTTTTATAAATTGCGTTCCAAGTAAGAGACAGGCAAGTACCAGAAAGAATCGAACATATAAGAGTTTCAAAATGTGCGAGTTTTTTTGGATAACTAGGCGTCCGGGTCGTTTTTGAAGAACTAATTTCACCGTCTACTAGTGGGGGGCCGTGAAGGCAGAGAAAAGCTCTGTATAAATTGGTCCCAAACTATTTGATAGCATTTAAAAGGTTTTGTACCTGATATCTTTTTGGTCCAAATCTTAACCATGGTCCATTAGGCCAACTCCTTTTAAGGTTTTCCGAACGTGTTAGTTGATCTCGAATATGAGTATTCAACAACTCGCTTTTAATTTAATCAAAATCCTCTGGTCTCTAAATTTATTTTTTAAAGCAAGCTTCATCTTGCAAATAATCCAAATCGCTTTGATCTCAAAATTCAATTCAGGAGGAAGCTTTATCTAACAATTGCATGTGACTCAACGTATTCACAACCAATCGAAAATCAACCAAATTACTATTGAACAGGACCAAACTTTTTCCAATATTCTCGTTTGACTAACTCCAGTAAGTAGGTTTTGGAAAAATAAAGTAACTTATAACCAATGAAACCAAACATTATAGTTCAATTAGTTTAGGTAATCAAATTGATCATGAAACAGAACAAATCAGGGCTTGTTCTCCAATAGATTTTAGGTACATTTTATGAAAATATCATAAAATGAACATTTTATGGAGAGGTGATAAAATAGAATTGTTTTCCTAACTGATAAAATGTAGTGGTTTTCCTATAGATTTTAGGAGGATTTTATGAAAATCTCATAAAATCACTTTTACATTTTATGTGTTCAGATTAGAGTGTCATAAAATGTGAGATTTTATGAAACAAAAATCTGTTGAAGAGCAAAGCCTCAATAAAGAAAATTAAAGATTTCCTACTAAATCCCCCTCTTTAAGATCTCCAAGAAAGTGCATGCTTACCCCATACAATGAATATTGGCTCTTGGGGGAATATTGGGGAGGGTAATGTTTTTAGTAGTTTTTGTTGGTTTCTTGCCAACCTTGTAGGGTTTTTCCTCCTTTTCTCTTTCTTGTAATGTTTTATTGTTATCAATGAAACGTTACATAGGACTCTCATTTTTTGGAGCTTGCTATGAGGCGGTGAGATTGGTCTCTTGGAGATTAATAGACCCGACCCAGTAAAAAAGACTTTCAATTTAATTAAGTTGGTATTAAAAAGCATTACACAGTTGCTGATTGTCTCCAATTCTAAATAGATTATCTCATTAACCTTTTGATGGATATTTCAAAGGAACTAAAAATCGATGAAATAGTAAATTTGGCAAGATCAAATTAAATGTAATGCTTCTGATATGGAGGGGGAAATAAATTGAAATAAAAAATATAAAGTCACCACAATCGAACTCCTGCAGTGGACTAAGGAAATGGTGTTACCGATCTCACAAAGGACCTTGAGTCGTGGGTCCATCACTTCACACAACCTTGATGTCACCGCAGATATGGAGGGCTGCTACACAGTGAAGCTAACGAAGGGTGCTGATTCGTTGAGCCATGGAATTAGCCTAACACTCCACGACACTAATTGTGCGTGAACTGGAACCACCGGCAATTTCAGAGAGAGGTTTATTAGATTTATAGAAGAAGTGTATAGATTCAAAAATCGCTATGTTTTATTATTTCATATATATATATATATATATATATATATATATATATATATATATATATATATATATATATATATATATATATACACACACACACACACACCGGAGTTTAGAGGGTTTAAAACCTAGGTCACATAACTTTTCAATTGGATCTTCCGCCCCCGCCTTAAATTGTCATCCTACGCTCTTAGGAATTTTAATGATTTGAGGTGTTTTTGAAAAGCGCTTTCATGCTACCACTCACTTACCGGCAGTATGTGACTTAGTTTACAACTAGGTATAAATTAAAAAAAAAAATCCATTATGAGACCCTAAAAGGACATTATATATTGAGACAATTTTGCATGGCTAAATGAGTGTGTGGACTAAAAAGGCATGATGTTCAATGTTACGCTTCTTTGACCCTACTTCTACGGATCTCTCCTAAGAAATTTCCTTCCACCGAACGTACCATTCAAAATTTCAAACCTGTTAGAGAACACAAGATCCACATTAATTGTGAGATCAACATATTCTAATACAGCGGGAGATCAACAAATTGTATAGTCATATCCGTGTTATTAGAATTCAAATCCCCTTTTAATGGTGATGGCTCCCACACGTGAAATGGAGTTAATGTGATGATAAAGTAAGGACAAATAGACAGGTGTAGTTAATGGACCCGGCTTTTCTAAAGTCCAACTGCAGAGAAGCTTATGTTGTTTAATCACGGCCGTTCATCTCGACAATCAATTGTCCATATTTGCAGAAATCTTAGTTGTAGGATACTTTCGGGAGATCCGGTCCATTAAAAATACTTTTTGATGATTGAGATCAAGCGAATGGCACTCGACGGTTCAAAAGCCGTTTCCTAATTAATCTGGTGACAAGTAGTCTTGAACAATCATCAATCCGGAATAAGTAGACGTTACATTTCATAAATAGAGGATTTTATGAAGGGGTTGTTAGGTAAACTACATCATTCGAGCTCAACTCATATTCGACTTGTATAAACTCCGTTTGATATCTTCTAATTACGAGAAATTTTTCAGTGCTGGGTGGGTATTGCCCACGTGGTACCATATCGGCCATCTCAACCGTCTAAAATGTAATCTGACAATCCGGAAGAGGAGAGAGAAAAAGAGGAGAGAGAGTGGTCGGGTGAGAGGATAGATAGGGAATCAATCTCGCCCGTCCAAAACACTTTTGGATGGCCAATATCGTGCTTGGTATAGCCACGTGGTACCAATTCCGTACCCCATTTTTTTTTCTCTAATTACATTTTACCACCAAGTCTGATGACTTTTTTTTGGTACTCATCAGTTTACCGAGGTTGATTCGAACTTGACTACGTTATAAGTCTGAACCAGAAGGTGTTGGTCAAGTGAGGACATGACAGTAAGGAAATGGCTTACCTATAAACTCGTAAGTTTGATTCCCACCACCAGTAAAAACCACCGGGGGCCACTTAAAGTTTGTCCTTTAGTTAATTTTATGATCTCGAACTTCATTGCAATGCACTTAAACTTGCCCAGACGCTTGTGTTGTAAAAAAAAGTTTAAATAGTTTATCACTAAAAAGTCGTAATATCAACTCATTACATTTTTAGGTTGAGTTGAGAGACTTATTACTCGGCTGATTATAGAATCGAGGACCCTGTAGTGCACCCTGTACTACTGTAGCATCCGAGCCATCCATTTTCGCAATCGATGATTCAGATTCACAAAAAGTACTCTTACCGGTAAGAGTATAAGAGTTTAAAAAAGGCCATTAATTGCTGACATAGACGATTCGAATGCGCATACCACAGTTGCACACCAGCATCATGGAAATATTTCGACCGACATCTCACTTCGAGGTCTCAAAGTAAAATCTCGAAAGTAAAATATTGCCATGCCGATCATTACCAAGGCGAAATGAATTGCAATGGGAGTTCCATACATGCGACTATTTTCTAGTCATGATAATGGTTATTCGTTCCCCACTCTATTCTAGCTTTCATTCTATTTGTCTAGCAAATTATTCTACCTAACCAAACTTTGCCTTAGTCCTTATTCCTTGGCGTGAAAGCTATGTTTAGCTTGGGTTTCATCATCAACAATCCGCCCTATCACATGTAGCATCCTATATGGGCAAATTATGGAAGTCGAATTCGATATATAAGGAAACCCAAGCAGTTATTGTATAACTCGAGGTTAATTTTTTGAGCCACGTGGTTAAGCTAAAGGTTAGTAAGTTAGCTGGCGCGGGTCGTTATATGTGGTATCAGAGCACAACCTGGTCTATATGGGGGCCACCTATAAAATCTACATGAGCCACCTCTTGAATCCATGAGTACGAAGAAAGGGTTGTGTAGAGTTATGATACACCATGATCACCAAGGGAACGTTATTGGGCCATGTGGTGCAACGAGGACATTGCGTATAAAAGGTGGGCAAAATTGTAACATCTCACATCGGCAAATTATCGAAATTGAATTTGATATATAAGGGAACCCCAACAGCTACTGTATAACTCGATGTTAGCATTTTGAACCACCTGGGGTTAGGCTAAGGGTTACCAAGTCAACTGGCGCAAGCCATTACATCACATGCCTTACACAAACCAGGCTCCCTAACTTTTTTTGATCTGTCCATTTGATATATTTTGTTGTTTTTTTTATTAGATTTGGGTACAATTTTTACAACACATTATACGGCTCAATGAGAGGACTATTTTTTTTTTTTGGTCATTATCACACTTTTCCGCTTTCTTTCAACGAGATGAACGATGTGATGTTTTCTAGTTAGACTTTGATTGTGGCTAACCCTCCTTCCTCTGACTCTACAAAATAAGAAATCATGTTAGTGCATGACTGGTCGAAGACGACAAGAAAGCACTGTGATGGCTAAGTCAGTCCCTAAATGAGAAGGGAAAGACAGAATTTTGAGGAGAAAGAAAATTGTATACCTGTTAGGATTTATCAATGTAGTATTTATAGGAGGGCCTTTGGTTTGAAGGGTAGGATCTCGCGCGCCATCGTCGTGGTGAGGTGACGTCGCCAATATCCTCTACCCGACAATCAGCACTTGACCACCACCTCTTGACCAAACGATCCACACGATGGTCCGCAGGCACTGTGTGTTGGTCGAGTTGATCTTAGGGAAGCGTGAACAATGAATTGGGGCGCCACGTGGCTAGACCGTACTGTGGATGATCCCGACCTGTGAGTATGATGCACGACAAAGCCACACGTCACAAGGAGATCCATGCCACATGTCTAGCCCGTACGACTTCTGAATACAACTTTATAATTGGTCGGTGCTATCCTACCACGTGCTGATTGGAGATTGGCGCTTTGGTGCTGAGATGAATATTCTTGTTCTTTTGTTCCCGTCCATCTTCTACTTCTCTATCATGATCCGAATGTAAGTTCTCGCCCAGTAAAGACGATATGGGTTGGGCGGTAAATTCAAACATTCTGCAATGTGGGTCATTCATGGTGATTGAGCCTGCCCCGATTTATTTACACGTATTGGGCTTAGTTATTTTGACCCACCACAAAACATGATTAAAAAAACATGTCAAAAAGGCACAAAAAAAATTAGGTCTGAGGGGGACCAATCGTATTCAAAGAGTCTACTCTTCCATCTAAAACCCTTGTTGGAATCATTTTCTAAATTGGGTCGATGTCAAAATTTGCTAACACTAAAAGGTGAAAGGGCCTGCTGTAATTATGATGTTTGAATTATGGGCTTTGAGAAGGCGCCTGGAAGCTTCTGCAGCCATGAATGATTGTGCTCACCGTCATTTAAAGAATGGTATGTTATCCTCACTTTGATTGGTGAAAAAAATATGGATCACCAAAAAGTTTATTTAGTGGACTCTACACAATATTTACTAATCAAAGTGAGGGTAACGTTCACCCTCTTTTGATGAGGGTGAAGAAAATCGGGCTCTGACTAATGATATCAGGCATGACATGATGAACTTAAGAGTGTTGCTACAATGTGCCATTCTACATATGAGATTTTGTTACTCAAAATATGAGATTTTGTGGCTCTAAATATGAGATTTTGTGGCTGGAGATATGAAGTGCATATGGTATGCCACTTCATATGACTAGTCACAAAATCTCATATATTTCGAGAAAATCTCATATTTGGAGCCACACAATCTCATATTTGGACTCATTCGGATTGCTACAGTAATGCTACAGTGACACAATTTCATATTTGGAGCCACAAAATCTCATATATTTCCAGAAAATCACATATTTGGTGCCACAAAAACTCATATTTTGAGCCACAAAATCTCATATTTGGTGCCACAAAATCTCATATTTGAAGCCACAAAATCTCATATTTTTAGTCACAAAATCTCATATTTGGAGCCACAAAATCTCATATTTCCGTACGGGGTGGCATACCATGTGCCATATCATATTTGGAGCCACAAAATCTCATATTTGGTGCCACAAAATCTCATATTCTCTCATATTTGGTGCCACAAAATCTCATATGCGAGGGGTGCACATTGTAGCTTCACCCTGAACTTAATTGCACTTTTATCTCATAACCTAGAAAAATACAATATACACCCCAAATTGAGAGTGTGTAATATGCACCTCTTAAATTTACCTCCAATTTATAACTATACGAGGAGTCATAATATTTGCACAAAAATTAATAACGAAAATTTAGTCCCGCATCAATTTTAATTAGCAATTTATAGTAACACATTTTGTTATGAGTTTATGTGGGCACATTTGGGATTATTCTTATACCAATGTTTATGAATTCATGATGGATTCACACTCACATTCAACTAGAAGCGTATATTGGGGTAACAGCCCCTAACCTATTTTACTCTATTTTTCCTCCCTGGAATTTGCAAATCCATACCCATGCATTAATTTGAACCATTATTCTGTTCTCAAAAAATTTCAGGAGCTGGAGTCTTGTGGATGTTACAAGGGACGGATTCTGTCCATATATTGTTTGGCCGTTCGTTATCATCAAGCTCGATAGATTTAAATTGAGAAATGCTAAGTTTCAAGAAAAATCACCCAGAAAGTATCCAGAATTTGAAAATGAGTGGCTCAGATTCTGGACAAGTGAATCTGAGCCACTCATTTTCAAATTCTAAATACTTTCTGGGTGATTTTTCTGTGCATGTAGCACTCCTGATTTAAATTAGATAGTTGATGGATAAAATAGGTGCAATAGATAAGAGGAAAAGTAAATAAAATTCCAAAAATTTAGGGAGTAACAGTGAAAATTTACCAGAGGAAAGATGGTCTAGCAAATAAAGAGAACCAATATTATGTTCTCTGAATGTGGTTCTGTTGGGAAATTCAATTGTAAGATCATGGAAAGTCAATGACTGTTGTTGACCAAGATTATTGATAAACTTGTTAATCACTCAGCATGATTGTTAGCACCGCACCATATGCAGTTAATTTGGTCGTCTAATTGACTCTCTAGACACATGAAATATCCAAGTGGGTGGAGTTAATGCACTGTGCATGTACATACAAGCATAGCTAAGGCTGCGATTGGAACTTTTGGAATAAGGCTATGTTTGGATAGCCGGAATATTTTGAGGAAGAATGAAAATATGATTACTATGAATTAAATTCCTAGCAATTCAATGCCTGAAATAAATCCGTAATTTTATTTGGAAAATATATATTTTGAAAATTTATTAGAGTCGATTTATTATTATTATTATTCTAAATTGAGTTAGCAATCTAAGATTTTGGGGATGTGATTCTTGATTGAATATGTCACCAGTATATTCCAAACATCGGAACAGTTTCTACCAAAAATGATACAGACAAACCGTTTCAGCCAGTCTCTACCACACTCTCACTCACATGTGGGTGTGGAGACCACATGTAGGGACCACCCACATGTGAGTGAGGTGGTGATAGAGTGTGGTTGAAAGGGTGTGTCTGTATCATTATTCAATTTCTACCGTCCAACCAAATTGAGAAATTGGTGTAATGAATTTCTTTTTTCGATTTTGCTAACCAAAAGGGAAAAGGAATGGAGGAGGAGATCAATTTATTGTTTGGTGCTATTATTGGGAAAAAAGAAAGAAAGAAAGGGATAACACTCAAACCTAACAAAGAAAAAATAATATATATATACACACTCCACTTCTAGTGAGGGATCCCACTTTTTAAGTGTGGGAATCACCAAATTTTCAACTTTCCCGATCACATTTCGATGATTCAAACTGTTCAATATATTTAAAACATTTTAACGGTACACGCGAGGAATCATTAAAAAAAAAAGACCGAGAAAGGCTTGATCCGAGCAATTTTCAATAAAAACTACGTATATGATTTTTATCAAAAACTACTCGGATCAAGCCCTTCCCGGTCCTTTTTTATGATTTCTCGCTTGGACCCTTAAAAACAAGTTTTAAACAAATTGAACGGTTTATATCATTGAAATTTAATCTGGAAAGGTGAGTCCCACAATTTAGCAAAGTGTTGGGATCCCTCATAGGAAGGGGCCTATAAATATCACAAAATTTAGAGGGACTTTCATTTTCGGATAGAATTTCGACAATCCGAACCATTAGATGTATTTAAAAAGTGTTTTTAAGGTCCACCGCAAGAATTCGTAAAAAAAAAAATACCCAATCGAGCAATTTTCGATAAAACTCAGCTTCCTATATAAAATGCATAGAGAGATTTTAAAGCCTTAGTCACATAATCCTTTAAAATGCCCTCCGCTCTAGCTCTCAATCCTCGCACTCGTAAATTTTATTAGGTTAGAATTTATTTCAAAGATGCTTTCATGCTCATGCACGCAAATTATGTGACTTAGTTCAAATCTAACACTCATGATCATGAGGCTCCTAGGTAAACCGGACTCTTCACAAATTATCAAACAATAAGTATACCATTTGAAGAGAATAACCGTAGTATGACTTCTTTTTTTTTTTTAGAATCCCATGGTATAATTTTTTAGACTTATATTCACCGTAAAGAAAATGATTTGTAACCTTTTCTAAGTATTTTCGTAACTAGAAAAAACCCCTCATAACATGTTTGTGTGCCTCTTGGATATCCCTTTGTAATTGACCATAATTACACTTACCAAATACCATTAAAAAAAAATTCGTTGCAATTAAAGTACAAACAAATATGTAACAAATTTGAACCATCAAATTTTTTTTTTACTTAACTACGTATATTTTTGCTACTTTTGATACTTTCGGTTTTTTTCCACAAGTCATTCTCCTCACATACATCACAGAAAATACTATTTAGCATAAATAACACCCACTTTGACTATAGTAGAAAAACAAGTATTTTTAGTGGAAACTCAGTCTTATTGGTAACTATAAGAATTAATCGCGTATTATCTATGATGCACACTATGTGTACCATAGCCTTCTCGTGTCTTTAATATTAGGCTGTGTTTGGATGACCGGAATCTAGAGTAGGAATAGGAATATGATTACAGGGAATCAAATTGCTAGGAATTTTCTTGGGTAGGTATAGGAATATGATTCCTGAGAATCGAATTCCTAGGAATTGGATACCTGGAAGAATTGCATTTTGGTGTTTGGATTAATTCAATAATCTTACACAGGAAACAATTATTTTGGAATTTATAAAAGTCACCATTTTCTTTTCTTAATTAATGAGCCAATAATCTGAGATTCTCGTTGGATAAGGGAGGGATCAGATTCCCACTTCGATTGTGAATGTGATTACTGGTTGAATATGTCATCAGGAATCACATTCATATTCCTATTCATATTCTTGTCTTTGTCAAACGTCGGAATAAAAAAAGCCTGGTATCACATTTTCATTCTTGTCTCTTCCAAACGTTGGAATCAAGGATAGAAGGAATTACATTCTCATTCTCCCTCGAGATTGCTGCCATCAAACTGAGCCTTAAAGTTATCCTTTACATTTCATTTCGATTAAAGTGGCAAATAACTTCTAAAATTGTAAATATTTAGCATGAAAATATGATTTGGCGCCATTAAGTGTTGGGATCCCTCATAGGAAGGGGCCTATAATATCACAAAATGTAGAGGAACTTTCATTTCCGGATCGAATTTCAACAATCCAAACCATTAGTTGTATTTAAAAAGTGTTTTTAAGGTCTACCGCAAGGATTCGTAAAAAAAATTAAAAAAAAGTACGCGATCAAGCAATTTTCGATAAAACTCAGTTTCCTATATAAAATGCATAGAGAGATTTTAAAGCCTTAGTCACATAATCCTTTAAAATGCCCTGCGCTCTAGCTCTCAGTCCTCGCACACGTAAATTTTATTAGGTTAGAATGTATTTCAAGGATGCTCTCATGCTCATGCACACAAATTATGTGACTTAGTTCAGATCTAACGCTCATGATCATGAGGCTCCTAGGTAAATCGGACTCTTCACAAATTATCAAACAATAAGTATACCATTTGAAGAGAATAACCGTAGTTTGACTTCTTTTTTTTTTAAGAATCCCATGGTATAATTTTTTAGACTTATATTCACCTTAAAGAAAATGATTTGTAACCTTTACTACTCCTTTGGTTAGATCCAAAAAACTGGTTTTTTGGTTTTTTTCATTTTGTCTTTATTAAAAAAAAATTGCATTTGTTAGTTTTCGGTCAATTTTTTGTGGTTTCTTGGCTTGGCTCGACGAGAGGAATCTAAAAAGTATAAAATTATTTGCCAAACTTAAAGTTTTGTGATTAAAGACGAAAAATGGAAGCAAAAAATCGGTTTTTTGGATTGTTTTTCGTCTTTATTCACAAAACTTTAAGTTTGGCTAATAATTTTATACTTTTAGATTCCTCTCGTCGAGACAAACCAAGAAACCACAAAAAATCGACCAAAAACTAACAAATGCAAAAAAAAAAAATTGAATAAGGACAAAACGGGAAAAAAAAATCAAAAAACCAGTTTTTTGGATTTAGCCAATCAAGAGAGGGTGAACAAAACCCTCTTTCCTATTGGTTGAAACGTATGGGTCCCACCACAAAGTGATGTCATGTTTACCAAAAAGTGTATTGCATAGGTAAGCATGATATCACTTTGTAGTGGGATCCACACCAATTCAACTAATAGGAGAGAGGGTTTTGTTCACCCTCTTTTAAGGAGGGTGAACAACACTGCACTCGCCAATCCACCCCTAAGTATTTTCGTTACTAGAAAAACCCTTCATAACATATTTGTGTGCCCCTTGGATATCCCTTTGTAATTGACCATAATTACACTTACCAAATACCATTTAAAAAAAAATTTCGTTGCTATTAAATTACAAAACAAATATGTAATAAATTTGAACCATCAATTTTTATTTTACTTAACTATGTATATTTTTGGTACTTTTGATACTTTCGGTTTTTTTCCACAAGTCATTCTCCTCACATATATCACAGAAATACTATTTAGCATAAATAACACCCACTTTGACTACAGTAGAAAAACAAGTATTTTTAGTGGAAACTCAGTTTTATTGGTAACTATACTAATGAATGGCGTAGTATCTGTGATGCACACTATGTGTACCATAGCTCTCTCATGTCTTTAATATTAGGCTGTGTTTGGATGACCGGAATCTTGAGTAGGAATAAGCATATGATTACAAGGAATCAAATTGCTGGGAATTTTCTTGGGTAGGAATAGGAATATGATTACTAGGAAGAATTGCATTTCGGTGTTTGAATTAATTCAATAATCTTACACGGGAAACAATTATTTTGGAATTTATAAAAGTCACCATTTTCTTTTCTTAATTAATGAGCTAAGAATCTGAGATTCCCGTGGGATAAGGGAGGGATCAGATTCCCACTTAGATTGAGAATATGATTACTAGTTGAATATATCATCAGAAATCACATTCATATTCCTGTCTTTGCCAAATGTTGGAATCAAAAAAGTCTGGCATCACATTTTCATTCCTGTCTCTTTCAAACGTTGGAATCAATGATACAAGGTATTACATTCTTATTCCCCCTCGAGATTGTTGCCATCAAACTGAGCCTTAAAGTTATCCTTTACATTTCATTTTGATTAAAGTGGCGAATAACTTCTAAAATTGTAAATATTCAGCATGAAAATATGATTTGGCGCCATTAAAGAGTGACATGTTGAATGTTGCGTTATCTTAACAAGTAAATTAGAATGCAATCTGTACATAGCCTGAAATTCTGAAATTATATTGTATACAACTTCAAAGTTGCGAAGATTGAACATTGTTTGGGAAGACAAAGGTGTAAATTAAGATGTTATCGTGTTTGGAATAGCTAATAGAACCCAGATTCTGAATTTTTGAATCTCGATCAGAAGCTGGGTAGTGATGATCAAAGAAGGAGATAAATTAAAAGGTGTAATAATTTAATTTAATTTAATTTTTTTTTTTTTTTGACAAACACCCATAGTATTGATCAGATTGGGGATAAACTGGCTATTTTACTGTTTCACAAAATAAAAATAATAGTAATTGGTTTTATCTATTTTAGTAAGAAATCTACACGTTATTCTTACTATTTTGAGGAGCATTTATTAAAAAGATGAATTACTCATATCTGTTAGTTTTGATATCCTGTCAGCAATGAACAAATTTTTTTTTTTGGCCAAACGACTCAAAGTGAAGAGCCGCATTGGTAAAAAAATAAGTGGAAAGTGGTCTTGTTTTGGTACTTCGGGGTTTGCTCACACATAAGGTCTCAGATTCAATTCTCATTGTCAATAAACTCTTGGGGGCCACTAGGGATAATGTCTAGTCATTATCTTCAGGGTTGCGTAATTAGTCAAGGTTCGCGCAAGATGGCCCAGGCATCCGGTTATAAAGAAAAATGATATATGATCAAAGGCAAAGCCTGTTCAGAGTGTGGAAAATAGATATTCAACCAAAAAGGTTAAACTATGAGGTGGAGAGGTCTAGTATTATATTAAGATTGTATTTGGAAGCCTCATTTTTAGCATTTCGCTTTCAAATTTTTGATTTTTGGTTTTTTGAAGTATAGTCAGAATGTATTTTGAATCTGATATATTTTAAGCCTGGACTCTCGAATCTTTTGCTTTTCGAGTGGTGGCAAACAATGTTGCTTTTGGTGCGGGAGAGTATTTGGGAGAAAGCGTGCAGAATGCATTTTGCGACAGGAGTAGTGTTTGAGAGATATGTGCAAAATATATTTTGTATGTCTTTTTGTTAATCAAAATGGAAAATGTGAAAAATGAGAAGTAAAAAGGCTCCTAGTTCCCAGCCTAGCCTACGTTTGGCTTCTCTAATGTCAAATTTTGAGAATGAATTTTGGTTTTATATGTAGGTTTGGGCAGTCAAACACCTAAACTTAAAAATGAGAAGTTGAAAATGAGGAAATGAGTCTGCTATTTTTTTATGTTAGCTGCAATAATAATGTAAAAGGTGGGACTGGTGTCATAAAAATTGCTGCCAGAACTAAGTCAGTTGTTTACTGCGGTTGTACCCTTAGCCTCACCAGAGTAGGGGGTAGGAAATGGGTGTCAGAGACTCTGAGTAAGAGAGAGAGAGAGAGAGAGAATATGAGGAAAGGAAGGAAGGAAATACATACATACATATATATTTGTGTATTTTTTTACATTTTAAAAGCACTCTAATAATACAATTGCAACATTCATTATCTTAACACTATTTTTTGTCATAATACCACAAAAATGAAACTCACCTTTTTACAGTTTTGTGTCACATAACACTACATTTTTAACTCTCCGATCGGAGATGTTTTTACCTTAGCTTCACCTTAATCTCATTTATTGGAGATGCAGCAAGAACTACGAAGAGTAACTTGCATGATAGTTTACCTTGGTGGGCAACATAACCTGCTCCAATAGGAATGTTGCATTTAAGTGCGCCCGGCGTCCCATAGTCTGACTCTCTGAGCAGTGAGCACCAAATGCATTAGAGCATCTGCAACTAGTGGTGGCAATTGAGCGAGTTAGGTTGAGTTCAAGTGAGTTGATATGAATTATGAGTTACCTTGTTTCTCATAAGATTTTATGAGAAATGACGCAGCGGAATTCACGAGAGAATAGTTAATGTACTATTCTAAATGATGATAGGTCTCCAATTCTTGAGAGTTCTTGAATCCATAAGAAAAAAGAAATTTAACTCAAAAGTTGTTATTGAATAAAAGGTGCCGAATAATAGAGGTTACATACCCTTTTATAGGGAAAACTAGCAAACCCAATCAAATTACTATTAAAAAATAAAATATCCCGAAAATTGGGGAAGCTCCCAAAATTAAAAACTACTAGAAAGAAAAATAAAAAAATTTCAATTGGAAACAACGTAAACGGAATTACACGTTAAGAAATCTAATAATTACCTAAAATAACAAAATTACTAAATTGAAGGCCTAAACGAATGAATTTGGTCAAATTCCACCATTAGTCACGACTTTAGGGAGGTGGGTATTGACCGCAGCGCGATTCTACTTCAGCCAACCAAGTTTGGACCTATTCCAGGCTCGTCGATAAATTGCCGAAATTGACAATTTTCAATTAAGAGTTGTTTGGACCTCCTAGGCTTCGACCAGTCCAATTGATCATAGAACTGGGCCACTACTTGTTCTGCATCAAGAAATCTGTTAATTATAGTGCTAAAATGGGAAATCTCATGAATCTCATAAAATCTTACATAAAACAAGGCCTAAATATGAGCAGTTTTAATATAAAAAATAATTGGCAAGTTGAATATGGGTGGATCGAATATGTGTCTAGCCATACCCAACCCAACGCACTTTCTAAGTAAATTGTATAATTCGAGTCTCTGTTTTCTACCCACATTCTTCCACTCCGTCCCAACATGAACCACCCTTCCAATTCCAAGGGGTTAGCAAACTTGCCTTACCTTGGTATTTAAGGGTTTACTCCCACCTAAAATCTCAGGTTTGATTTCCACGCCAGCAAGCTCTTTGAGCCACTGAAAGTTATGCCCAATCATTACATTTAGCGTCCCGAAATTAGTCAAGGTGCAAACAAGCTAGTCCAGCACATCCGGTTATAAAAAAAGAAAACGTGAACCACCCCTACCCCTGCAAAAGTAAGATAGATAATTACTAACTTTTAGAGAGAGAGAGAGAGAGAGAGAGAGAGAGAGAAACAATGATGCAAACCTGGTTGAGTTCACATTCCTGTATCGTTTGGACCGTTTTCGGCCCAGACATCATTTTTAAGTTGCGCGACCCATTTTGGCAAAATGGCCCAGAGTCCAAGTTTTGAAGGAGAACGGGCTTCTGCACATTTCTCATCGCTGTTTCGACAATGATGGATGTTGGATTTCAGCCGTTCAATGTCATCTAGGCCTAACTTTTAATAGGAAATTCCGTTTTAGTTGCGGTCTGTTTTGGCAACCTTATAATTCTTCCTAATTTTTTATTTTCCAGTCAATTATAATTTTCCTTTTTTTTTTGGTATTTTTTTAATTAAGGCTTGATTTGCAATCAAGACATTAATTTATTTAGTTTCCTTTCTACCCTAGGGTCTCTGCGATCCTATATAAGCTATTGTAAGCCTTAGGGCAAAACATTTGTTATTAAATTAAAGAAAATCGAGATTAATCTCAAAATTGGTTGTTCAAGAAGAGAGTATCTCCAGCTTAGTTGTTGTTTGTGATTGTCCTTGTTTCATGTCGTTCTTAATCATACGCTTCGCTGCATCAAGCAAGCTTTTTTTTTTTCCTAACCAAGAATACATAAATCTTGCTTTAATCAAATAAACAACTACAAAGGCGCCTCCGAGAAAGCTTTTAAAGGAAGGATAAGTTCTACCATGGAAGTTAATTTCTGCATCGGACGTTGGAAATCAGTTTAAAATTTGAGAAATCAGTGTTGACAATGGAATTGCATAGGACGGTCTGTCTAGAGGCTAGGGGTGCACATGGTCCGGTTTGGACCGGTTTTGTAGAAATCTGGGAACCGAATCATATCTAATGGTTCCAAAGAATTGAGAACCATAACCAGACTAATAAACATATAGAACCAAACCACACCAAACCATTAGACCGGTCTGGTTTGGTTCGGTTTCCGGTTCTAAACCATGTTAACATTCAAAAATTGCCCAAAAAAAAAAATTGTCCACAAAATTGTTACAACTCCTTCATAAAACTACTACCATTATACCAACCCACAAATAGATTAAGAAGTCCATCAATAACTAAAATAACTATTAAAATATCATTATTGATATAGATGGCAGAAGCAACATTAAAACTTAAAACTAACAAAACTATCAAGCGTGTGTTGGTATATAGGAGTGTATATTATATTAAATTATATAACGGATCGGTTCGGTTCAAACCACGGTTCCTAATATGAGACCGGGGACCGAACCAAAATATTCGGTTCTCATTTTTTTAGAACCAGAACCGATCCATTAAACCATAGAATCAATCCAAATAGACCGGTTTGGTCTGGTCAGTCCGGTTCTATGGTTTTTTCGGTTTTCCTATACACCCCTATCTAGAGGAATTAAGCAAATTATTTGCTCGATAGTTTCAAGAGGTTTAATTCAATTTTTAACTGCAATCATGAGGCTCATCGGGGCTCTGTTTTTCTTAAGGGTTTTGTTGATGTGTGCCCCTAAGGCACATGTTAATGTCAATTAAATGTACCTAATTAAAACAACTTTTGTTAAAAATAGTAAAAGTAATTTATGACTTGTATTTCAAACTTAGATTTCTCATGCAAACAAAGGAGTTAATGTAAAGTACTTCTACTATTTTTAGCAAAAGTAGATTTAATTAGACTTATTTAATGAACATTATCATGTGTCTTGGGGGCACACATTAACAAAATCCTTTTCTTAATACTCCTATGTATTTTTCACCTGTGGTCTAACCAATTTTAAACTCATTTAAATACATGTAAATATGAGTTAATACGAGTTTAACGGGTTCAACCCATATCAACATAATACAATATAGGCGGGTTAAGTTTGTTTATAGGTGGACGGGTATGGGCGGATTCATGAGTTCGGTTAACCCCTATCTCACCCATGAGTTTCCGTCTCAAAAACTCCATTTTTGAGACTCAAATATTTTTATTTCAAAAAGTAGATTTAGTGTTGTTTTCCTATTAATACATATTCCAACCATGAATCTCCATTTCCTTCCATATATTCAAAAAAACTCACAGTTCTCTCACTCTCACTCCAAAACTTACCAACATTCCTTAAAAATTTAAATTAGTAATTTAGATTTTCCACTAAATATATTGGGTAACTAAAAATATTGTCATTATCTTTTCAACAGTACGAATTTTATAAATATAGATCTGTAATTTAAAAGTTATTCAATACAATTATATAGTACAATGAAAAGTGAAAAGTAATAATGGATATGAATCTCCATATTTGTGTGGGGCAACTGCGGTCTTAAATTGCCACATTAATATTCATTAACTCCGCCCACAATAAATTCTGCACGGCTAAGGATGCCCCTCAGATTCCTACTACATTTTCTGTTTGATTTGACTTCTATTTTTTGAAATGTTATTCACAAATATGATCCTTTTTTAATTTTTAGCTGATTTTTTTTAATTTTATAATGTTTAGATAAGAGGAGCCATAAAAAATAAAAAAAAAAGATCCAAAACTTGGAAAAGTTCTTTTTTCACATTAGCGTGCAAGTTGGACCAAGGAAAAATATACAAACGATCCAAAAATATTCCTTCCGTCCCAATTTAATAGTCCTTTTTGGGAGTTCATGCCACTTTTCAATTGATTATATCTCGTAATTTACATTGTTTTACGTGATTTTGAAAATATTTTCTTATAGAATTAATTGTGATATCAAACAAGATCTATATTGAATATGAAATCCATTACTGATTTCAAGTTATAAGTAGTTTTTTATCTAGTTAGAATAGAACGAGGGACTATTAAATTGGGACGGAGGGAGTATAAAACATCGTCACCTATTTGTATTTTAGACGCTGCCACATTTACTCCGTTCCGTTGCCCTCTGTGGAATAGTTTCTCAAACTAAGTCACTAGCTTAAAAAAATTTTGCCTTTATTTTCAAAAAATCGGGCGTGTTAGTTTTGCCTTTTGTGGTTCTTCTCAACGAACGGAATCGGAAAAGTAAAAAATTATGAACGAAACCCAATTTTTTTTGAAAATATCCAACTTTTTATTTGTATGTAATGGGTGTCCCGGGCTGCTTGCGCACACTTCGGACTGATCCCTAGCCCATCCAACAACTTTTTCCACGCAAACACGTGAGGTGAGATGACCACAGGTGTTGCTGGTGAGGTGGATTGAACCTTAAGTCTTCAAAATGCAGAACTAGAGAAAATTAGTGGAATTTAAGAGTTAGTGAAATTTCTCCATGTTTGGTTTGGTTTTGGAGAACCGGTCTCCAGTTTTTCTCTGTGGGTTCTTCAATGACAAGACAATACTTTCTCTATTCACTTCATTTTAGGGAATACTACCCTAGTGCACATTTTTTAGGAGATGGGTCTATGGGGTCCATTTCAAAGATCCACACAAATGATCCAGACCGTCCGTTAATTCTAAAATTATTCTTTGAGTCGTCCAGGAAAAAAAAATGAGGTCAATAGTATAATTTTAAGTACTTGATCCAGTTGTCTAACTTTCTTTCAAACTTGTATCAAAATTTAGGATCCTAAATTGTGAATGAATAATTAGAAGACGGATCAACTACTTATAATTTTTTGAATGAGCTGGTTTTTTTAGGAGCGACTCAAAAAAATATTTTAAAAATTAGTGAACAGTGCGGATCATTTTTGTGGGTCTTCAAAGTGGGTCCATTGACCCATCTTGCACAAGGTATGCATTAGAGTAGTCTTTCTTGAAATAAAAATGAGAGAGAGAAAATTATACTGCCATTTAAGGGGCCCATAGAAAAAGGTGAACTCCAAAAAGGTGGAGACTAGTTCTCCAAAACCAAACCGAACATGACGAACTAGTAAAAAAATTAGTGGAATTCGAGAACTAGATAGTGAAAATTTTTGGAATTTCAAAACTAGTAAGAATTAGTGAAATTTCAAAGTTAGTGAAATTTCTGAATTAGTGAAATTTCATAGTTAGAGAAAATTAGTGAAACTTCAGAAATAGGTAAATTTCAGAATTAGAGTTTAAGAACTAGTGAAAATTAGTGGAAATCGAGAACTAGTGAAAATTAGTGGAATTTAATCGAAAAGAGATAAAACTAATTAATAAATAATTAATCCATTACATAAAAGCATAGCTTTTAGTATAAATTCTTAACAATAGTAATATTACCAAAAAAAAAAATGCATCATTACAAGCTCGCCAACATAAATCACAATATGAAAAAAAAGAGAAAAAAAAAAACAAGGGGGAAAACAGCTAGTGTTGCAATAGAGTGTCGTACTGTGGAACACAACAAGTGCTCACTACAATACTCCCTGCGGAAAAGATTGGCGGAGGCCTAGGATTGGCCCTGTGAAGATAGAAAGGATTGTGTTTTCTGGAATCTAGCTGCTACTGGAGTTTACTCAGCTAAGTCTGCTTGGCAGGCCTTAAGAACTACAGCTCCTGTTGTGTGGATGGTTTCCTATTGTGTGGTTTCGCAGGCATGTCCCGAGATGGGCTTTCATTTAGTGGTTGGCCATTCTAGGTAGGCTCTCTACCAATGATCGGCTGATGGCATGGGGTGTTGTTAGTGATAGCTATACGTTGTGTTTTGTGTCATGGAGGGATGGAGTCTCATACTCATCTATTTTTTTAATATTGCTGCTGAGGTTTGGTAGATTTTTAGAAGGAAATGGGGTTGCCCTTCTTATGTGAAGGCTTTACTGGATGTCATTCACTGGGGAGTTCAGCATTGTAAGGGTAAATCTGTGAAGTCTAGCCTTTTTAAGTTGGGATTGGCAGCCTCTATCTACTATGTGTGGAAAGAACGAAATGTTAGGACTTTTCAACAGATTCAAAATGCAGCTTCTACTGTTGGCAAAAAGGTGATAAAGGAAGTGATGGCTTGTGCTTGTTTGTGGAGTGGGATTGGTGTCTCTACTGTTGATATCACTACTTGTAACGAATGGGGGATCTCTGGTCAATCTTAATGGAGTGTGGACTTGGTGATCTGATTGTTGTAGTATAGACACTTTTGTAGTGCTTTTGTGTTTTTTGCTTTAGAGCTTTGTTTCCCAAATGTTTTCTTTATCTCCTTGCATTCTTTGTCTCGAGGCCATCTCCTTGAGTTTCTTAGGCTCGGTCCCTTTATAAAAAAAAAAAAAAAGAGGTTACAGTAAAAAAAAAAAGTTACACGGAAACTTCACTCTGTTATATTATAAACATACCAACTGCCCTTAGGCCTATTACATATTTCCATTGCAAGACTTTTCTATTATGAGATCAAAAATTTTGTTTTGGAAAACCTCAATAAGTCGTTTAATTTTTTGAGAACCTGCAACTAGTAGTACCACCATCACCAATGCCGCCACCATCACCACTACTACTATTGTTATATCTCTGGGTATGTTCTTCTTGTGCCATTCCCGGTTTTAATTCAAGGGAAATGGAGGCGACCATACCCTCAAAAATTAAGAATTTTAATGTTGAACTACCAATTCATAGAATAATAGCAAAATTATAAAGTTTCCTATATTAAAATTAGTAATTGGAAGCCCTAAATTGGAATTCTAATTATGTCTTGAATAATATAATCAAGAACAATCAAGAATGTACTTTAGGGATGCACCAAATTAAAATATCAATTAATTTGAGATTTGCAAAATCCAAAAAATAAAAACGAAATGCAGAGGAATGAATGAGAACCCGAATCTCAAGTATTCACAAAACAATTATTTTTCTAGTAGGGAGGCTTGATCTAGTAAAAAATTCAAAAACTTAACATGAGGACCAAGGGACTCCGTTATTTTGGACCACGGACTGCACCATGAACAGACAATGAATTACCACTGGGGCAAAGTTCCTTACAATTCTTTTTTTGTGTTTTGATCCCGAGATGCAGTGTGGGACATCCAAGTTTCTTACAGTTCTTATGCGCTAATTTAAATATGTACTTTACATATTTGGTAATTACTCCAATTGATTTGTCCGTTGTCCCTGGCGGGGGTTCCCAAGTCCGCCCGGAATTCTGGTGGGGGGTTACCCCGAGACCGGTCTTGTTCAGGCCATGTGTACAGGTATTTTATCCACTCCATATAAGCAAACAAACCTTGGAAATTCTATTTTAAACTCTTTTTCTTTTCTTGTTTATAGCCTAAACTCTTTTTCTCAGTCACCTAAGTTTTTTTTTATTTTAAAAGGACAGTCAACTTAGTTGAATTTTTTTAAATTAATGACAAATATGAGATTGAAACAAAACACTATTTCTCCTAACTTTTTCATCTTTAAATGCTAGACAAAAGTAAAGTTTTTCCTCTTATTGCGATTTTTTGGGATTTTGAAACTTTTATGTGAGGAGAGACTTTAAGGACTTATAGAATTTTTTGAGGAAAAGCTGAAAAAATTGATAAGAGGAACAGCTAACTTCGGCTCATAAGTACTACATAACACCCCCATTTCATACTCCAAATTAAAATCTTTACCAACTCATGATCTATTAATTTCACTGTAGTAGGTGTAGTTTTTCTTTAGCAGAGAGTGTTTTTTTTTGGGGAAAATTTTGGCCGAGTATTTTGGTGTTGGAGAAAAGATCGCAATTCTTTATTGTACTTGGGGTGAGTTTCCACTACGATACTTTTGATATATTTTTTACTATAAATGTCAAATCATTTAATTTATGTGAGGAGAATGATTTTTGAAAGAATACCGAAATACCAAAAATCATAGCTGCATGTACATTAAAAATTCCATTGTACCAGGTATAGTTTTTCCTGAGCAGAGTTTTCTGTTTGGGAAAATTTTGGCCGAGTCTTTTAAAGTATTAGAGAATTGCAAGATCGCAATTCTTTATTATAGTTAGCGTGAGTTTCCACGACAAATTAATACCGAAAATCCTAGTTGCATGTACATTAAAAATTCTGATTTTTGATATCTATACATTAATTTTCGTTGTCGGAAGAAGTACATGGAGTTTAATTTCTCATTTATAATTACATTTATGGACATTTGCAAGGCCCAACGGGGGCCGCCCAATCTTAATTAGACATGACCAAGTAGCCTATACCTAAGGCCTATTTACTTACTAGTATTACATTTTTTTGCTGGTCAATTCTTAACAATTTTGCGGCTTGTTTGTTACAGAGATATGTGTCTGAGGGGGAAAGAGGGATATATAAGATGGGGATATAGAGGTGAATATAGTTGGAGGGATATTATTTTAGAAGGGGAAGATTAAAATTTATTGGCTGTGTTTCGTTAAATAGTTTAGTTTAGTTTTGATGATGTCATCAGGTGTAATAAGTGGAGAGAGATAGAGAAAGAAATGATAGAAATGATGATGTCATCAAACTAAAACTAAAACTAAAACTAAATTGAAAAACGAACGTGGCCATTGTGTTTGTTTTGATATTGTTGAAGGGGGATATAAGAGCATCCTTATCAGCCTACTTAAAATTTTCACCAAATTTAACCTCAAAAGCACATTTTTATAAATTAGCAAGTCACTTTATCAAAAACTTACAAAATCAGACTCTCTATTTTAACTTTACTACATTAAACTATTCCCCTCAAATCTATATATAAAAAAAAAAGCAACGGAAAAAGAATTTTTGGTGCAATAGTGGTCCCCCCAACCATTAAAACATTTTCCACCCATATAGGCTATCCACGTGTCCCTGAACACCACCCACCCTTCCCCCCTCCTGCTTCCCTCCGTCTCTATCATCTGACGCAGCAACGGAAGAAACATTAAAAAAAGGTTTGGTGTGTGAACAGTAACGCACCAAATTTGGTGCGGTACTGTAGCAAAAACAATTTGGTGAGGAAAAATAGAGAGGCTGATTTTAGTGTGTTTTTGGGAGTTTGGCTCTCCACTTTAACCCAAAAGTTAAAGTGGAGAGCTTGATAAGAATGCCCTAAGGTGTGGGGTTATGGAAAATGTCTTTTTTGTCTTACATAAACAAAGTTAAAAAAATAAAGTACTGGTGGGTCATCATCATTTCTCTCTCTCTCTCCCCTTCTTTTTACTTCTGTCGTTTGTTTATTCTCTCTCTCTCTCTCTCTCTCTCTCTCTCTCCTCTGCCGTGCCAGAGACAAGCTGATGGGAGGTCAGAAAATGGGAGTGAAGCTGGGTAAAGAAAACCCGGATATACTTGTAATTTAGAAGGGGGAGGGGTGCCTAAATTTTACTCCTCCTACAAGGGGATATACATATCCCAGCTAAAAAATATCCAGCCTCTCAAAACTAAACAAACAAGGGATATAAAAGACTCGGATATGTATATCCGACTATATCTTATATCTCTCTCTTATATACTGCAAACAAACAGGGCGTGGGTTCTAGATTTTAAATGTTGATATTTTTTAAACCTTGTATTAAGGAGTTGGGAAGGGAAAAAAAAGAAGTAATAAGATGAATAAATGAAGTGGGAGTAATTAAATTAGTTTTTTTTTTTTCGTTTTATTGAGTTCATAAAATGTGCAAAAAGTGAAAAGTACAAGTGAAAACAATTTTACTATTAAAATAAAAAATAAATATGTACGGATAATTTCATCCACTCTCTTTTCTGCTCCGTGCAATAAATTGAAGGTCAGGGTGAATTTGGTCACGTTTTTATGTTCCAGTTGTGGTAAGATACAGGGCCATATACGGGCCAGTACAGGGAAAAAAATTATACAATTATTTACCGACATGTACAAGCCTCCACTATCTTCTCAACAGCTTCACATATTTTATCCACTTTTACCTCAGATAATCCTTTAATTTCGGTCAAGCTCTACGAAGTGAATTATGTGTGTTCCACATTTGTTAATTTTGACAAATGTAGGGTACTCTATGAAAGTGCCTAAATCTTATGGTACTCTATGAAAGTGTCTAAACCTATACCCTAAGGTATCCTATGAAAAAGCCTAAAACCCTAGGGTACCTTATGAAAGTACCTAAACCACTAAAACCCTATGATAGGAAAGTGCACCCTAAACCTAAACTCTAGGGTACCCTATGACTAGGGTACCCTACGACTAGGGTACCCTATGAAAGTGCCTAGAATCCTAGGGTACTCTATGAAAGTGCCTAAACCACTAAAACTCTATAATAGGAAAGTGCACCCTAAACTCCAAAAAAGAGTGACTTACCTTAGTGGTAATTCAAAAAAATGATTTACCTTAGTGATAATTAGACATCTCTTTTCTAGACTTAGGGGTAATAATCCCTAAGAATTACTCGAGCACCTATGGGCTCATACGAAAGCCCACCCCGTTATGTTATGCAAGAATTGATCAACTTCTTGTTGAGCTAGTTGTTCAAGCCAGCAATTGGTTGTCGGATTTTTAGTCGCAACTGGAGGAAGATTGCGTTGAGGTTGAATAGCGTGTGGAAGAATGTAAAACTTACGTGTATATAGCCTTTGATCAACAGATAATCAGATATGCAGAATCGGATAAACAGTTCCACATTTCTATGTAAATTACCATCACTCAGAGCAACTCCAGCCTTGACTATTTTTTTTTCCTCAATTTTGATCAAAAAATTGAGTAAAAGCTCACTTTGGTATCATCCACTCTAGTGGTAAACTCAAATTTTACTCAAAATCTGCTGTTCCGACCGACCAAAACCCTATAAGTGTTCCACGACCACCAACAAAACCCTAGACGTTGCTGCAGTTTCGATCGACCAAAACTCAAGGAAGTGTTCCCCAACCACCAGCAAAAACCTAGACGTTGCTGAAGTTCTGGTTGACGAAAACCCTAGATCGATCTGTGTTTTGCTAGAAAATCACGTCCACTGCGACTGAGAAAATAACATCGACGACAATCAGAACTACCACTCCTTTAGATCGATTTATGTTCTGCTATCTTCTCCGGTGACGACGACAACGACAGCGGTGGTGGAAGGTTGACGACGACAGTGGAGGAGGAGTTCTGGCAACAAGCACCACCACCAAGTTACCGTTACAAATTTGGGTAAAGGGTTGAGTCTCCCTCAATTTGGGTAAGGATTTGAGTAAAACTCAATTTGATATAGGTTTGGTTCAAAGACTGGAGCTTGATTTTGGGTGTTTTTACTCAGATTTCAAATTTGGGTTTGGGTTTGAGTGAGGGCTGCAGGTGCTCTCAGGGTGTGATTGGATGTAGGATGAGAAGGGGTATAAAATTATACCCCTTGGTTTTATCCCGGTCCCACCTCCTCATGCATGGTTTGGCAAATTTTTGGGAGGGGTATAAATTTATACCCCTCCCAGATGAATACCCCTGGAGGGGTACAAATTAGTAACCGGGGGGGGGGGGGGGGGGGGGGGGGGGTGTTATTGTTTAGTACCCCTCAATACCCCTAGTTAAATTACTCGAATACCCTCCCTTATCCCCTCCCCTTACCCCTACCATGTTTACTGTTTTTTTTTTTTTAAAACAACCGAATTGCTTTTTAAATATTTTACGAACTCTTGCGATTTCCTTCGGATCAAAAAATGAAGTACTTTTGCGCATAATTTTTAAATTTTTTTTGCACCAAATTAAACTACTAATTGAGGTCTTTAATTCGATACAAAAAATTTTGAAAAATTTTATACTTTAGAATTTAACATTGTTGCCTTGCTTTGCAATATCCTTCGGATCAAAAAATAAAGTATTTTCACATTAATTTTTATACTTTTTTTTGCATCAACTTAAACTAAAAATTGAGATCTTTAATTTGATACAAAAAAATTTAAAATTTTTTATACTTTAGAATTTGACATTGTTGGGGAATAACATAAAAATTACCTTGGTTGATGATAATGTGAGAATACTCAATGTATTCAAAGACTTTATTCCCCAACTTACAATTAGAAAGAAAAAAAAAAAGCAAAAAATTAAACTTCGAAATATTATTGAAAATGAATAATTAAAAATAATAATTAAATATTTTAATTTTAGATATAATTAATAAAAGTAATTATTATATCATATTTATTGAAAAGTATAATTAATTTAATTAGTTTGTATTTATGTATTTATTTTATCGTAATATTTAATATTACCCATGCACAAGGGCAAATAAGTCACTTGTCCGCTTTTTACATCATCCACCCAACTTTATCCCCCTTTATCACAAATTCATCCAAACCACGTACTATTTAACCCCCCCTCCATAAACATCACATCAATGTGGGTCCACCCTTACTAACTAATACCCCTTACTATCTTATCCCCCCTTACTATTTAATCCCACCAAAACTTATCCCGCATCCAATCGGAGCCTCAGAGTCTGCAATTTGATGCAATTCCAGTGCACAAGTTCAACATCTCTAATGAAACTAGTTTCTCTTCCCTTATTCCGCCCTCATAAATTCTTTTGGCCTTGTTCGTTTCACAGTTTTAGTTTAGTTTTGTAATCATTACCCTCATTTCTTTCTCTAACTCACTCCACTCATTACCCTTATCTCCAAAACTAAAACTACTAAACAAACAAGGCATTTATCATTTTGTGTGTAAGGTTTTCATTTTTCTTTTCCTGCATTTTTTTTTTATAATTGAATGTCCGGGCCAATTTGCGTGCTCCTTAACTTATTTAGGGGCACTGAAATTAACAGCCAGGTAAATCTCCAGTTATTTGAAATGATTGGCATCGATATGTGGTATTGGAACATGCGACCTCGTAGAGGACGAACCCTTTGTTATGATATGATGTTATCTCAGGTTAACTCGGCCAAACCCCTTTCTGTTTCGTTTGCCTCAGTTCATGTTGGGTTACTCGTTTAGAATAAAAAATATATATCATTTATAGCCTTTTTGAAACCTGAATTTGTAAAGGGATTTACCCAGAAAAAAAAAAAAAAAAAAAAAGAGAGAGAGAGAGAAGATATTTATCAAACAAATGATTGAGTTTATATATTTCCTTATAATTGTCTTCTTTGGCATTAATACTCACAACTTGTTTTTTTTTTTTTTGGAAAATCCTGACAACTTCATAAACGAGACACAAAATTAACCTTATTTCCCAGGGCAAGGCCTAAGAGGCCCATGCTGAGGGCACCAAAAAACAGCCCAAGAAAAAGGGCTCCTCAATAAAAAAAAATTTAGTAAAAGGCAAAAGAATAGTTCGCTTTGTGCTCACTATGCGACCGCATCTCCCGAATAATTTTTGGTATTAGGCTGGGTAGCGGTCTTAATTTTTGAAGCCCAAACAAGTTGTGCAGCCAAACCTGTGTTGTTTGAAGAATTTTTTGGAAACCACGATGATGGCTTTTGGATTTTCTAACAAGTTCACAACGAGCACCCAAAGTTGAATAATTTGAGGGATCATTAGTTATTATTTGTTAACGAAGTATCATTTACTAGTAGCTAACAGTAATAGATCACTGACCATGATTTTTTTTAATTCTAGTGTGGTCCCATGGACTGCTTGAAATGAATGGGAACTAGCCCATTAATTTTGTTTTTAACATCTAAGGATTCGATTCCTGAATTGCATGTGCACAGTTGTTAAGGTCACGGATGACAATTGGCTCATTCATCTTTCTTTTTTTTTTTTCTTATATAAATGGTATTGATCATACTGTGGACAAGTGGAACTTTTAATATTTTTTGGGATGTATACACATACATTAATATTTATGATATAATGCCTCTTTTTTTTTAACCTCTTTTTTGAGTTTTCACTTAGGTGCATCATACCTTGTAGACGTCAGCTATGTAATTATGAGAAAAGAAAAGAGAAGCAAAAAGTAGAAGCATTAATAAATGATTAGTGGGATTTAATATAGTTTTGTCTTTTTTGTATTGCAACTTAATTTTTTAATTTTTTCGTATTAAAACTGTCAAGTTTTAAAAGCATCATTTTATAAACATGCCTAGGGCACTAAAAAATCTATGACCGCCCTGTCCCGGGGGCATTTTCTAAATGTGAGAGCTAATCCGGTTGTCCAATTTTTATGAAAATTATTCAATCCAAAAGGTAGCATGTATAAATTTTACATGCCTCTATTGATGGAACTTGAATTCAACCCTCACCTTCCTCCCATTGAAGTGCATCTAATATGTCAAGTAATGTCAAGTAATGGTTCCTCAAAAAAGGAAAAAATAGGAGTAAATGTCAAATACTGTAACATTAAGATTTAGCCTATTAAATACTAGTAACAGTGAGGGGGGAGGGTACTATGGCCCAGTTTTCCTGATTTTTCAAATAAAAAAATGAAGTGGTTTCGTGTATCGTTTTTCGATTTTTTTTTTGCACCAAACTAAAGTACACGAGGAGTACTTTAATTTGGTGTGAAAAAAATCGAAAAACGATACACGGAAGCACTTCATTTTTTGATTTGAAATATCATGATTTTAGCACCTGGGTGCTAAAATCTTTTGGAAAACTGAGCCTATGTACCAATGTTTTCAATATCGTATCGTACTGCACTATACCAACCATTAACCTAATTTCGTTTCGGGTCAAAAACCGATCACTAACAGTTATACTATATTTTTATTTTTATTTTCATTGTTGAGGTATAATTCTATAATTACTTCTTTTACACTACAAAAATTATAATTTTTTTTTCTCTCTCTCTCTCTCACTTAGTATATGATGTTCGTAATCACTAGTGTTGGAGTATTATTTTTCAGAACATTTTTTTACGTTGGTTGAATGCTTTAAGCCTACATATATAAGCACACCAATGAATATCTAATTTTCATAACCCTAAATTTGAAACGGTACTCGAGATTGCACTGGTAATGGTACGCACTTAGATTGAACTAGTACCCTATGCACCGTACCAATTAGAATATACCGAAACTGGTATGATATTCAAAACCTCGCTCCATAGAAGTATGGATAGAGTCAGGAATTTTACTACGCAGTGGCGAGCCTATATAATTCATAGGAAATTTTTTTAAATTTTTTTTCCTGTATAAAATTAATTTTTTTTTCCTTGCAGGGACGACCAACTCTATTGACACCCCGGCTCCATCCTTTACTTAGCACAGAAGCATTGAAAAGCCATTAGCTGATCCATTTCATGTGCCAACCAAACTCCACCAAGAACACCTCAGGCTACAATTAAGAACATTCAAGTGTTCCCAGTGCCATTATCTATTTTTTTAATGACCCCTTTTAATTTTTTCCTTTCCTTCTTTTAGGGGGCTGGAGTTCCCTCCAGTAAGCACTTAAATCTTGTTGCATTTCCCTATGAGTTCCTTTAATGCCCATAAAAACTGATAATTTAAAGCCCTAAGTCTTATTTATGTTTCAAGATTTTGCCAGATTGCCCAGATCTCCACCTTGTGTCCTTGTCACGTGAAATGGGATTCTGGCTTGAATCATACTACTGGAGTACCTTACATGCTAAGAAGGGTAAACTGGTCATTACAGACGTGGCTCCTGCGGGCCTTAGGGTGGGCCTTGTGTTGGACTTACGGCCTTCGGCTCGACAAATGTATCAGTGCAGCCTACACTATGCACCAGTTTTGTGGGTTTGTTTGTTCAAGGGGATTTGAAGGTGTGATTGGACATGTATTATTGGGTCCCAAAAATCCAGCGTTCGCTACGTACCACATTATGGACTGGATTACTTTTCCCGCTAGAGCCTATATCCGAGGATATGAAATCCCATAGGGAAGGTGGGATTCTATATCCCCTCCACCAAGACCTACTAAATATGACCGTTTTGCCGTCTTCATTTTGTCCTCAGGTTGTTTATATGGGGATAAAATAGGAAATACTTGTCGCAATTCCAACCAAAACAATCACCGGATTTCTTTTCTCTCCACCATTTCTATATCTCACCCATATGATAAAGATTCTATATCCGAGCAAACAAACGAGCCCAGTGACAACAGAAGTGAGTCGTCACTATATTTCACTAAAATTGATTGCTAAATTTTATATTGGAATTATCCCGAAGAAAGGACACAGTGTTCCCTATCAATGAATTTATGATTGTCAAGACGTATGCGCATAACTATTTTTACTTGAACTCTTTTTAAGCTTGTTCAAATGGCACATTGTGTGAAACAAGCCAAGTTCAAGCATTCTAAATCCTATCGGCTGTCAAGCTTGATATGAGTAAAACCTTTGATAGGGTTAGCTGGAACTTCCTCTCGGCAACACTCTGTAGGATGGGCTTTTCCAAGCGCTGGGTTAATCTCCTTTATCAATGCTTATCAACAGTCACTTTCTAGCTTCTAATCAATGGCACCCCTTCAAAATTCTCCCCCCCCCCCAAAGAGTCCTTAGGCAAGGAGACCCTCTATCACCTTATCCTATTTGTTATCTTTCTTGAAATGCTTTGATGTGTTCTCAATCATTTGGATTCTTCTGGAAAGTGCAAAGGAATCAAGCTTTCAAGAAATGTTGTCTCCTTATCGCCTATGTTCTTTACTGATGATTGCCTTATCTTTTTTGAACATACTCTCGAGAGTTGTGGTTTCCTTAATAAAGCGCTACATGACTTCAGCCTTTTTAGGACAATGTATCAACTAGCAAAAATCCTTCATCACCTTTAGCCCAAACACGCCGTGCACCTTTGTCAGGCGTTTCAAAAAAAAATTTCCATGTTCTTATAAAGATGGTTCAGTGTTTTACTTGGGTATTCTTATAGAAGTTTCTTCAAACAAAAAGAGCTCTTTCAAAAATTTATTCTTAACAAGAAGCCTTGGCAGGTTGGGAAACCTCCACCATTTCGCAGGGAGGAAAGTTAACCTTGATCAAATCAGTCTTGTCTAGCCTACCTTGATCAAATCAGTCTTGTCTAACCTTTCATGTGACAACCCGAGCCAATTGACATGCTAACCCTTATCCTAACCATATGGCTCAAAAGGTTAACCTCGAGTTATATAATAGTTGCCCACGTTACGTTATATAATAGTTTCATTTCATCTTTCCCACCAATGTGGGACTACTTAAAAGGGTTTCACAATCTCCCACATTTAAGATTGCAATGTTCTCATTGCGTCTCATGGTCCAACAACTTTCACCCACCAAGCGATGTGAGACAAGTATCCGCTTAAGCACATCAAGATCGTCTCATGTGGGACCCACCCAAGCACAATAAGCACCTTAATTAAGCTTATCCCTTTTCAGGCCCACCAAAGCTCGTCTCCTCGTGGGACCCGCTTCACACTTTCGGTTAGTGTAAGCTCTGATACCACCTGTAACGACCCGCATCAGTTGACTTGCTAACCCTTAATCTAATCACGTGGCTTAAAAGGTTAATCTCGAGTTATATAGTAGTTGTTCATGTTACGTTATATAATAGTTTCATTTCATTTTTTCCACTGATGCGGGACTACTTAATGGGGTCTCACATTCCCCTTTATCTCTGCTCCTCCCTCAAGCTTCTTCTTGCTGTTTTTAACAAGCTTAATGCTATTTCTACGGCTTTCTGGTGGAAAATAGGTGATAGGAAACCCTTAAACTGGTTATCCTGGAAGAAAATTTTGGGTTATAAAGTAGAAGGGGGGTTTAGGTATTCATGATTTTCGTCTCTTCAATCAAAATTTTGGGTTACAAATCAGAAGGGGGTTTAGGTATTCATGATTTTTGTCTCTTCAATCAAGCTCTTCTAACTCTCTTCTTATCTCAAAAATCCCTCTTCCGAGATAGTACTATTCAAGAATTGATTTCGTTCAAGTCAAGGCACATCCAAAATCCTCATGGGCTTGATAAAGTATTCTCTTTGGAAGAGATCCGATTGTCAACCACATCTCCTGGAGTGTGGGGAATGGAGAATCCATTTATCTTTTCCAAGACAAATGGAATCCTGCTTGTGATGAACATCTGATTAGTCATCTTATCCCCTATGCTAGTTCAGACTATCTTAAAGTCTCTTTTTCCTTGCGTCAATTCCCCTCCGGCCCTATCTGGGATATAGATAAAATCTTTGACATGGTTCTGCATTCCTCAATCCCAAAATTTTTAGTTCTGCTAGTGGTTAACTGCCGAGATCAACTTGTTTGGCCACATACGCTAGCTCGAAATTATAATACTTAATAAATTGGGCTACAAATGGCTCTATGATAAAACTAGAAGCAACTATCTAGCCTCCATTTCAGCGCCATGGTTTCATAAGGGCTACAATGTTTGGAATATTATACGGGCTTTCGACCTTCCAGAACGCATTAAGGTTTTTATATGGATAGGTTTAAGGAAAAGGCTACAATACACAACCCTGTAAAAGTTACGGTTTTTTGCGAAAAGTTACGAATTTTTTGGAAAAGTTACGAATTTTTTGTAAAGGTTACGATTTTTTTTTGTAAAAGTTACGAGACACACCAAAATGTTACGAATCATAGAAAATGTTACAAATCATATTGCTGAAAAGTTACGAAAAACTAAAAAATGTTACAATTGTCAATGAGGTGGCACAATCTGAACCATACAATAGGTGCGTATGGTACACCCAAACAAATGGTGTGTATTGTAGCCATTTCCTAGGTTTAAGGGCTTGTTACAAGACGACCCCATTCAAATTGACATTTGGCATTTAATGAGTGGTGGAACATTGTTTAAAAACCCCCAAATAATATCTTCTAATCAACTTTTTTTTCTCTCTCTCTCTCTAGATTTGTTGTTTATCCGTGCATACAATAAAGACATATATAGGTATATAAATATATGTAATTCATATGGAGCTAAAACTTTAAACAATTATAACTTTTGTTGTGTATATTCAATTTTGAAAAAAAAATATTTCTGAAACCTACTCGACAAGATCTTTCAAACAAGATCCATTTTGAATATGAAATTGTATACATGTAAAAAAAAGTTATTTATACCCCTTAATGAAGAATTCACACTCTTTCTAAACAGTTTACGCTTTCCAAAATGAAGAATTCACATCTCTTAAATGTAGAATTCACACTTCCAATAACATACAATTCACACTCCCTATAGCACATATTAATTCACACTCCCTATAATATACATTTCACACCACCTTAAACTCATGTTTTACACTATTCACACCTCATACAACAGACGATTGACACCCATTAAATTCTTGTAAACAATTCATAACCCATTTGACACATGATTCACACTTTTATACAACTATTCACACCCTCAAAACATACAATTTCGACTCATACACAACAATTCACAGTCCCTATAACAAAAAAATTCACACCAAAAAATGCACACTATTCACACCTCTTATAACAGACAACTTACACCCCCAAGTAATTCCCCCCCCCCCCCCCCCCCCCCCCCCCCCAAATAGAGAATCCACACCCCGTGTTATACACAATTCACAATTTCTTAGAGTGACAAATAATTCACACCCCATAATATACAATTCACACCCAAAAAAATAATTTTTTTATGCAAATAATTTCATATTCAATGTGGATCTTGTTTCATAGATTTTGTCGAGTAGATTCCAAAAATAAAAATTTTACAAAAAACTAATATATATAATAAAAGTTGCGACATTTTAAAGTTTGTAAATTAAAAGGCAATAAAAATATGTATACATCACCATGAGTCAACATCATGCACCAGGGGAAAAAAATAAAAAGAACAGCAAGCACATGTCTAATACTTATCCATGCGCTTCAGGGCTAAAGTAGGATTGGAATACAAAAAAGGGTTCGCATGGAACAAATCCCTAAAAATGGGGGCGGCCTAGAATTTCCCATAGGTTTAAAGGGTATGCTAATCTGTGATTGCTTATGTTAGTTCTTGGAGGCGTTTAAGGAAATTAGGTGAGAATAGGTTGCTCTGTCTTGGTTGGAGTATTTCTTTCAGGTTTTTGAAGTTGTTTGAGGTTGGGCTTTTAGCCTTAGCTTTTATTTTTCCATTTCCCTGTATTCTAGGATTTGGCAGGATGTGTTTCACATGGTTTTGATGGCTTGTTACCTGCTTTATATGTTTGGGGTATTTTGTTTATTCTAGGATTTGGGGTTTTTTTGTTTATTCTTGAACTATAAGTTGTCAAATCAGCTGATGTGTATGTGAGGAGAATGACTTGATAATTTAACAACTTATAATCCAAGAATGTTCAAAATACTGTAGTAGAAACTCGGCCTAAATCTTATAAATTTTCTCAAGAAAGAAAGGTATCTTGCCCAATATTTTGTTAATTTCATCTAGAGATATGCCACGTGGCATTATAGGCTGTGATTTCACTGATGAGGAGAATTTGATGCCGATATCAACGATCATCAAACGAAGCCAGGGTCCTGATTCAGCAAGGCGTAGGCTCATCTAGGGTGTAGTATCACATGAGTTGGTTGTGAATCATTCATTTCAACATTTAGTAATAAGATAAGAGAAAAGGCTACAATAAACACCTCTTATTTAGGTGTGTATCCTATAAAAGTTACGAATATTTTTTTGTAAAAGTTACAAATTTTTTTATACAAGTTACGAGACACCAAAATATTACGAATCATAAAAAATGTTACGAATTATATTGCTGAAAAGATACGAAAAACTAAAAAATGTTACAATTGCTGATGAGGTGGCACAATTTGGACCACACAATAGGTGCATATGGTACACTCAAATAAGTGGTGTGTATTGTAGACGCTGACATTAAGGAAATTTGGATTTATATGTATATGCGCGTGTTCCAGAGACAAATTGATATCATAGTTTTCATGGTTAGTGGCACAAGGGACTGATCCAGTAATCCAACCCAATGGGGGAACTTTATTAATTATAATCGTACAATTTTTTCCTAGTCAACGATCTTGTTAAATTGACATTTGTTATGGACTATAACGTTTGCAATGCATACTTCTCATAAAAAAAAAAAAAGAACAAAAAAATGATCACACAATCTTAAACAAAATTTTTAGAGTATGGTTTATATTGACATTAACAAGTCTTTAGAATCATCGAGATGGTTTTATTAATGTTTTTTAAAAATATTTCTCCACGATGGCTAAAAATAAAGAAAATCAAAAGATGAATCTTCAAATAAACAAACAATTTACAAATCAATAGTTATAAAGGAACTAGCCAACGAAAGTTGAAGCACAAAAAATTGATTCTGCATTTATATTTTTGAGATATATAAGTATATATGCTAAATATAGCATTATATTACATAATTATACTAAATGTATAATAATAATTTTTTTTTTAGTTTTGAGCGGAGGTCAGTGGGGGCATGTGCCCTCGCGTGACCCCCTAGATCCGTCCCTAAGAGGCACCATTCCATATAATATTGGAAAAATCAAACGAGAGCAAGGTTGATATATATATGTTATCTTTAGGGTCCTGGAATTAGTCAAAATGCGTTCAAATTGGCCCGGACATTCGGTTTTAAAAAATTTACTATATAGATGTGTGTGTGTGTGTGGGCACTGGGGACTTATAAGTACAAAATCCACAAGAATGAAAAAGTCAGCCGTCCAATTAATTGTCACAAATCACAATCAAAAAAATTAATGGCCACAATTAGTGTTGACAAAGATCGATGGCAACGGACGATCAACCGTGTTCAATGCTTCTTCAAACCAAGGCTCCGTTTAGCTGTCGGGTATACGCGTGGAAAATTTATTCTCAAGAAAAGTAAAGTGAAGTGAAATAAAAGGGAAAAAAAAATTTAATTTCCCGGGAGTGTTTTGTTGACAAAGATTGCAGGAAAATTAAAATTCCTTCGTTTTCGCAAGATATAATTTGCAGCAAAATATTTCTTGGTGGGAAAGTTGGAGTTGTTGATCCCACAACTTTCTCGGTAAGTGAACACAAAGAAAGTTCATCCTTTTCGTGCAACTAAACGGACAATATGAGAAAGATAGCCAATTGCGTTTTTGCTGGAAATTTAATTTGATTTTGATTGAAGTTAGTTAAAGGGATTGCAAGTGCACATGTCCTGTTAGAGTCTGCCAACTACTGATATAATTGAATTTGTGTTGAAAGGGAAAACCATTGAAGGTTCAACTGATAATGAGGTGGGCAAATAATTTATAGTATGAGATGATGTAATAAAGGGGAGCAAGCCCAAAATGCAGAATAGTTGAAGCAAGGAATCGCTATCTTTTACAAGCAGAGGAATTTGCATGAATCTGATTCTCCTTGGATTCAATCAACCTCCTCTCTTGTGACCAGACGCAAAATAGGATCCATCGTGATTCTACTTAACGATTCAAGTCGTTCATTTTGTATGTATATATGTATTTACCATTGTTTCCAAAATACGAGGTTGATCAGATGTTGGTAAAAGCTCGATTGAACCGTATGTCATAAGAGAAGGGATTTTAGTAGTGCTTCAATAGTTCATTTTTCTCTCAAGACCTTTGTTTGATGTTGGATCAATTTGAGTTTTTTGCACAGATGATAAATGCATTGACACATACAAAAAATTGAATTACACGAATCGTCATGTGAAACTGCTCTAACTTCCATCTTGCATCAGCAGATAACAGTCAAATGAGAGGATCCACACTCGGTCATCAAACAAGAGTAAAAGCAATATGCCTTTTACCCAATGACATCAGGAGTGCACTAAGTGCTAGGAGAAACAAAGTCCGAAGTTCAACTCATCTTCCATAGTGTTAACCTAACTATTCTAACAATACTGACTTTCGTCAATAAATTTCTTTTTGGACTTTGAAGAAGCAAAATTAAAAATTTGGGTAAGAAAGAACTTTTTGGAATCTTAAGTTCAATTAAATTAAAATAAGTGAAATAGATAAATGTTGATCTATTTCACACATTCAACTGGAATGGCAGGGAATCGAACAAAAAAAAGTCATCAAAAAAATAACTGGGATAATCGAGTTAATATATGTCGTATAGAAAACTATTCCACTTATAAGAAAGGAGGAAAAATAGATCGTGGCTATTAATTCCATTGCGTCAGATAGATAATTTATCAGCCAGAAACCGAAATTCCGTATAGGAGGACGGAACATGAAGAACTCCACAAATCCGAGAGGAGTAAGTACAAATTCAGTGAAACCAAGACACTAATATATCATGGAAAAGGAAAACAATTCATAACCAGAAACATATCAGCAAACTAGCTTAGCATGTTGTGCGGGCAGCCTCACATTCATTCTATCCTGCATAGGGCCAACACTGTTGAATTTCCACACATGGAGTGGCTCAAATTAACAAGAGCCCTAGTATAATACATGAAAAAAAAAATTGAAAAACAATTGAGATAAGCCCGTGGACTTTGGGGAGTTTTGAAGATAAAGACTCCATTAATGAAAGAAGAATTCATATGGGAATTCTCTTCTCTGGCAAGAGCTCAATCTTTGCCTACAAATTGAGCTGTGGTTTTTTGTATCGGTATGCTTAGCAATGTAGAAACCAGAGAGACAGAGTGTAGTGAGTGCAGTGAAACTCCTGGTAAAGCTTGTCTCGGTTTAGTGAGATTACTCCGGTTATCTCCGTGACCCGATTTTGGAGAACCATCTAAAAATCTGTTTTGTCTCTGGGTTTGGTGTGCATGTGTACGTAGTCCAAACACTTACATTTCTGGACGAATTTTTGAGGTTCAATTGGGTATGTAGAACCTATCGATAATTTACAACCATAATGTAGTGCTGTCATACATGCTGCATTTCTGATGATTCATGTGTTACAAAATTGTGAAGATCAATATGAAGCTCACTAGAGTAATAATTTCTTTGCCCAACTGAACGATCGACAGTTAAACTAAATGCACAACCGACAGTTGAAGGTCTAGCAAAGAGCCGGCCCTTTGAATTTCATGGGCCCCTTCTATTTTGGTACCTTCTAGGATTAGTCCAACAAAAAAGGACCTCATCTTTAATTGTCGCTTTAGGCCTTCCGAAAAGTCAAAACCGGCTCTAGACTCTAGCAGATCGATGTACATGACGCTGTAATGCCATCAGGAGGATCATGAGAATGCTGAGTTTCCAAATAGAGCAAGAACAATCTATCAACTTGGCCTTTTTTCCCCCTCCAGTCTAATTGCTTACTAGTTACTAGGATTGACAGCCAAGGGAAGTGGAAGTGGGTTCTTTGGCTTTTTTTTTACTTTTCATGATTTACGAGACAGGCCATTTTGCTCACATACATCAACTAAAAAAGCCCCCAAAATAAAAAAGTCAAGGTTAGTGGAACGGTGCCCGAGTATATAGGAGCAGGGGATAAGAAAACAATTCCTAGACTGGCAAAAGTGGAAAATTAGAAAACAGCAAATTCTTGCATTATCCATAACCATTAATGTATTTCCCGAGTGCCTGATGTACTGAGAAGAAGAGTGAACATGTACAGATAATGAAGCACCACCTATCTCACCGGCAAAAAAGTCAAGTGTTTAATCATCCCAATTCTACACTGTATTAATTGTAATAACTTTCAAACTAGAAATCGCGGTGATTATTATCTAACTGAAAGTGTTTAACACCCACATACAAGCACAACTCTTTCTGGTAAGATCGGTTAGAGGGGCCTCCCAACTTGAACATGCTTTGTCAATAATCACCATGCATCGATCAGCAAACATGATCGAAATATGGACTTAATAATCTCCGTACGCTTGCACACCAACGTAATGCAAAGAAAAGGTATTATAAAGACTTCAACAAGAAGTACAAATATGTAACTCTCAGCAAACAAGAATACCAATTTGTTATATGATTAACGATTGCAGCTGTGCAAACATCATAACAGGTTAATTTTTTCAAACCTTGTAGCTCAGTTTATTAGTTATCGAACAATGACGAATTTCCTCAAGTAACCAAAAAGCGAGGAATTTTAGAAGCAGTGTCAATTTCATCTTCCATTCTGTATCCACATTTCCCAGAAATAAAAGGAAAATTATTTGGAGGGCCATATTTTACTCCTGCGATGCCCAACTATACTGCACTGCAATGCCTTGGAACTCACCCAACAAACCAATCTATTTCGTTGCATCATTAGGTAATGAATGCCAAAGAATTGTCAACAAAAATATATAAACCTGCAGCCTTCCTTTCTGAAGAACGTTCTGCTGCTGCATCATACAATCATGATGCCTCAGGGCTGCATCATACAATTATGACGCCTCAGACGCTGCATTTACATTGAAATGGACATTTCATAGTAATAATCAGGGCAAAGGTAAAACAAATGAAAGGAGGAGTAATGGACAGCTAAGTTACAAATGGTTTGTACATCCCTGCACCATAATATGCCATCAGGTATCAAATGCTTCGGGACAAATAAAAGACTAGGACGCCCCACTTCATATTAATAGCCGAACAGAGGTTAAGTGCAACTGATCAACCAACACAGATAACTGTAAGAAATAATTGATTTTGCTTATGTTTCTAAAACAAAATTGGTTTCTTAGAATAACATTGTTAAAGAGAGTAATATTTTCCTGGCCATTGTAAGAGCAAGTTGATTCATTTCCATGTAAGGATTTCGGCATCAAAATATTTACAACTTTCGGCCCTTCGAGGCTCAGAGCCCAAATGGCCTTTTTCTTTATAGTCCAAATCCCGATAGAAGTCTTTGGCTCCAACTGTTGATATCTCAAATGGACGTCCGGAATATATACATGGGCAGTCGACCGGTTAGTGATTGGTCGACCGATATGGGTTCTTACCGCCATTTTTTACTTCTTAAAGCTTTGCAGTTAATACACAGGAACGTTGCAAATCAGTTCACAGAATATATGCGGCCCAACGTTCACATTTTGCAATTATTGAAGATCATATTTGCCACTAGAAGATTTTCATCCCAACGGAAATTTCTCAAACGTTCATCTTTTCTCAGGCCATACAAAGGAAAGCTTCTGGAGATGAGAATCACCAAGTACCACTACAGAGCAATACATACAGAGCTCACACTTCGTTTTCATATTATCTATTGAGAGCTTCGAGAGCAAATTTGTGTATCCACTCCTTCAGAGAGTTTTTCCAATTCTTCCCAATTGTTAGATTGAAAGTTAGCAAAATTCTCAGGTTCATACAGAACACAGTTTTGTTCGGTGAGTGTTTCTAGAGTTTGGGAGATAAATTTTATCGGTTTCGCTAACTCCTCGAAAAGGTTAGCAATACGGTTGTAAGGTTTAATCGGCACCAAAAGCTAGTTGTTTGATTAATCGGACCGAACCACTACACTTCTTTGTGTCTGATCTCTCTCTTAACTCATTTATTTTTGTGTTGAGCAAATTAAATTATTTATTTATTTTATTATTTTATTTTCTCATTCTGTAAATATTTTTTTATTTGGACATTATTGTAAGAAACCCTATTCCCCTCTTTTAGGTTGCCTTTAGAGTAACACTAACAAACATTGACATTTCCAGCAGGTCTTACCTTTCAACGTATTAAGGCAGACAAATTAACTTCAAATCTCACGATCAAATTTTTGTCAGTCTCATGGTTGACATATTATGATCAATATTTTCTTCTACTAGTGTTGTATTAGTTTGAACTCAATAGCTTGTAATATTTCTTATCAATGAAGTTCTTACGCTCCCACTAAAAAAAGACTAAGAAGTAAGTGTATAAAATATGACGACAATTCCAGTAGAAAGACAGTGGGTTGATCACGATTATATTGGGTAGCATTAGAAGCTCTCAACCACCAACCAAGAAAATTTTCCATCCACTCTGATCTGCCTTAACCCTAGACAACAATTTCAATTTGGCATGCTCAATGACAGACTATACGCCCTACACCAACCGAATTTTTCTCCAGCATACATACAATTGTTCAATGCTCCAATATGAGCATGAGATTCTTCATCTTCCAGCCCATACTGAAACCTAGAACAAACAGATAAAGGCCTTCGCTCTGGTTCCTGTATCAAAGAAAGCATTTACAGAAACACAATATATCTGACGGCAAGAAATACTTGTGATATCAGTTTGAACGAAGTTAAAAATGATGTTTCCAAGTTCCAAAAGAAAGGACAATGATAATTCAACCAAAAAACAAAATATCATGAATGGGCAAAGAAGACTGATATACATAGGCTGCTATACGTACAACAATATCACTGTGAAAGCAAAAATATGTCATGCATACTGGATGTTTTTACTATCTTCTATAAAGGATGCAGATGGCATAGAGGTCCTGCTTCGTGACAGATATAACAACCAGCCTACCACCGTCAAGTGAACAAATTCTAACATCGAAAAAGAAAAAGAAAAAGAAACAGAACACATTCTGTCATCGATAGAGTGGTGGTGGCAGTACAGGACAGGAGAGTGGTCCTAAAATAAATGGGCTTTTTATCCTTCAACAAAATATTGACAACAAATTGTGTGGATCCAAGGTAATCGTTATATGGTAGCAAAAATGCCGAGGGTATATTTACATAAACAAGCAGAATTGCTCGGATAAAATGGTTTGTAGAACATACCATAACACTGGTACTAACCAAATTTAATCCACCTCCGGGATTTCTTGCTGCTCAAGTTCATTTAGAAGTTCCGTCCAAGGAACAGCAGTGTTGTTCACAACTTCAAATTTGTACTTGCATTGTAACAATTGTTCTGTGAGACTACGTACAAGATCAGAAAGTTTCCGAATGCTTTTCTCTTGAGAGAGAATAATCTGCAAAAGTCACCAGACAATGAGATCGCAAAGATCATATTTCATAACTAATGCAACCAAAAAGGGATAGATCAACTAACAGAGGAACTTCCCAAAAGGGATTTAAAAAAACAAAGCTCTCAATAGTACTATTTGCAAAATGGTAAAACTGCTAAATGAAAGGCCCATGGCTAAGACAAAGGCTACTAGACAACTTGGTAGAGTTGTACATCATTTGGTGAATCGGCTAGGTAAAACAAGCAAAACATAAAAGACTAGAGAATCTATCCCACATATAAAAGTGAGAGAGGGATTCTCCATCGTCACTTGCAACCGACTTTGGTGGAGCCCCGAACTACACGAGGCAACTTTGCAGGAAACAAAGGGATTGCTAGGGCCCAGAACTGGTTGACCCACCACACATGTAAAAACACGTTCTTGCATAAAATGCAATTAGTGGGACCCACACCACGATATTCTACATGTGGCACTCGAGGGTGGAATACAAACAAGTTAATGTTTTTTCTTTTTTTTTATCAGCTACAAACAAGTTAATGTTGGTGATTGTTCTGCTATAAACTTTTGGACATGCATTCCATTCACCTTGTTTAAAGATCGAAAAAATTGTCATCACAAAATTGTCTCTAAATTGTCATCAAAAAATTGTCTCTAAATTTCTTTATTTAAAGATCGAAAAAATTGTCGTCACAAAATTCAATGAAAAAATTGTCATCATCTTCAAAGTATTTAGTGTGTTTGGTTGGAATCTTGATACCGCATAAACAGGGTCGTGTGGTGTAATCTATAGATTGCATTGATGGAGGTGATAAGCATAATATTGAAGGAGAAAGGAAATGACGATTAACGTATGTTAGAGGTTGTCCCATATTGGCTAATTAAAACTTCCAAAACTAGTATCTGAGCTTGGGAGACCTCTCCACTCATTGCCAATTGGTTTTCAGTTGGATGCTTTAACATGGTATTAGAGCTAGGCTTTTGGACAAGACTCTTTTGATTGTTTGCCCCGTTGTTTGTGCCTTAAGCGCACTGTGTTTCGTTGTTCGTTATGATCCCTATGTTATGGATTGGTTGTTTAACGTGTGGGTGAGTGTTAGAGCTTGTCCCACATTGACTAATTATAACTTCCAAAACTAATATATGAGCTTGGGCGCCTCTCCACCCATTGTCAATTGGTTTTGAGTTGGATGCTTTAACAACGTACATAATTATATCATTCATCACTGATGAAGAAGAGTGAGAATTAATTGATAATTTGAGCAGTTTAAATAATTTGTTTCTTGTGAATCTATGATTACTATTACATAGTGAGTGATCGTTAAATTGAAGACAATGATGATTGAAGCAATTGGGGAAGAAAGAATAATGCAGAATGCATCTTGAAAAACAAAAGGGAATGTTGATGAGGAAAGCAACTAATCAGCGACAGCAATTTAGAAACATAAGTGTTAATAATTAGGTGAATAACATTTGAATACATGCACGAAGAATTTACGACAATACAAATGAATGTAGATTTTCATACTACGTGCATTTTCCCGTTAGGACCTGCCTTATTATTATTTGTCGCTACATCTATTGACAAGACATATGAATTTAGCTGCCTTATTATTCAATTTCTTGCAATTATCACTGTTAGTACACACTCTTGCAACTTAGCACGTGCCCGATGCTAGCAAAGTAAAAATAACTATGTTAGAGTTTGTCCACATTGGTTAGTTATAACCTCCAAATCTAATGTATGAGCCTGGGTGGCCTCTCCCCTCATTGCCAATTAGTTTTGAGTTGCATGCTTTAACATGGTATCAGAGCTAGGCTTTCAAAGGCTTTTGGACAAGACTCTATGTTGTTGATGATTGGTTTCCCTTAGTTTGTAATTGATGGTTGATAGTTGTAGTATTTGTTGAATCATTGTTTATCTCTCCACATGCGGTCAGAGGTCACACGTGTGGGGGAGTGTTAGAACTTGTCTCACATTTGTTAGTTATAACCTCCAAAACTAGTATATGAGCATGGGAGGCCTCTCTACTCATTGCCAATTGGTTTTGAGTTGGATACTTTAACAAACTACATTAACTATCTTCAAAGATAATCTATAACACCATCAAATATCCAAACTTAGATGCAAAACATAATTTCAAGCAGGAATATTGCTCAATGCAAGCAACGCGGTACTCTAATTGACGTCTCAATATGACTCATCACAACGATCAGAAAAGAAATAGAGGGAGAAAACTGCCAATAGAACAAAATAAGATCTACAGCAGGGCACGCATCGAAGGGGAGAGAAAGAAGGGGGAGGGGAACACTCAAGGAGAACAAAATTTTGTTTCTTCTTTTTTTGTTATGCATAAATGATCTGGATGCAACGCCAATGCTCTGGATGCTGAATGAAAGAAGCATGGTAATGTGCACATAAATCAAAATGATTCTTGGGTCTGCCCTCTCTGATGCCTTTTGGCTTTGATTTGAGGGCATGATTCCGCAGCAAACGCGACGGTATAGGGGGATCAATGTTTCAGTGGTATTCTGTGAGCAGCCACTTTGTGCATTTATTGCCAAAGGTTAGGTCTGTCTCCAATCCATCTGTTTCAGTGGTATTCTGGGAGCAGCCACTTTGTGCATTTATTGCCAAAGGTTAGGTCTGTCTCCTATCCTTCCCCCGCCCATACCCCCAATTATTGGGGACTAAATGGGTTATGTTATTGTTGTTGTGTTATTGTTGTATAAATGATCTATCTCCAGTGGTAAAACACCCTATAACTTAAAATATCAAGAACATAGAAAGAAATATGATTGTTTTTTCATGCCTCCGTGCACTAGGAAACATAGCCCAAGTTTATTCAATATAGCTGTCAATCAAAAAGAACTACAAGGCAAACTATACTTTTCGGGACAATTTGTTTGGCAGGTAGCCTTCCCATCATTCATCTTCCCCTCCTAGCATGGCTTCCACTTCTCGCATAGAAGAGAGCAACTTCATTCTCACTTGATTTCTTGAATCAACCCTTATCACTCTTTACATATGAATTCATCAAGTTGGCAAGTAGGAACGTTAACTGCAATTTTATCCAGCCAAAATTACTTGTGCAGAAAACAGTGTGTTCTTCCATACAGAGCTATTAAGGCTGGAGCAGCATCTAAGAATGGTAATGTCAACTATCTGCCTGTGCTAATCCTATCAAGGATATCTTTTTATTCTAACTCAGTTCTGCGTATCCTGCTTCGAAGGTTTTCATTTTGTCGTAATATTGTTGAATAAGGTTGTTGGAATCTTGCCAAACATTAGCTCTGTTTGTTTTTATGTGACTGAGGCAATCACTCAATGAGTAAGCGGTTCAAATCTGTACATCATTCTCTGAAACTTGTATCATCTGCCTTGTACCATATCTTCTTTTTAACATGTTCTATTTTTGCCAATCAAATTGAATAGTAATAGCACCAGATTTCCTCGAGAACCAAGTAAGAGATTCAAACTTTTAGTGGTACAGAAACTTTGATTTAGGTGATCATTCCCTGAACGGACACATCCTCATGCATCAGAACCAAGACGTGTCGGACACAGACACATGAACACGTCGACCATGCCAAATATGTGTCCATCATTACATTCTTTTTCCCCATAGTTGGAAGGTTGGGACACACAAAGACATGTTAGGGGAGATATTAGAGATCATAATGCAGTTATAAAGTCAGAAGGGTCAAATTATCCATAGACGCTTAGTTTTCGAACACTTACTATGTGTAACTCATTTCCTACACGTAAAATGATATAAATATTGTTAATGATACTTTTGAATCTACTATAGCATATATGAACCAACACCACATCTTTTCTTGTCATCAAAGAGTCCCGAACACTTCTGTTACCTCTTTTTTTGACAAATGCATCATCCACAAGTCTGCATGTGTCTGTATCCATATCCATGTTTTTTATCTTCCATGATTGACACCGAGCTATTGACATTGAGTAGAGCAGTTTTGGAGTCCTTTTTTCTTTTGGAGTCCTACATTCTCGTGTTGAATCTTTCTTGTATACAGAGAGAAGTCAGAGATAGTGCTGGGTCATGGGGAATGAAGATAACTTGTGGGGTTGTGAAATCGGGCTTGGTTTATATACTAAGAAATCAATTGGATTTTGGAGTTCTTGAAATGGGTCTATAAAAAGGGAGGGAGCTCCAAGCAGACACATACATACACGTGTGTGTTTTGTGGGGGTTTGTGTGTGTGTGCACGCGCACCCTCATTTGAGCATTTTCTGTCCAATTTTAAATGGGAGGTTGACTGGAGAAAAACACTCCATAGAAAGTTTTAGAGCATTGATGCAGTGTGAAGGACAAAGTAAAGTTTAAGTTGGAAGTTGGAGGGTGCAAAAATATAATTTGCCTTGAATACAACACAAATATACTTCATATGCAAAACCTACCATGCATAAACATATTCTGTCTATTTGCACTTCTGTGTACTTCTGTGTACTTCTGAGCAAGCATATTCTACCGCACATATACAAATGAATTCAAATAATACACCCTAGATAACTTCAACAGGACAAAACTTCGTTATAAGTGTGAAATCAAGTTTGAAAGATATTCATTGAATTGTTTTCCACTAAATGCAATGCCTAGAAACATGATGCAAAGCACTCAAGAGTAGCAATTAGCATCACCAATATGAAGATTTAATCCATAAATCTCAATCAAATGACTCTTTAATCACAGAAACCACACAACAGTGCACAAGAAGTTTAAAATAAGCAAAGTTCGATCACATACCGAAAGTGCGACCATGCTTATGACCCAAAAGTGCAACATAGAAAGAACAATAAGCTCACTGGGAAAATTAATCCAAATAACGAATATAACAGATTTTTCTGGGGCATTTTAAAGCCTCACAACTGTATTTTTGACCCTGCTAGACCTTTGCTTTCTCTGTTTCTAATTGATGTGGAAGTTTTATCCTTCTTTATGTCTCTTGTATTTTTTTTGATCGAGAATTTCCTTCTTTCACTCTATTTGTTTGATCATTCAACGAAATATCTCATTCACAAAAATAAAAAAGGGAAAAAGAAAAAGAAGAAGGAAAGAAGTTTTGGAAATCATGCAAGGCAACTAGAAGCAAGTCAACAAGGAAGCACATGACTTCGACGTAATGCTGGATTGAAAATATGCAATATAGAAGTTTTGGCATCTCCAATACCGTGAACAAAGTCAAAGACAAACTGCTACAGCCTCAAATTGCTTTGCAGTGGCCAAAAGTTTCAAACTATTCAAGGAAACAAAAAACGAATAGAATGGCTTGAGACAAAATAGCAACTGAAAAATCTAATAATTATTTATGATTACATGAACTAATACACACACACATAATATAATCATCACATTTCATGACATTTGTATGCATGGAAAAAAACATCAACTATATTAGATTTTAAATAGCCTTGATTAGGCTTTCTTATGCGCATAAAAACATTGACTCGGGACTAGGATAAAATGCTCCAAATAGCTTGAAGCACGATACTTCAATTACCATCTAGAGTATTTTTATACCTTTACTATTGAAATGAACAAACCACCATAAATGTTTAGAAAATGCTCATTCACAACCTAACAACTGAGTATTGAGTAGATATGTAAAGCAAAAATCAGACTAAACAATTGCGAAACCCCATAGGACTCAAAAATTGAATCGTGACGTCATACCTTTTCCTTGATGAATTCTTTCCTCCGAATTTGCCGTTGCATTTGGAGAATTCTTGGGCTCGCTGCAACTCCATTCAAAATTCGTAGCTTCCACTCAAATTGAGAAGTAAATGCAAGTAACAACAAGAAGAAAACCAGCACTAAAGACCTTGGCATCCTTACACACAGCTCTCCCTAAACCTTTTACATGAAACAATAAATGAGTCACTCGATGCTCTACAGGGTAGACCTGTTTGATATTATTTGGTAGAACTCAACTCATAAAGCAAGGGTACCCTCATGCTTATGTATTTCATATTATTTGGTACCCAGGTGATTTGGAACTTAGCTTCACACTTTGCCCATTTCATGAAAACTGGTCAACCCATTTTTTAGGCACTTTGCTCCTTTTTCATTTCCCTTGGTGGGTTTTTGATCGGCAACAAGGAAAACTGAAAAATGAGCAAAATGCTACTTTGACTTTCTTCACAATGAAATCTGAAAAATGAGCAAAATGCTACTTTGACTTTCTTCACAATGAAATCTGAAAAATAAGCAAAGTGCTACTTTGAATTTCTTCTCATTATTTTTACTAAAAGCCAACAACGAAAACTGAAAAAATGAGCATAGTGCCTGCACTTTCCTTCGAGTTTCTTTGCCCTCACATTTCCCCTTGTTCTCTTCATTTCTCTACTTCTCCAAAAATTCCAAACGTATCATAAACTTATTTCGTAGGGCAATACTTCAGCATGTTGATGATTATCAATTTCTTATTCGATCACGCACAAATTGGGTGTGCGGATTTCCAATTCCTCTCACTTTACATTTTCATTTCCTACAGTTTCTTGAAACCCAAAAGGGGAAGAAATTTACGTACCAAGCAACTGTCTTTGATGTGCAGCAATTTCCTGTTACAAAAAGCCAAAGATTGAATTACTACCCAAAAAAAAAAAACATCACCGTTGTAGTAAGAAAGAACTCCAATGGCACCGAGTAGTTAGTTACCGATTGGGACACGAGAATCAAGGTTTCGAACGAAAATTGGAGACTGTGGATCCCTGATCAGAGGTTTGTGGAATTGGAATCAAACCTCGCCGTATTATGCTCTCCATTCTCTATGCTGTCTCTTTTATGTACGTCATGTTCTGTGTTTTTGTTTGGCCGGCCGAAATTCTTTAGGCGAGGTTTGAGTCTTTGACTTAGGCCTAATTTGGCCTAAAAGTGGTTTTTGGATTATTGGTTTTTTTGATTTGTTTTTATTCAAATTTTTTTTGCATTTGTTAGTTTCGCGTCAAGATTTTGTGGTTTCTGGATTCCTCTCGGCGAGATGAATCTAACGAGTATAAAATTATGGTCAAAACTCAAAATTTTTTGAATAAAGCCAAAATAGGTGGATTATTGGCGAATAATCCACCTATTTTGGCTTTATTCAAAAAATTTTGAGTTTTGACCATAATTTTATACTCGTTAGATTCGTCTCGCCGAGAGGAATCCAGAAACCACAAAATCTTGACGCGAAACTAACAAATGCAAAAAAAAATTGAATAAAGACAAATCGAAAAAACCAATAATCCAAAAACCACTTTTAGGCCAAATTAGGCCTTAGCTAATAAATTGATTCCTTTCAGGTACGTCATTGGCTTTTTTTTTTTTTTTTAACCCCACGTTACAGTATTAGAGCATCAATATGTGGCTTAACAAATTAACTTTTAAGTTAAAGTAGAGAGCAAATCCCCAAAAAATTTCAAAAAATCAGTCTCACCAAATGCCTCACCAAGTTGCAGATTTTTTAACTTTGCGAACAAATTTGGTGTGCCACTGTTCACACACGAAAGACACTACTCACGCACTATTCACTTTTTTGTGGTTGTTATTTTTTGGGAGTACGACGGTAGGAGTAGAAAGAAAAAATAGTTTAGTATAATGAAGTGCCAATAGAGAGTCTGATTTTGTGAGTTTTTTAAAAACTGACTTGCAAAATATAAAATGTGTTTTTGAGGTTGAATTTGGTGTTTTTTTGTAAGCCTAATAAGGATGCCCTTAGTTACAAAAATAGAAAATTTTAATCTAAACTCAAACTTTAATAAGTGCAAAAATAAGCAACAAGGACAAATTTTTTAGTTTATTTTCATCTTTATTCAAAAAATGAGAGTTTGGATTGTAATTTTTTAGTTTTTCGATTCCTTCTGTCAAGACAAATCAATAATCCACAAAAACTTAACGCAAAACTAACTAACGCAGAAAAAAGCAAATAAAGACGGAAAAATAAGTCAATTGACTTATTAAGCCAAATCAACCCACACTCAAAATACACTCAAAGGCGCATGGAGCTACCATGGCCCTATCGTCTATTATTTAATTAATGATGTGTAGATTATTCTTCCAAAAAAATCAAATTGATTGAATATCAATAAGTTTCTAATTTGTCTTGAAAATAATGAACAGTCAGAAAAATTCAATTGTCCATTCTTTTTAATAGAAATGATGAACTTACTGATATTTGATCTTAATTTTTCACATGGATGATCTACACACTATTTTTTCAAAATATAAGGTTTGGATGATCCAAGTGGGGGCCAAGATGGACTTCACGCGCCTTTTTAGTGTGGGTACTGAGAAAAGCGAGGGCATGTATAGAATTTCTTTTAGAACTCATCCGACTCAAATTTGTTCTACCCCAAATAATTCATTTGAATTTTCTTTTGTTCTTCAATTTTTTTCACATTTGTTAATTTTCTGTCGATATTTGGTAGATTATTAATTTCTCCAGTGAGAGAAATCTAAAGAGTAATAAAATTGTCATCAAAATCTATAAGAAGTTCACTAAAGACAAAAATAATAAAAAAGCAGACATAATTTTTGGGATTATTTATCTTTATTCAAAAAGAAAAAGTTTGGTTTATAATTTTTTCACATTTTAGATTCCTCTCATCGAGATAAACTAATAAGACATAAAAAAAAAAATTGATGCAAAACTAACAAATACAAAAAACATGAATAACAATAAAAAAAAATACGGATACTTAAATATTGGTCCTCCACCTAACACCACACGCAATATTAAGCCAAAATGGACACACTCAATATTCTGCTTTAAGGTGAAAAAAAGGGGCTTATTTGTGTTTTTCCCCAATGTATTTTTAAAGTGGTATTCCGTCCCCAGAGTTTTAATTGCAAATTTTTTTTTTTATCAGCACAAATTTGAAACCCAATGTTTAAAATGTGCATCAAAGTCCTCCCCGACCCAAACGCCGTTTGTTTTTTTCGTCGATAGGGTCATTTTACCTACAAAATTTATTTACCTTTTTAATCCTCGATATATGGAATGGGTATCATTTTGAGTATCATTTTGGTCTTCAATATAGACATTTAATTAAGTCAATAACTAAAAAGTATATTATGGGGTCTATCAAGAATGATCACATCGCCACCCACAACCTAACCGTACAATTAGATATCGCAATTACATATCTGTGGACGCCCCTCCGGAGATCTATCGATTTGGAGTCACCATCCAAGTTTTAGCAAATTGTCCCCGAGAAACCGAACTCGATTGACTCGTGCCTCATTTTTTGGATAAGGTTTGGATACTGGCCTGTCATCACTATACTATCTTAGGTTCAGGAGCTCAGTTACGAGAGGGGAAGGGTTTTACGGCACCCCTCTCACCCGGTTCGATGACCGGTCTCTACTAGGCTTTTGTGGGATCATATGAAATGAATGCAACTCAAGCAATGGAGAATGGGGGAATGGGAGCCACATCATGATGATAAACACGTCAAAGAACTATGGTGTATGCATGTGCATCATGTACTACGTGAGATATGATGATGATGATGAACAAATATAAGCTATGAATGGTAACAAACAATAGAAAACAATGTTAATACAGACTAAGCAGAAGCAAAAGACCAAAAATGACATAAACAACAAATGCAAAGCAAGACCAATCTGATCCTTTGATAAAGGCTTGAGCGCTCAAACTCCTGCTCACCCACACATGCTCATGATGCTCCTGGCTTACTGGAAACTTGTTTAGTACACTGTAGAATGCTTGAAAATGATGCTTTGGTGATTAACAGAGTAGAATGATCATGCTAACATGCATTCCAAAGTCATTGATGAACCAAACAAAACAACAGAGATAGAATGAATGTAAATAAAGCCCTTGAAGGGCCCTTAGAATACACAGAACACAGTATTGAAAAGTGAATGGTGAAAACATTTGAGTTTTAGAGAAACAGTTTAAGCGCTCAAAGAGGGTTCGAGCGCTCAAACCATCTCCATGATCCATGTATTCTAATGCCTTCTTGCCCTTTGTTTGATCATCAACAACCTCAGAACAATATGTAATGATGATAATGAACATGATCTTCTAGAAATAGCCATAGATAAACTTGTGTGAATAGATTATAAGTCATGGACCAAGCATAAGCATGGCTTGAGTGAGAAGAAGAGAAATGACCAGACTGGTATACCTTCACAACAACACACACACACACACACACATTGTAATGAACTTATTTCATGATATGGGACTGAAATAAATAAGAATCAAACATAAATCAGAACATAGTTTGAGCACTCAAGGCCATAGTTTGAGCGCTCAAGCCTTATTCAGAGAACATGAGCTTTTGTGGTTCTGAGACCATTCTTTGGTACTTTTGTGAACTTTAACCTTCTGGTCATTGCTTAAAAGAGTGAGATATACCAGTTTGCTTCATAAAACATGATTGTTTCTTGCTTGATGATGATAAACATCCTTTTCATGGCTCTTTGGCTCACTAATCAATGATCAAGAGAGCAATAAACTGATTTAAAACTATGTGAACCAACCAAAAGCCATAAAAAGATGATATCTTCATGAAAGAAGGCCGCCAGAAACCACAAAATAACAAAAACGGCTAAAATAGTTTGAGCGCGCAAAGGGGGTGTTTGAGCACTCAAACCCTTTTGGCTTGATATTTTTAAAAATTGTTTTTCTTGATGTCTTGGACCCTGTAAGCTCATAGAAGGTGTTTAGGGGGTGTTCCACTAACCCAATTTTTTGAAAAAACTGGTTTTTAACGATTTTTTATGTGATGTGTTGTGAGAGAATGATATGTTTCGGTGTTTGAAAAAAATAGTTTTTTGTTAGTGGAACACCCCCTTTGAACCTCCATGAACTTACTGGTCACCCTCAGATTAACCAACCCGTAGCTATTCACATGCTTTTCTACCTTTTTGGCTATGATCAAGGCTTGAACTTGTGGTTTTGATGATTGATTAATTGATGACTTGGAATATGGGCTTGAGTTAAGGTATTTTGGACAGAGGAGTGTGTGTGCAAGGCTGATTGGATAATTGTTTGGATGGATGGATGGAGTGTATTTGGGCTTAAAATGGTGATTTTGGCTTGGATGATGTGGGTTTTGATGGAAGAGCTAGGTTTGGACGAAATTGATGGAATGAATGGGATGTAAATGACTTATTAGAGTGAGAAAGGGGCTGTTGTAGTTGGTATCTTAAAGACCCATATGTATTTGGTCTTAAAGATGGGATTTTTGAGTGTTTGAAATGAGATAATCAGAGAAGAACAAGGACTGATTAAGGTGTATTTATGGATTTAGGGAAGGCTTGAGGGCACTAGGCTTGGTGAGAGGTGATTTCTTCAAAGACACATGGAGTTTAGGCCTTTTAAAGAAGGTTTTTTGGTGTTTTGGAGGTTGAAGATGATGGAAATGGACGAGAGAAAGAGAGGCTAAAACATGATTGAAGGATAAGAGATAGTGGTTAAGGTCTGACGGAGGGTGTGAGAGAGAGAGAATCAGCCAAGAGTCCTTAAACAATGGGTGGATGGTGGTTTATATAGAGAGAGAGTGAGAGGGACAATTAGGTTTTTTATTTTAAATGAAAATTAGGCTCAACAGGGGTCAGTTTAAGGGCCATTATATATGTAGAGGAAGATATACGGCGGTTAGACGCTCCCAAGTCAGAAGAATCTCATCATTAAATTCTCTGTCAAAAAACAAACTGGACAGAGTTTGAGCGCTCAAAGTGTTTTGAGCACAGAGGTTTGACTTAGCTTATTTGAGTAGTTTAAGAGGTATTTCGGTCTTTTAGGTTGGTTAGGGTTGTTTGGAAATGGTTTTGGGATGGTTTTGGTGTGATTTAGGTGAGTTCAAACCTTGTTCTTAGCCTCGAGGTATGCACGTTTGGTCTATCTCATCATCGGAAAATGCTTGATAAGTTTCTCGGGTCAAAATCGGGTGTCTACAATATCCCTCTTTTTGCCTCAAGTTTCGATCTATTCAAGGAATAATCATTTTTACATCTTTAATATCTGTTGTCATTTCTAGCCTTCTATTTTCAATTCTCTATTGGAAATTGCTAATTATATGGTGTCTATGTGATATTAAATTTTTATTGAGTATCTTAGGGTATCTCCGACACAGTCCCTCATTTCTACATTTTTTAATATTATGGAGGATCTTTTTCCTTCGGCCCATCTTCTAAACCTCTATTGTTCCTTCAAATGCAGAGGTAGAAGGAGAAATAGATGATCACACACAAAAAATGAAAAAGATACATAACTTTATTTAGTCAATAAATATATGAAATTATTCCTTTGTATATTTAGGCTCCTTTTATTTCGGCTTATAATATTTTGCGCTGAAAGTTTTTTTTTTAAATTTTCATTAAAACTATTTAGCCAACTTTTTTTTTTTTTTTTTCCGTAATTCTGTTCAAGTCATCAAAACGTCTTTCATCAAAATAGTACTATAGGAGTCAAACAGATTTATGATCACTAAGTTTAATGGTAGTTAAAGTGATAGTATTCTCTCCCTAAAACCCAAAGCATCTGTTTGTAAAGAAAAAAACTCTAGCCGCCTCTCTTCCTTCTCTTCCCTTTCTCTAGGGTTTTCGCCACCCTTATGCGGCGGCGGGACGGAAGGTTTTATCCTTGATGGGTGTTTTTCTTTGTTATGGCTTCCATCGCTTAAATAACTCCTTTCCATTGAGGGTTTTCTCTATTTATCTCAACTCTAAGAGTTTCTTCGTATTATCCCCTCTTTTCCTTTATATGGGTTTCCCTTTCATCATGTAGGTGCTGGTTTGGATGTTGACAGTGGTGGTGGTTATGGTTCTGAGATGAAGGAAAGTGGTTGTAGGTAAATGTCTAAAAAGCCCTTGGCATTAATGGCAAAACTAATGGTGTCTAGGTAGGGAATGATTTTGCTGCAAATTTTAAAATTTGGGGACCGAATTCACCCAATTGCAAGTGCGGGGACGAAAGCTAGAGTCTTTTTGTTTGATTATTTGATTTGAAAAGAAGTTGGAAAATAAAAAGTATTGTCTATTTCAATGTCTTTTTAAGAAATGCAAAAAAAAATTGAATAAGGACAAAACAAAAAAAATCAAAAAACAGTTTTTGTTTTTTTTTTTGCCAAATCAATAATGTGTTTTTTATGGATTGTGGACATTTACTCGCGTGTAAGCAAGTCGCACTTACATTGTTGAGTGAGTTTCAATTGTTTTTATCGGTGATGTATTAGAGTGTTATCAGTGTCTGTTTAGGATATTTTGCTCCTTGTGCCGTAATGTTGTTAATAGTGTTTGTTTCAGATACTTTGTTCCCTGTGCCGTAACGCCCCGGTCCTCTTTCATCGTCTTATTAATAGCAATAAAAAAAAAAGCAAAAAAATAACAAAATGGTGCCCAAAAAATTGCAAAGGCTTCAAGCACAGCCTATTAAATTTGTGCCTTGTTCTCCTATAGATTTTGGTGTATTTTATGAAAATCTCATAAAATGAACATTTTATGGGAAAGTGATAAAATGTAGCTGTTTTTCCAACTGATAAAATGTAGGGATTATTACCTCTAGGTCTAGAAAAGAGATATCTAATTACCAATAAGGTAAGTCATTTTTTTTAATTACCACTAAGGTAAGTCACTTTTTTTTGGAGTTTAGGTTTAGGGTGCACTTTCCTATTATAGGATTTTAGTGGTTTAGACACTTTCATAGAGTACCCTAGGATTTTAGACACTTTCATAGAGTACCCTAGTCGTAGGGTACTCTAGTCATAGGGGTACCCTAAAGTTTAGGTTTAGGGTGCACTTTCCTATTATAAAGTTTTAGTGGTTTATGCACTTTCATAGAGTACCCTAGTCATAAGGGTACCTTAGTCGTAGGGTACCCTATAGTTTAGGTTTATGGTGCACTTTCCTATTATAGGGTTTAGTGGTTTAGGCACTTTCATAGGGTACCCGAGAATTTTAGGCACTTTCATGGGGTACCCTACGATTTAGGCATTTTTATATGGGTTGGGGAGTTGATGGGAATTTTTCAGAGTTGGACTTGACCTGATGGTAATTATGGGATCAAAGGGTGACCTGATGGTAAATGTCCCTAAAATGTAGTGATTTTTCTATAGATATTAGGAGGATTTTATGAAAATCTCATAAAATTACTTTTACATAAAATGTTGAGTTTTAAGTGTCATAAAATGTGAGATTTTATGTCCAAAAAATCTGTTGAAGAACACACCCTTGGTAACAAAAACTGCAGCAGGATCAAAAAAAAAAAAAAAAAAAGAAAGCAAAAACAGCATATATAAAGAATCAAAGATGCAAAAGATCACTGGGGACACCAGAGAACAATGGGCAACGCTCAGTCCCCTTCCACCGATACTCAATTCGTTTCCGCCAGCAGGTCTCTCTCTCTCTCTCTCTTGTGTATATGTAGATTACACACGGATGCATTAAGATTTAAGAACCAACTCGAGTACCTTGTTTGCTATGGCAGAGCTTTCAGTCAGAAGGAGCTGGAAGATCTCAAGACCTTGTTCGTGTCCCTTGCCGCCCAATCTCAAAGCAACGCTCAATACATCTCTCCCTCTGTTTTCAAGGTTACTCTCTTCTATCTGTTTCTATCTAGCTGTGCAAAGTCATTTCAAATGAAAGCTAAAGTGTTGGTGGATTATTCAGGCTTATTTTGGAATACATGGTGCTCTCGGCGATCGTATGTTCAATGTGATTACGCGGAGTCGTAATGACGGAAAACTCACCTTTGAGGACCTTGTAATTGCTAAAGTGAGTCGTAAATGGTTCGAAGTGGTTAATTAGCTTGTTTTTAGTTGGGTTTGTCATTTTATCTTGTACTTGTCCAAGAGAATTTAGAATGTCACCACAATGGAAAATCACAACAGTTATGGCCATGTTTGAACGACAGTTTGATTGCCAGATTAGTAGCGAGGACCCGTAGTAGCAAAAAAACTTCACTTGGCATGACGGGCTCCAATGGACAAACCCAATTGTAAGCACAAATTTTGAGGAGAAGCTTCATTAATGGCATACTTGTAAATAGTGGAGAGCAAAACAAGCCTTAAAATTTTGACTAAAAGTTTGAGTCTCCTTTTATTTGGTGAAAAATATGAGTAAAACTTAATTTAGTATGAGTTTGAGTCAATGATAAGAGTGATTTTACTTGGAATTTAGTTCTTAGTCAATTAAAAGATTAAGGGATGGACATGCTCTAAGGAGCAATTTTGACTGAACAATTTAGATAGTGGATTATTAGTGCTACATCCCCTTCACATTGTATCTATTTTTTGTTTAATTAATTGTCCGATAGATATATAATTGCTCCACAATTGTTTCCATTCAAATGTCAGAGAAGCGATCCCCACAGGATTTGTTATCTGGAATCCAAAGCTCTAATCTGCGAATCAAAGAGGCCGTAAAAGCCTTAGCTGTTGATTGTCATTTCCGTACATCTCCAAGTAACCCTACGGGGATAGGACTTGCAGGGGTTATCTGTTGTTGTGCTGAAGCAGAACTGAGGAGAATGTTTGCTGATAAGACATGAAATCTAGCTGGTCTAGAAGTATTGTGTGGCATATGTTGTGCTGTACAAGATTGTAAGGAAGCCTTTTGACTTGTTAAAAGAAGCATGAGGGAGAATAGGAGTACTCATTGCTTATGATTTAGATTTGGGAAGTGTTCATTACCTCAGGAAGAAAATAAGTTCTACACTAATACAGTAGTTTATAGATGATTTTTGCAAACCTATAGGAAGCTTGCGTTAGAGTTTTGCAGTGAAAACTAACCCATATGCCCAATTCAGTCATATGTCTCCAGTGGTTGAAAATTTTCTTTCGAAGCAAGGCTCCTTTGATGTGCATTCAAACAATGTTCTGGGGGCTATGGCCATGCACGAAGGACTGCCCTTGTTAGATAGCTTGATAACATCGTTGGGTCCATTTTCTCACAGCTTAAGCTTTTGGGACTACTGGTAATTGAACATGGTATAATAGCTCAGGTTGTGGGAGGTCTTGGGTTCAAGTCTCTCGGTTTGCATTTGTTTCCCTTTGCATTATGCTTCTCCCCTCAGCGTTTTGTTTGGCTCTGCTTCTCCCCTTGGTTTCAGGCCTCTAATAGCTTAAGCTTTTGGGACTACTGGTAACTTAACAGTCCTATGTGCCTTTTGTTTAAAAATTGCTTGGGAAAAATATGCACTATTTTGAGGGGCAAGTGGCTCAGTATTTTCTGTGAAGAAACTCATATTACCAGATTTAGATGTCCACATAAAATATGTTTTGGCCAAGTTCTTTGAATTGGCTTCATTTTTTAGTGGAGAAAGACTGAATCAGTGAATCTATTTTTTGTTTTCCCTGATATAAAGTTCGAATGACACTCTTCCTTCCTTACTTATTTGAAAATGTAAACCATGTTGATTACTCCTACTTAGTCTATATAAGCAAAGGGAACCTGAAGTCTAAATATTAGTGGATTTGAGTAACTAATTAGCAGGAAATGACCGGAATTAGTAGACTCTTGACCTTGCTCTGGAAGCTGTAGTATTAAACTTTTGATCAGATACAAACAATTTGGCCTGAGAAGGGGACGTGGTTGTGAGGATCAGTAGAGCAACCAATATCCATATGTATGGGAGAGAGAATGAGGTAGTGTCATTTGTGCTAGTATTCTCAATTGCTAATTTTTAACAACATTCAGTATTCGGGGCCTTCAAATCGCTCCATGATAGGTGTCCAAAGGGTATATGACCTCATTTCTTTTGACCCAAACATAGGTAAGTTTGAGAATTTTCAAAATTATGCTTAGAATTCCTCTCCAGATCTTCAGTTGAACTTTTCTTTGCATGTTGTAATTTTAACAATGCATATCTTGAATCATGCAGATATTGCATACATGGTATATGCAAATTTCATCACACCTAGTCTGCTTCCATTTCTATGTTCCAGGGAACTTACGAGAAAGGAACAAAAGATGAGATCGACGAGTTCATTTATCAGTTATTAGATGTTACTGGGGATGGCATTTTTGGAAGGTAGAACTTCATGTGCTTGACGCCTTTTGACTCTTTTGGCCATATCGAAAGTCCCTCTGTCACATATTGAGACCCATTTATGTGCAAGGTTGGGTTTTTCGCATTTGGCCCCCTCCTATTCATTCGCAGCGTCATACCATTGAGGCTGAACTTGCATAGCTGGTCCTTGCACAATTAGATACTTAAAGCAGCTAAGCTACTTATGTGATGCTTCTTGCTATTATGTGCATCATTAAATGTTGGCGAGTTGGATGGATGCATGTCAGCTTCAGTTTCGGCAAAAAAGAACTGTGCATGGCTTTTTTATTCAATAAGGTCGGATGCTTTTGTTAACATACAGAATATGATATAGAAGAACGAACGTTACTTTGTTACCCAACAAAATTAGTTGTGATGGTAGGAGAAATATGAATATCAACCTTAACTTCTGCTGGCCAGTGCTATTATTCATGTCAAATATAAGCTGCAAATTGCAGGGTGTTAACTTGGTAGTTAATTGAGTTAATGACAAGATTTTCCTCAATCCTTGTGACTTTTGTTAATAGAAACTTATGTTACTCTCCAAATCGTAAAATTCGTTTGACCTAGCAGCATCTATGATAGCTAGTTTTCTTGGGGCGTTGGAGTAACTTAAATTCTCAGATATGGTAGGATATCTTGTTATGACCACATTTTTCCATTACTATGGTCACATTAACTTTTTAATTAATGGTATGATCATCTTAACTTTGGCTGATAAATCTATTTTAGCAATCCGTATTAGAATATGATATTAGTTCTGAAATTTTCTTATGTGTTTGGATTTGGTGTGATATTTCAGCTTTCCCATCTTGAGAATTGGAAAGTGGTATTTGTTAAATAAAGATGATAAATAAAGGAAAGAGACTGGTGAATGGTACTTAAACCAAAGGGACAGAATTTGTTGGTGTTTGGTGCAACTTTGCATGGTTAGTGGTACAGTATTGTTGTGATGAGAGACTTCTGGTAGTTAAGGTTTTAAAATGCACAGCTAAGATTCTAGACTCCCTTCCTCCTTTTATGCTTTTGTTGATCTGCTTGCTTTTGGGCATTTTCAGGTCTGACATAGAAGCTGTGTTAATTGTGATGCTTGACGATATACTCTGTTCTGAGCCTGAATCAAATCCACATCAGGACATTGTTAGTATTTTCCTTAATACTGCAAATTTCTCTGAGAGTCATGAAGGATGTGCTGAAAGTAGCATGTCTTTTGAGGATTTCAGACAATGGTGTGCCCTTCTCCCATCCGTCAGGAAGTACCTTGGAAGCTTGTTGTCACCATCTGATCCAGGTTTTGTTTCTACTGTTAGTTTTGAAGTTATTTTTATCCTGTATTAATCTCATCATCTCATAGGAGGGAGTCAAACATTTTTTTTTTTTTTTGAAATTTCAGCAAATTTAGGTTAAGGGATATGTTTTGATGTTTTTGATTCATGGGGGTTGTTTATGCAGGGAGACCATGTTCTCAAGTTCCTCATATACTGCATGGACAAAGTATAGAGTCGAATTTGTTGTTATTGAAGAAGGAATATGCCTGGCATATTGGTGGAGTCCTTTCCCAACGAGAGCTGGATGAATGGAAATTGTTGTATCATAGTGCTTTTAATGGCCAAAGTTTCAACACGTTCTTGGGCAGCATATCGTAAGTTTCTCACTTCTTTTTCAGACTGTCTCACTTCTTTTGTAGACTTGTTCTAGAATCTATAAAGGACGATCACAGGCACAATTGAAAGCGAAGTGTTGATAGAATGATAGAAAGAAAGAAAAAATGCCCCAATGAAACAACGCCCAAACAATGAAGGCAAATAGAAGATGGGCGCTAGCTTTGAAACCCAAGAACAAGTGAAATGTCTGAGAGTATTAACCCGTACCCTGGCCTACGCGACGGTCCAAAATAAAGAGCTTTAATTTCAAACAGTGTGGAGAACTGTATCACATGCAGTAGCGGCATGATTAGGATGAGATATTTATGTAAGGGGCAAGAATCATTCAAAGGCGAGGGGCATGCATTTCCTTTAATTTCAAACAGTGGGGAGAACTGTATCTGACAAGGGGCACTCAGAGATCGCCTTTGATGTTGAAGACCAAGGCATTGTGCAGAACTTATATTTATCAGTATAAATTATTGCAAAGGCAATTCAGTGAGAAGATACACGATAGATCCACATATGAGACTAGGGGCACGGGTTCGATGACATTCTTTGTGTTTTGATAACAGTTGAGTGACTGGAACTTAGTTGCATGAAGCGGGAGCGGATGCGGGAATGGGAGCGGGTGCGAGAGAAAGGAGGCACCTAGAAGTTCCCAAGGATGGGAGCGCTTAAGGAGCGTATATAGATTGTATTTAAATACGTATACAAATATCTTTAAATACTTAACCATTGAAGGAAAAGTGATACTTATTGAGAATTTTTCCTATCTTAAAGGGTAATGTTTTTGGACGTTAGATATTTTCAATTTGCAAAACTTCTTGACTCATATGATTTTCATATTCTTATTTCCACACCCTTAAAATTCCTGTGCATCCCCAATGATGAAAGAAACACTCAGCAGTACCTTGAACAGCCATTCCAGACTTTAGAATTTTTGGACGAAAATATCCCTAGCCGTACGGTTCACTGAATAAAGCCGTACGGTTCATCCCTCAAACACCAAACCGTACGGTTTACTCATATAAGCCGTACGGCCAACCATCTTAACCGTACGGTTACATAACAGAAAATATTTGAAAACCTGACAACAACAAAAGCATCTCATCATTCGTCGAAATCTTTCGAAAGGTTTTATTCTTTTTTCGCCTATAAATACCTCTCCTCTTCTCCCATTTTCACAGCCAGCAACCCCAGTACCACCCCGATACGCCGAAAAAAAAATCTCGGTCGCTCTCCCGTCCAAAAATCCCGTTCAAAACTCGCGTTAAAACTGTAATCCAATCTTCGCTTCTCTATCTTCACCTCCAACAACCCATAACCCATACCAAAATTCCCCATTCGAAGCTTGTGTCCAAAGGATTCGAATTTCTCAAGATGTTCAACATTTCTGCAAAGGTACAACTGCGATTCTAAAGCCGGGTTCCTAGCCTTGGCCTTTGAGGGGATCTTCCCGGGTCTAGGGTGACTTCAATAGTCATTCCTAGGCCTAGTTGGTTGAACCTTTTACAAAAATCAAGTTTTTCAAACAATAATAAGTTTCTGTTCGAAAACCAAAATTTTGAAAAAATCTTTTAAAAAGTTTACCGTGCGGCGTACTTAAGTGCACCGTACGGCCAACTTATGTTAGCCGTACAGCTAACCTCTGCAGCACATAAAAAATTCCCCTATTTTCTTCTACTTTGTGCTCTGTTTTCTGGTTTTTCTTTTCGGCAGTTTATTAATTGCACCTTTTTCCTCTTATTTCCTTGTTATTATTATTAAGTCCTTTCAGTTAATTTTATTTCCGTTATGGTTTTATCGTTATTTCTTATTATTTACCTGTTTATTCGTCAAAGTTTTCAATAAAAACGTTTTCCCCAAAATCCCACAAAAATTTAGTAGAGACCGGGAATATCCCGGGCGAGCGGGGTGCTTTTCAATAAAACCTTCCCCGTTCGTAACCTGGCTTCTGAATCCAAGAATTTTTTTTCGCAGATCAAATCCTTTTTTTTTAAAAGCGGCACAAGAGTCATCAATTATTTTTCAACGGTTTCTCGGGTACCAAAATTGTCTTCTAAATAAATCCCGGGTGGCGACTCACATTTTTCTTCTTCAATTTCAAAACGTCAAAAAGGCATCCGAGCCGCGTGGATCGACCGTCCACACATCTATCGATTGGCTTGTGATAAGGAAGCATCAGTTGCTGATTACCGTCAATGTTTTGAAGGAAATATAGTTTGGGATATCCGCCTGCGAAAGGGAGTGCTTGATCGAGAGGTAGAGGCCTTGATGGCTTTGTTCTCTAGGGTGTATGGAATTCAAAGGACCGGAGAAGGGGAGGATGGAATTTGTTGGAAACTTTCTAAATCTAGGAAGTTGGAGGTGAAATATTTTTTTCAAGCTTTATGTCGCGACAGAAGAGCCGTCTTTCCTTGGAAAGCAATTTGGAAGACTAGTGCTCCTCTGAAGGTGGGTTTTTTTGTTTGGTGTGTGTCCCAAGGTAAGATCCTTACTATCGATAATTTGATTCGAAAGTGGATTATCATTGTTAATCGGTGTTGTATGTGCAAGAGGAATTCGGAGACAGTTGATCACCTTCTCTTTCATTGCCCTTTGGCATGGGAGTTATGGACTTCGGTGTTGTCTTGGTTTGGTATTCAATGGGCTATGTCTAGAAATGTTATTGAACTTCTAATAGCTTGGAGAGGTACAAGAGTGGGGGTAAGGAGGAAGCGGGTTTGGAACTTGATTCCTCTTTGCCTAATGTGGATGATTTGGTGAGAGAGAAATCAAAGATGTTTTGAAGGAGTGGAAAAGCCTTTATTCAGGATCAAAAGTTTTTTGGTGAATAGCTTGTATAGTTGGGATGAGGGAGATTGTTATCCTTCTCTTGACCAATTTTTTGACTGGTTTGATCTCTTATATTCTCATGATGGTGTATGGGGCCTTTTTGTTGGTGGCCTTTCTCTTGTACATGGGTAGCATCCCTTTATGCTCTTTTTAATATAATTATTTACTTATCAAAAATAAAAAAAAAATCCAATAACGGCAGTGTTAGGTAGTTACCCTGTAGTTAGAAATAGTTGTCTTTATCTTCTGTGAACTCGAGTCCTCTTAGTCTTCTGCTCCTTGTCATCGCATTCCATGGCTTGTGAAAAGTTTTATGAATTGAGAAGCCGAAAGCGTTTGTGTTCAGTTTGTTTCTAAACAAGGTGGTCGTCAACCTCGCAACTGTCATCGTCGAATCGAGGTGGAACTTTGACCAAGTTTGCATGTGATGTTGAGATGTCCAAGAGTATTTTAAACCTGATGAAAGAATAGATTTTCGGAAACATGAAAAATCGAATTGTAATTTTGAAGTAGAATTTTGAATTGAGAATGTCAATGTCAAGTTGTTTTTATAGCTCATTTCATTGGAGTGGAGTAAATGTTGGTTAGGGGCTCTAGACTAGATGTCTGACACTTTGACTTATTGTTATTCATGGAGGCATTACTACGCATTGGGTCACTAATGCAGCTCCTCCGTTTGTTAGCACGACCCCTCGTGTTACAAATACAAACCCTGTCTCTCAGCTCTCCAGCCTTTGACTTGACCCTCGTGTGATGCAATCATGGCCCCATAAAATAGGTCTTTCCGCTTCTCTTTTTTTCACATCGAATCATGGGAAATAAACGTAGCCACCACTACATCAAACCCCATAGTATCTTTCCTATGTATCAAAGTATACAATGAAGGTAAAGAGACCAAATAAAGGATTGCTTTATCATCCTCTGAGATCTTCACATCAATAGCTTCCAATTCTATCACCAACTTGTTGAGGTCGTCCAGATGGTCCATGAAGTTTACTTCCTCTGTCATCTAAATTGCATATATTTGCTTGTTCAAAGACAACCGATTTGTTATTTATTTAGACTTGTACCTACTTTTCAATTTTGTCCAAAGCATGTCAAGTTGGTCTTGCTGATTGACTCTGCATAGTGTGGTGTTCCCGAGATATAACTTGATCATGTTGTTTGTCAATTTCCTCATCTCGGCCCACTGTTTATTTGTCACCTGTTCTGGTTTATGGGACTTCTTGTTGATAACCTTTACCACTCCTTCCCTTGCTGGTTATTTTCACCTTTGCTGCCATAGAGGGCAATGTTGTGGTCATTGAAAAATTCAATTGCAAATGCCGCGCTTTTTCCTGCCATCCTGTTCCTTCTGTGTGCCAATTTTGTGCTGCAACATGGCTACATACCAATTTGTTGTGAGTTTTGGACCCACTCGCAGTGAAAGTGCACTCCAAAATATTAACTACGCTTAAAAGAGAAAAGAATAAGAGGAATTTACATGCTTCGGCACCGAAGTTCCTATGTCCACGCCCAAATGAGAGTTCCACTATATGGTTAGAGTTGCGATGAGGAAAAAAGGGACACCCACTCCCAAGTCTTTGGTCAAATGCATTATTTTTCTTCTCTCCCTTGCAGTTTCTCAATACATCTCTCTAATTCCTCTGCATTGCCTTCTTTGTAGACGAAACACGAATGGAGATGATTATGGTGACCCTCGTCATAACTTAGCAGACAGATCTAACAGTTGCTCTTGGCCTAGGATACCTCAGTTTGGTTTGGGTTTTGCGTTTACGGTACCCAAACCTGAAGTGTTTACTTGCACCCAACCCAAAAGAATACCCTACTGGTATGGTTTTCAGTGTAGCATAATCAAACCTTGCGAGGTTTGATTTTTACCTGAACTGTAACGTACCAGTGACATTCATTCCTTGAATAAGCAGACGAAGAAAAGGAAAAAAATAATATGGGCAAACTCAAAGGATAAATCTGCTATAATGTGTTACCATTAACTATTCAGCCCTTTAAAATGATTAAACCAAGTAACTACCCTATAAGAGTTTACTTTCACTAGAATAATTATGTTTGTAAGTAAGAAGCGCTAGGGTGCGATTCAGATGGGTTTCGGGTTTTGGGCTCGGTGTGGATACTTTCTTATACCAAACCCAAATTGAAACAGGTACGGAGTAACTTTTATCTTTTAACCAAAACTCCCAAGGCGGATCGGTTGGGTTTTCCTTCTGTTTCGGATAAAATTGCCATCACTACCACTGCCTCCCAAAATAGTAGTCAAGAAGGCAAAAAGATAAATTGTGGGAAAATAAGTGCTAAGCCTTTCTTTTCGATTTCAGTTTCTTGGTTGCTGCTACTGTTTGTAGGTAGGAATGGAATTGTTGATTGATCAATTGAACTGCAGAAGTAATGATGGTCCGACTGTGTTGATTATCAAGGATAAAGAAGGTTATGTCTATGGAGGCTATGCATCTCAACCTTGGGAGAAGCATGCTGATTTCTATGGAGACATGAAATCTTCTCTCTTTCAGCTATACCCGAGAGCATCTATTTTCAGGCCCACTGGAGCAAATAACAATTTGCAATGGGTAAGTCTCTGGTCTTTTATGTGACGTTGTAATAGCCAAGTATACTTGCTTTCGAGTTCTGGAATTTAAGAGCGTGGATTAGATGATGCTAAGCATTAACATGCAACCATTTCCCTTGCCTATGACTCAAATTATAGAAATGACACCATACTCATTTTGAAACTTGCATTGGACTTGCTCTTATCCTATCGGACCCTTTTTCTATACCTTTTTGGTTTTTTCCCTACTTTTCTTTGGTTTTCCACTTGTTAACAGTGTTCTGACTTCTGACCAAACACTTAGATTAGCTAACGTGACTGGTCATAATTTTGATCTATCATCACTCTCTCTCTCTCTCTCATTCTTATATAAGCTGAGCCATGATGCTAGCGTAGTTAAATCTCTATACTTGGCAGTGTGCTGTGAATTTCAGTTCAGCGAGCATTTCCAACGGCATAGGTTTCGGAGGGCAGGTGAATCACTTTGGTTTGTTCCTCTCAGCAAACTTCGACCAAGGGCACACCTTTCCATCCCCAACTTATGGCAACCCCCATCTCTCGAGGACCAGCCAATTTTACCCAGAAGTGATAGAATGCTGGGGTGTTCTTCCGAAAGGAGCCCAACAAGGAAGTCAAAAGACCAACAAAGGTACAGTGCTGGAGCGATTTAAGGAGGATCGCCATATGCTTAACATGGTTGGTCTTGCAAATTCCAGTGAGTAACCTGGCACGACAAAGTATAGACTTGCACCTTTGCTTGCAGTTTCGCAGTTGGTGAACGTATCATTTACGTGGTTAGGACTCAGGAGAATGCACAAGTATATCCGTTTGCTTGCAGTTTTGCACGTTTAACATACCATTGACATGGTTACAACTTAGGAGCATGTATAAGTTTACCCTTTTTGGGCTTCTACAATATAACTAACTATATAAGAGTGTCATATGAACAAGATTGTTTATTGCTTCCGAAACTATTTTATTCACAGCCTGTTCATGGCTCAAAGGCACGGTTTTGTGGTATTGCGAGTAATCAAATGAAAGGTGAATGGATTTGGGGTACCTGTAGTGACCCAAGTCACTACATCCCCGTAGTGACCTTAATTGTGAGCCCTTTATAATCTAATACTCACTCCGTCCTAATTTGTTTGTCAATTATTCCATTTTCTGTTATGCCTTAAATTGTTTATATATTTCAATCTATAATGTTTTTCACGGTTTTAAAAACTTTGTATAATAGAATTAATTGTGAACTATCAAACAAGATCCATATTGCATATATTTGGAGATCAATATTAAAAGATATAAGCGATCATAAACTGACACGATTATCAAAAAATGACAAACAAAAAAGGACGGAGGGAGTATTTGGGATCGAACTATTCAATTTGTCAAGAATATTGAGAAGATTATTCATGTAAAAAATCAAATCAATTAGATATAGGTAGTCATATGGTTAGATGATTCGGATACTATTTATTTTACGAAAATGGACGACCAATATCATTTACAAAATAAACTCTAAAACAAATTGTCTTTACTTACAAAATAAACTCTAAAACAAATTGTCTTAACTGTGTGTCTATCAATCTCCGATGATAATTTTTTTTGTACCATGGATGTGACATTTCTAAAAAAATGAACGGTTTTGATCCCAAATGAATATTTCAGAGAGCTCACAATTGAGGTCACTATAGGGTGTAATGACTTAGGTCATTCTGGGGACTCCAAGTCTCTAAAGTTCATGTCTCTTCATCCCAGTAACCTATACTCTTCATAAATTTCACATGTTTGACCCATGTAGCTTGGTCCGAATTTTACTTGTCCATCTACTGTCGAATCGGCTAAAAGTTTCAAATTGGTTTCAATCAGTCTCCAGCCTTAAGCTATCACTACCTGTTAAACACACCAGGGGTTCAAATTGGATGTAATTGAGCTGGAGTTTTCAGGTGTGCCCTTTCGAAGAGCAGAATTGGTGATTTCAAACCTTCCCATCCAAAACACACCAGGGGATTCAATCCTACATTCGTTGCGATTCAACTGTTGGAAGACCGAATGACGTTGACAGCACTTTCTCCCTATAATTTTTGAATCTCTGAGCTTTGAATCATAAACGAAAACTAATGATAGCGTAACAACCAATATGAGAACTAATGATTCCCAAAGTTAACCCAGTGAGCATGATGAACAATATAGGGAAACTCAGACGAAATGACGAATGGATGTCTTTTAGCTTCGAATATGCGTATATAAATGGCCCATGCTTACTTTCCATACAACTGATTTTTTTTTCTTTTGTGGTCAGAAATATAATGTAATAATGGGTCAGTCAAACTACTATTCCCATGCGAAACAAAAAAACCACAGGCAGTACTAGAACTAGGAAAAACCCCGGTTTCTGGGCAGTCAGCAGGTCTTGCATTTTCAAATCTGCCCAGGTTCTTCAAACCTTCGCGTTGCCAAGCTTAAGAGTAACAGTACCTCCACCATTTTCAATTTCACCTTAAGGTCTCTCTCATTACCTATTGAAGCACTGGGTACTCCATGAACCCTGTGCTTTCTCTCTCCTCCATTTATCCGGTAAACAAACATGACCAAACTCTTTATCTAATCAAATAGCAACAATGTTGTCCAAGAGTTGAACGTGGGAGGTTTGTCCCCAATAGTGGCAAAGGCTCCTCTCTCGGGTGATCTGCAAATAGTTGGAAGGCGTTGATGGGTGGCGGTGGTGATATCCTTTACCGCTTGATTGGTTGGGTTGCCCACCATACACTGTTCACAATCCGTTCATCATTGACAAAACCAGATGTCGTTGATTCAGGTGACGAGTAGAGGGAGGGAAACCTGTGTCAGACAGACCTGTGCTAACCCTTCTATTAAAAAACTACTGTAAGATCCTATCGAGCGCCAAGACCTGCGTCAGACAGACCTGTGCTAACCCTTCTATTAAAAAACTACTGTAAGATCCTATAGAGCGCCAAGTTGTAACGGATCACAACTTCAAAAGCATAAATTTTCAATCAGAGTTAAAACTACTGGAAGATCCGTCTTGAACGATTTTATTATGCAACAAGATGATCATACTCCCATTTCCAAATTGATATTGTTCAGAATTCGGATAGCAACGCCCTTGAAAAACAAAACCCAGAAAATCGTAACACTTCCCCAGCTATGACAATTAACCACATCTTTTTTTTTTGGGACTGCATCTAAGACTACCAAAACTGACAATATCAAAATCAAAATCCCAAGCTAAGCAAAACCGATTCGCTAAGCCCCATTAACAACTTTCCTCATAAAAGATCATCATGCAACTATATATATTTAAACGAAAATTTAAAAAAAAAATGCTGTAAAAGCCCATTCTTTTTCAACAGAGGAACCAACAAAGTTCACAATTAACCTCAACAGAGTTAACATTGTGCTAAGAATAAATTTGGTGTACTAAAAGTCAGCCCCCTAGGCCGAGTAGTCCCCGCCTAGGCGATAGGTGGTCGATTAGCGCCTAGCAATTATTAGATCTCTTGCTAAAATCATAAAACTAAAGCAAAATATACAAAGTCAAAATTTAAACCACAAAGTCCACATTTCAACCACAAATAACCAGTACCAATAACTCATTCCACAAACCAAAACTCTAACAAAATCCAAAACTAACCAAAATCCATATAGGGTCAGTCAAGCAACTAGATACAATTGATAACCCTCCATTTTCCAAACGGATATGGATATTGTATACCAACTTATATCGCAATTCAAGCCAAAATCTCCACTTCCAAATCAAAAACCAAGCACACTCCAAACCAAACCCTGAGCTGAGCAAAACCAGTTCTCGTTAAGCTATCGTGGAACAACACATCATACCACAACCTCCATTTCAAACGAGAAAAGAAAGTCATGTAAAGTCACCATCTTACGACAAAATTACGCATAACCAACAATGCACGATTAACGTACCCAACAGAGTTAACATCAAATTGTGCTAAGATCAGTAAACCAAAGCACAGCGGTATTGCACTCCACATTCAAACCACAAATACGCAGAGTACCAATATACCATAAACAAAAACTTCCAACATAATCACAATCTAACCAAAACCCATTAACATAAACCCTCAATCAGCATCTCCATCTCTAAATGAAAAAGGTCATAATTGAGCGTAACCAACAGAGTTTCACAACTTTAGATATAACAAAAAGTTCACAATTAAAGTACCCAACAGAGTTCACATCAATTGTGCCAAAATCAAAAGTCCACAAATAAGCAGAGTAGCAGCAACGCATAACATAAAACCATAACTCCAACAAAATCCAAAACTAACCAAAACGAATTACCATTTCCCTCTCAATCAGTACCTCCTCGCACCGCCACCAAATCCACCTCCACGTCCACCACCATACGGCGGCACCGACGTCACAGCAACCCCAGTATCCTCCTTCAGCACAACACCGGGCATCTCGCCCATCCCGAGCGAAGCCAGCAACTCAATAGTCTCCTTGTCCACTTCAATCCTGTCAGTGATGATAGCCGACTGGTCAGGAACGAAGTCCATGCGCCTCTCTCTCTCCTCCTCCTGGAGCTTGAGCGAGATGCCCCTGACTGGACCCTTCTGGATGCGCTTCATCAAGTGGGTGGAGAAACCAGCGATCTTGTTGCGGAGGCGCTTGGATGGGATGATGGCCACTTCTTCCAAGATCTTCTTGTTGGTGTGGAAATCGAGGGTCATTTTCGAGTAGTAACGCTCGATCACTTGGCGAGAGGATTTCTTGACGGTCTTGGTGCGAACGCGACCCATGGCTGCACAGAGAGAGAGAGAAAGGGGAGAGAGAGAGAGAGAGAGCGCTAGGGTTTTTCTGGTCTGGGGCAAGGGAGGAAGGAAGGAGGAGGCTAGGGTTTGGGTAGAGAGCGGAGTGAGGATTATGGGTTTGTATATATAGCCGGGGAAATAACCTTTTGGACCCTTTAAGGTTAGAGAAATTCCACTTTCTGTTTACTCCTATGTGATTTTGTTATATCAATTCGAATCCCAGATTTGTCATTTGTTTTGTCTATTACCCGAGAAATTTTTGGTGTGCCAAGTGGGTACACGTATTTCGACCATTCAAAAATATTTTTGGTTGATCTAGATTTTAAATAAACTCTTCCAGGGTCTGGAAGAATTTATTTGAAATCTACACCATTGATTAATGGATGATTATAATAGGGTGTTACATGCAGCACGTCAGATACCACGTGATACCCCTCTAGTTTCACTAGAGTAAATTTAAGAAAGTACCCCTCTAGTTTCACCAAAGTTTCAATTTTGTCGCTTTATTTTCAATTGCTACGATTTTGACATTCAAGTTTGTTTTTGGTCTCTATTAAGTCTAAGTTGAAAATCTAATTGAAAATTACCACGTGCACCTCGCATGACCACCAAGAGGGGATATTTTTGACATTTTCACCCTTTCATAATTTACTCATTAAAGACTCTCCTATCTTCTTCCCCTCCCAAAAAGAAACCCAATTTCAATTCATAATTGTTTTAGATCCAAAGCATCAACTCATAATAAAAAATGAAAGCATAAAAACAGATCCATAGAATGCAAGTCCATGGTGTATTTAAGCTTACTAGAGGCATGGCGACGTGCTTTGCACGATAAGTCATGTCCGTTGCTTGGATTTTCTTGGACAAAAAATTGTAACACAAAAGCATAGTACATGCATGCTAATTTACATTCAAATGTATCCCAAGTCTGTAACACAAAAGCATAGTTTTGGGCTACCTACACGAATGCATTGGTAACAAAAGAAAATGCCAAAATTAGCGTACGGGTGAAATCCAAACGACTTAAAACCTCTTCTTATCACAACACACAGGGAAAAAAAAACAAACTAATGAAGATCAGTTTGAAGAAGTAAAAATTTCCTCCCAAACAAATTAACTAAAGAAAAAAGTGGTGCATGAAATGTCCATTTTTTAAACCTCTCGTCTGATCTAGGCTTTATTCCACTCAAAATTAACAGAAAGGCCGGGAGCGGATCGGGCCCAGAAATTTCCAAAGCGATTGGGTCGAGTGACGGGTAAGGGTCAAATCAACACGTGCACAGCCCAGAGGCCCACCACGTCGGAGGGTTAGCCGGCATTCCTGTAGTAGCACTGAATAATTTCTCTCTATCTTCTGTATTGTAGAAGACTAGAAGTATGTACAGTATATCTGTGTTTGTCAGCCCTACATTTTTCGAAAGTCAGCCCCACATTTTTGACCCATCGGAATCCGTCAGCCATCTCAAAAATCTAATCTTTAAATGAAGCTCCGGCGAGGATAAGAACATGTCTCTCTCTCTCTCTCTCGTTTTCGCCTAAAAAGTAACTTGGCTTCTTTTTTCATCTTAATTTGATTTTTTTCGCGTTTTTTAGTTTTGCATCAATTTTTTTTTGTAATATTAGTTCATCTCAAATAAAGAAATAAAAAAATATAAATTATGATTGAAGCTTAATTTTTTTTTAAATAAAGACAAAAATAAGTTAAAAAAGATAGATTTTTACACTTTTCGATATATTTTTTGGATAAAAAATAAAAAAACGCAAAAAAAAAAAAAAATCAAATAAAGACAAAAAATAAAATCAAACTAACTTTTAAAGCCAAAACACACCGCGTGGATCTATCAGTATGCTTTATTACGGCATTCATATTACTGGCTCATTCACAAAAATGCTCCACCAAAACTGATATTAATCTATTAACCATCATCTATCACAGATTCGCATACAAACACGCGAGTCTACTGCTATATTTGACATCCCCACTATGTTCCGCAAGTGTCGATAGAGTGTCCTAGAATATCTTGAGCATGTTTCAGAGTGCCCCTAGTGAGTCTGAAAATAAGTAGGACAAAATAAGAACACTTCCTATGTGTATCGGTCACGTGTCTGAAGAGTGTCGGTGGTGATGTCCGACACAATTACATGACCTTCGACAAAGTATCTGTGCTTCATAGACCAACCGATCTGGATCAGGAAAGTTTACTAATTTGAACCAATTATGATAAGTTTTACTTGTGCTTCAGATGTTCTTATGTTTCACTATATTATCACCTTGCTATCAAGCCTTCGTGAAACTTGTTTGATTCTTGTTTTTGTTTAATCAGCTGGATATCCATTCCTACTCTTCCTGGACAAGCTCCCCCATTACTTGGCACTACTTGTTTGTTCAAGCTTACTCGTTGCTTTGGTTAGTTCTAAATCGAACGCGATGTGCAATAACAAGCGCACCCTTCGATTGTGCTCCGGCAATACTTGTGGAATCACAGATGAGGTTTACTTTCCTCGTGACATATGGGTGGACATTCTAACAAGACTCCCTGGAAAGATGGTAGGCCAATGCAAGTGCATCTGCAAGCATTGGCAGGCTCTAATTGAGGAGCCCTCTTTTGTGGAATTGCACCATTTCCGTGCCAAGTCTAGACCTGGTGGCTGCTACCTTGTGATCTTTTCTGACTCTTCATGTGCCAACGATTTCAAGGACACAAGTTTTTTCTCAGCCAATTACGAAGGGGGACTGGCTCAGAACTTGTTCAGCTATCCGGCGTCAGGTTTATGTACTGCTCAAGCATGTGTCAATGGCTTAATATGTTTGTGCGATCCTTTTTCAGATTCCATTGTCATTGTGAATCCTATCACCAAAGAAATCGTTGCTCTTCCCCCACATAATAAGCCATGGAGTGGTTACACAAACATGGGCCACTGCAGGTATTATGCATGCACATCGGTATCTTTCGGGTTTGATCCTTCCACTAAGCAATACAAAGTGGTGAATATATACCCGGGTCAAGAAAAGTAGCACTCGTGGAGTTTCGGAGTTCTGTCACTGCGAGTGTGAAATTTTCACTTTGGGCTCACACTCATGGAGAAAGATTGATATTGTTCCCTCGGCCTCCCGCTTTGAGTTTGGTATAGATGGCGTTTGTCTTGGTGGAGTTATACACTGGAGAAACTTTGCTTATGAACCTCTTCCTGTTGATGATGAGGTTGTAGTGACATTTGACCTCAAAGATGAGAGATTTCGGGTGGTTTCATTGCCTAGGGGACCGACGTCCATGCCTCGTCTGGTAGAAGTTGGAGGCTATTTGGCTGCTTGTCTCGATTCCCCATTATATGAAACGGTGGAGGAGGAGCTTTGGATACTAGATGACTATGACAACTGGGTTTGGGTTAAAGAGAGGATCGTGCTGCCACCGGGTTTCGTTGGACCAGAGTTTGTTCATACAAATGGCTCAAATCAGACAGGTGAGATCCTCCTACATGATCTACTACCGGATGTGTCTCCCAGCTTGGAGATCTACTATCATAGTCGGAATAAAAGAAGTTTAAGAAAGATCGAAATCGTAGGGCATCCTGGTTACAAGAACAGTATAAATGTCTTTAATTATGTTGAAAATCTGTTTTCCTTGCGAAATATTTAAAATTTTATATATCCTTTCAGTCTTTTTCTTTTCTCTGTGTAAGTCTTGTTATTGCATTTCATTCGTATGAGACCTTTTTTCGAGCCATTTGCCTAGGTGTATTGATTCGCTTTTGGTCGTGAACGTTGTCCAATGAGTAATTTATGGGCATTTGGTTTTTTGGTCCGCTACGCTTATCTGAGTGTTTAAAGAGACAAGTCAGGTCGTAATGTGTTCAAGTATAAATTGGCTAGACGTGCTGGCCAGCCTGAAGCATTAACCTTATGGAAGTCAATTCAGCAATGGAAAAGCAGCGATACTAACTCAAGGGTTGTGGGGTTATTTTGCCAACTTTACTTCCGGGGCAGAAAGGCTACCGGTTTCTCTTGTAAACGATGTGGACTACGAGAAAGGTCCTGCTCATTTCACGTATTTTCCAACTCTCACGTATCCCAAACCAGTTGATTCAGCTCAGCCTTCTTCTTTTAGCTGCACTTGCCATGATGGATGTCATTCTGGTGATCTCAACTGCCCTTGCACTCGGAAAAATGGTGGAGTTCTCCCATATACTTCGCTTGGGGTTCTTCTGAGTTTCAAAACCCTGATATACGTGTGTTGTCCTTCCTGTTTATGCCCTTCCAATTGCCGGAACTGGATGTCCCAGGCCGGTTTAAAAGTCCGTTTTGTGGTCCTTCCTGTTTATACTCTGATATATTTGACAGGTCCGGAGTCCCTATAGTGAGGGCCTTACTACGGAGTTGTAGTGAGGTCAATCCGGCTGTCCATCTCGATACCCATGGCTCGGATTTAATCCAAACTCCAAATGATCCAAGCCGTTCATTGTTTGGATTAAAATCTGAGTGTTTATTGCTGAGATGGACGGCCGAATGATCTCACTACAACCCTATAGTGAGGCCCTCACTATATGGACCCCGGATGTGCTACTCGCACTTGTGTGGGTCTTTGAAAGGCATAGGTTTTTTTCCACTAATGATGTTGGTCTTTTGTTTTATGTTATAAGTCATCCTATGATACCAGAGGCCTCAACAAACCCCTTTAAAATACCTCAATGATCAGTCACTATTAATTTACGGAGTTATTGTTCATCATCTAGCTCCATCCTTCCCGTTTAGCCATCTCTCTCGACGAGTTACTCCTTCCATCCATACATCTCTTGTCCAAAACAGGTTCAACATCCTCTCTTCTTCCTATTTCTGTAGCAAAAACAGGGATGTAGAAAATCTGATGAATTTTCGGCAGAGACATCGAGTGACTTGTATTTTTTCTCATTTTGCATTGGTTAAATGATTAGTTTAACTTTGTCCAAAATCATTTCAAAATTAATTTTCTTAGAATTAAAGAAGGCCATATTTTTTTTTAACTTCTGTTGCGTAAAAAAAAAAAAAAAGGACTAGAGGTCAATGATATATGTTCTCTCTTATTGCATGAGGAATCAATGGCAGGAGTGGTTCTTCAATGCAATTAACTTGTTAATTTATGGGAAATCAATTGATCCTTGCTTGTACAAAGAAGAATAAGAGCTTTAAGGAGTGTTATGGCTAAATAAAGTCACTAGGCTTTTTCTTTTTTCTTTTTTAATTCAATTTTTCTCACATTTGTTAGTTTCGTGTTAAACTATTGTTGATTATCGGTTCTTCATTCAAAAAAATTTTAGTTTGTAAACTGATATCTTTGTGCAACATAGCATCCAATCTCAATTTGGGTCTTCCCCTCCCCATATCGTATGACCGAAATCCATTGGAGTATGTACAACAACTAAAACATGTTTTCTGTCATGTTTATTTCCTTTTGTACCCAAAAACAAATGAAGAGAATTAAGTATACCGCATTCTAAAATCATGTTAGAAAATAGGTGTTTGGTGTTTCAGAAGCATTACATACCCAGAATTTGTGGAGCCCACACACTTGTGTGTGTGGTTGCGTAATTCCAGGGTACTTAGCATTTCTGTTGGTGCTTTGCTTCATCACCTGCTATGCAACCAAAGAAACAGTTACTATAATTCAACTAAATTGGTTGCAAGTTTCAGTTTGTGAAATTTTGAAACCAACAAAGTAATGTTCGTTGCCAAAGGCTACTCATCAAATGAAAAAGTGAAAGAAAAACACAAGAAAAACGAGGAGAATCCATTGGTTGCGTGGTTCGCCGCTGAATAGGTGTGCGGGACACAAGTCTCTGTAAGTTGCCGAAGCGATGCTTGATGTGAAGAGAATGCTGCCTTTCTTTGCAGGGATCATTACCCTCTTGGCGTGTTTGGCACAGAAGAAAGCACAAAAGACGTTGACATCAAGGACTTATTTTTTTGTCTTAGGGATAAAATTGTCGGATCCGGATTACCCAGTATGACATGAGAACATAACAGGAGCATCATATATACTAGTATCTTTTCATTTGGTACATTTGTTAGATTTTATTGGTGTAATAAAATCCGAAGTTTTCTCTCGCTGCATGTGTTTGTGTGTGTGACTGGCTCGGAATAATGATGAACCAAAACTGTTTTGGCATTAATTCTCTTTTGAATAATGCTGAGAGTGGATGTAAGAGTATAAATGAATTTCAGAATGGTTTTGGCCTAACAGGGAGGCATTGAACATTTCGGCCAAGTGTTCATAGGGCCATTTGGCCTTGAGATTTTGCTCGTTTTTAGGTCTCAGGTTAGTTTTTGAGATTTTAGGGAACTGATCAAAGAGAGAGAATCCACAACAGAGAAGCTAGAATTGCAAGTTGTACAGAATTCTAGGCTATAATACATCTAAATTGTTTGCGTTAGACTTTATCCCACATCACTCACTTCAGCCACCCAAACTTGAATAAGAAAAATCTAGAGGCTACTGCAACCGTAGCCAATTTATTTTAGGTTGAAATCTTCCAAGAAATCTTACAGTTTGCAGCATCCCGGTAAGTTTCCGTTTGTGCAATTTTGATTTCAAGTTCAGGTTCATAGCCAAAGTTTACTGATCAAAGGAAAAAGAAGAACACTAGAAAAGAGAATTTGTTGAAGGCATGCAATACACATAACACTTGTTCAAGAGAACTTTTTCTTCAATGCCTCTCCCAAAGCAACATTGGTAAGACTGTAACCTCCATCAATCACAAGGTTCAACCCGCTCACGTACTTGGACTCGTCGCTTCCGAGGTACAATGCAGCTTGTGCCGTGTCTTCTGCCTCCATCACTGCTTCTTTCAAATTAGCAATCTCGCAAATAAACTCCTCCGCCTCTCTCTTCTCCGTCATCCCCAATGTTTTCCACATTGTAGGGGTCGCGGTTGCAAAAGGAGAGATGCAATTGACTCTTACCCCATGCTTCCCCATCTCGACACACAAGTTCTTGGCAAGTCCCACCACAGCATGCTTCGCCGCCGAGTAGGCGTGCGGGGCGTCCCCGTAAGTTACTGAAGCGACGCTTGATGTGAAGAGAATGCTGCCTTTCTTTGCCGGGATCATTACCCTCGCGGCGTGTTTGGCACAGAAGAAAGCTCCAAACACGTTGACATCGAAGACTTTTTTCATGTTTTCGTAGTCAGTGGATAAGATTGATGGATCCATGTTACCTGGTACGACAAAAGAAAATAACATGTCAAAATAAGGAAATTCAATAATCGATTTAGCTATTGTAATCAAACTAATTCATCACAGTGCAAAAAACAAATTTGACTCTTTAGTACTCTGCCATGAAATGACCAAAAATTGAAATGATTGAGGGGAAGGATAAATATTGCAATAGGGATGAATTAAAATCGAATAGAAGTGAACGAATTTCAATAAATTGAAACCTCTGATTTCCCAGACGAACAAAGATCTAAAATTGTGATTTACACATACATTCAACAATACTACCTGGAATAGCAGCATTACTAAACATTATGTCGAGCTTTCCGTACTTGTCAATGGCAGTTTCGACGACTTTTCCCACGTCGGAATCACAACTAACATCACAATGGACATAGGAAATTGCTTCCTTGTGTCCAATGCTTTCACAGAGGGAGCGAGCGAGGTCATCCTGAATATCTGCAATCACAACCTTTGCACCATGTTGCACAAAAAGCCTAGCACAACTTTCCCCAATTCCACTGGCACCACCTGTTATTACAGCTACCTTGCCTTCTAGCCTGCATAAAAGAAGAAATTAAAATAATGACGGAACCAGGAATTTGGTTTAGGGGTTCCTGAATTTGCCAGAAACATACTTTATTTTAAAGATCATGTGTTGCTTTTTAGAAATCAATAATGAGAAAATATTTATTAAAATGCAAAACTAATAAATTTATTGACGAAGAACAAAATTTATTCATTGAGTCTTAAGAAGATATTAAAAAATGACAAATGGATTGTGTTATTACATTTCAACTTGGCATATTTAGTTGTGTGTTCATCCAACTATGATTTGTTAGACATTGAAATCTTCACTAGAATAAAACTTTTAATTTTTTTATGTATGACAATTGGATGAAAGGATTATGACCTATGAACCACTACAATAACAGGAAAATCACTTAGATTAAAGATATAAGATACTTCCTATAAATTAGAGGGTGCGAATTGGATAAATAGTGTGAGATATACTTTATGAAAATTTTTTAATAGCTCGGCCTTCGCCAAAAATTACCAAGCAAGCTGAGAGAAAATTCCACCGTGCACTAGATTAGGTCAAACAAACTATAATCGAGACATTTCTCTGCTTGAACGACCCAGTTCAAAAATTAATAGCTTGTGGGTGGGAATCGAACCAAAACCAAAGGTTCCTGACCTAGGGGTTTATTAGGCTTTTTGTTAAGGACTTGGGGTCTTGTAATGCCCTAATACTCTGGAGTTATAGTGCGTCACGGGGAGGCCATTTGAGATATCATCATTACAATATGAATGGTTCAATCTGGAAAGCTCGTGGAGCCCTTTTTTTGGCTTTAAAATCAAATTTATTGAATGGTGGCATACGGTGCTTCCCTCTGTAGTGTCTTGGACTGTTAGGAAGATTTTCCAACTCAGAAATCTTCGCAACCCCTAATTTTGTGCAAGATCGGTAATGGTTCATCTACTTTTGTTTGGCTTGACAACTGGCATCCCATGGGCCCTTTATACAAGAGGTTTGGAGAAAATGTTTGCTATAATACTGGAAGATATTTAATTAGAAGCAAAGGTATAATCTATCATTCATAATGGTGTTTAAAATTGGCTTAGAGAAAGGGAGAGATTAATTCAGTCCTGTGGATTTTCTTCCCGACTTGTCTAGGGAGGACTTTGTGGTATCGACCACTTGCTTTAAAAAACAAGTGTTCATTTTTGTCAGCCTTGTTGGAAATTTGGCTCCATATTTGCTATTGAGGTGGGTTAGGACTTTCTAAAGATTTGTTTCCTTGTTAGTATAAGACTTGGAGTGCAAGCAAATCTATCTTTAGGAAAGATCTTGTGGCTATAAATATAGCCTTATTCTCTACATTAGCATTTGGACTTTTTGAATGAATCCATTTAAGAGGCCCGTCTCATCTGGAGAACCTAAATGGTTCTTTCTGCAATCTTCATCGTTTCTAATTGCTCCATTCATGGTGGGTTCTATAGGCTTTCGGCCATCTGAAAGATTATTTGTTTCAACGATTCTTTCTAGTTGAAATCGTAGGGTTTCTTGAGAATCATGTTGATCTGTTGACATCCGGTCATATCTGTGGAACTCTGTTCCTTTTGCGTCTCTTGATTAAAACCCTAGGGGTTTTGTGAGACTTGACGAGAGAGAATCTGTATTTGGGTGAGAGATTCCAATTGGGTTTTCATGAGAGAATTTGTATTTTGGGGTTTGGTGAGTGTCTCATTGTGAAAGTTTGCTTATGTCACCATTGTAGCTCTTCAGAGTACGGTCTCTCGTTTGCTTTCCTGTGGAGTAGGTTTACATCTGCAAGTCGAACCACGTAAATATTGGTCTCTAACTTATTTGTTTTTGTTCGTTATTTGGTTTCTCTGTTTGATTTCGCATATGTTTGGTTTGTTACTTCTCCAATATCCTTGGGTTGCGGCTGGGTTCGAAGGGGGCCCACTGCACAACAAGCTTGTCATCCTTCCTCGTCACGTCTGGCCAACACAGGTAACTGTCCAACTCCCACTACCACTACCACTACCACTACCACCAGCCACTCTGGCACTGGTTAGTGGATGACCATCTTTTTTCCATCGATGATCGCAGCAACCACCTCAACCTTCCTTCTCTCGATGACTCCTGTCGATGGCTAATTGGCCCTCTTTGTCCACCCCTCTTTTGTGGTCAAATATATTTTTTAGCATTTCGTCAAATTTTTTTTAAATTAATCATGTATATCTCGACAAAAAAATCCTGAAGAATGTGAAAATATAAACGGAAGTTAGTGAAGATACATATAACTAACCCCGAAATGGGACTGGGCTTGATTTTTCAGGTCCTAAAGCAAAGATGGAAAATGTGGGCCTTTTGTTCGACTCCTATAAGGTAAGGAGTATCAAAATAGGAGGGACCATTATAATTTGTAAAATTTTGGAGTCTAAAGTGGCCCTACCTTGAGCTTTAGCTCAAAGCCGAATCTACCTCCAAAGAAGCATGTTAGATCCCCTCCCCCCCTTCTCTCTCCCTCTCTCCCATGGTCTGGGCTATGTTGCTGGTACCGGCAACACTTTCCGGCCTCCACCATCAACCAGCACCTCCTCACGTCTGTCACCTTTTCCCACCCTTTACAACATCAACATCCAAAACCAGCCTCCCCTCTCTCTCTGCAAAAGCCAATGTCTCCAAAATCCCCCTCTTTCTAAGCCATCAGATTTCACAGCCTTCGTTTTTCTCAATTCTAAGCCATCAAATCTGAAAATTAATTTCATTTAAAATGAAGAACCAATTTGATTTCGAGAGCTGCAGATCGAAGAAAAAAAAATGATTTCGAAAGCCGACCAAGAACAAATTAACACTTTACATTTTCAATTTTCATGGTTTCTTTTTTTTTAATCGGCTTCAATTTTCATGGTTTTTTTTTGTCATTCGTTATTCCTAGTCTATTTTTTTTCCCCAGAAAAAAAGCTGTAGATATCATTAAGATAGAAAAAGGTCCGAAGATCTTACATCAGCAAGGGCAAGATTAGCTAATTCATGGGGAAAAAGACCCCTCAACTCTCTAATCTAGCACCTAATAGGGATTGCTTAGTCAACGAATGGGCTACCCTACTGAAAGAACGTTTAACATACTTAAAAACACAAGAGGAAAATAACGGGAGAAGCTCTAGACAATCTGAGAGAATAGAGCTACAATCGGAGTACGATTTCCCTACTTGAGAAAGAGCTTGAACGATTTTAAGTGAGTCACCTTCCACAATGATATTCGACAACCCTTTGTTTGCAGCAAGAACCAATGCTTCCCGAAAACTCAAAGCTCCAGCAACTCTAGGGGAGAGCAGCCCAGGGAATGGGGGTAGAAGATCCTAGTCTATTATATGGGGGAGGGAAGACTGAAACTCAATCCCGAGAAGCAATGTGAGGCATCCAAAAGCTCTACCGTATGAGTTAGCCACCATTTGTGGCTTCAATTTTCATGGTTGACCCAGTGATCTTCTATAATTCTTGGTCTGATAGAGAGAGAATGGAAGGCTGAGATTTGTTCTTGGACACATGGCAATTTAATAGCATGGGGGCAGGGAATGGGGGCAGAAGATCCCAGGCCTAATTTGATGCAAGTTTTACCAAAGGTCTGATATATCAACAAGGCTAACCACGCTCTGATCATTGATCAAGTCTCAGCACTACCCTAAAAGAGCAAAAGCTAGGCAAAACACCTTTATCGCCACCAAAACGCCTCTATAATGCGCCCTTAGAGCCATTAGATGTGTTTTCAACGGTCTTAATTTCATCTAAGCAGATCTGAGCTGTCTATTGTCTAACATAAAATCCAAGTCAAAGATTGCCGAGATCAATGACTTGGATGCCGCCCTACAGGAACGCCCTGCAGCAACCCGGATCCTATGGCCACCTGCTCACTTTTCCCCATTTTTTAGTGGTAAAAACCTGCTCACCTTTCATCGCGATTAGCTAGCTTTTGAAAGCATATATGTGCACTAAACTCTTGCTGTTATTCGTGGACTACAAATATACAACTAAACGAAAGTAACGAATAGTGGCTTACCGTTTGGCAATGGGCATCAGCAAAGAGGACCCGGCTTTCATCATCTCCACTTCTCCAACCTCCAGTTATCCCTTGACCATAAGCCGAGCCTGAATCAAGATTTGTTTAAGTGAATTTTATATAAGGATCTGATACAAAGCAGTCGTAGTAGTATGCAACAGACTTTTTCAGAGTGATGTGATGGTTGTCCTCTATTTTCTTAACCTCCAACTTGGAGAAACGGTAGAGAAGTCATACAAGTTAGCAATTTTTTAGACGTGGTACTTGTGCGCGTGATCTGGATCATCTATTTTGGTTTTGGATGGTCCGGATTGTGGAGAGAGGAAAGGAGGAGAGAGGAGAAGAGAGAGAGAGGGTTTCGATCTCGGCAGTCCAATACACTTTTGAACGGCCAGAATCCAACGTTCGGGTACTACGTGGTACCCATTCGGTACCCAAAATTATTTCCAGAAATCCAGTTTAAAAAAATGGATATCAGAAATCAAATTTAAGTCACATGGACCCAATAAAAACTTCTCACGTGTCGGTTTTTTTTTCAAAGCCTAGTCTAAGGCACCACATCTGATAACTTTCCCCTCATTAGGAGTACTTTTTTTTAAAATTTTAAGACACAGGTCATTAGAAGTACATTAGAGCACTTGGAGGCGTACAATTTTACAACACGTAATAAAAGGAAATTGATTTTGGAACTTTCCAAATTACTAACCAATTTAGAAGGGGAGTGTCAAAATCGTGGTAAAATAAGGAATCCCTTAAAACAATGGACACGATCGACTATGTGTACCAAATATGTACATAGCGGCATGTGGGGCCTACTTTTAGGTCCCACGTGAATAATCCGAAATTTTTGATAATTCTAAAATAATTTTTTGGGTGTCCCTACAAAACAACCTGTTTAATTGGATATGCGTAAATGAGTGATCCAATATTTAAATTTCTCATTTATAATTTATGATCCTAAATTCTGAATAAAAACTTGGAATAACACAGTCTATTTGGGGGAAAAAAGAAGAGAAAAGAACAGCACCGCAAATTTTTTTTTTACCCATTGGCGAATGTACAACAACTGTAGAGAATTCAGTTTCATATTAGAAATAGGTGTTTGGTGGTTTGCCTTCATCGCCTGCTTTGCAACCAATTTTAAAACCAACAAATTCAGGTTCATAGCCAAGTTTTACTCACCAAAGAAACAAGAAACACTCTAGAAAAATTCTCTTTTTGAAGAGGCAATCCATCACACTTGTTCAAGAGAACTGTTTCTTCAATGCCTCTCTCAAAGCAATATTGGTAAGACTATAACCTCCATCAATCACAAGGTTCATCCCGCTCACATACTTGGACTCGTTGCTTCCCAGGTACAACGCGGCTTGTGCCGTGTCACCTGCCTCCATCACTGCTTCTTTCAAGTTTGCAATCTCGCAAACAAACTCCTCCGCCTCTCTAATCTCTGTCGTCCCGATCATTTTCCTTAACATAGGGGTCGCCGTTCCAAACGGAGAAATGCAATTTCCTCATACCCCATACTTCCCCAATTCGACACACAAGTTCTTGGTAAGCCCCACCACTGCCTGTTTCATTGCTGAATGGGCGTGCGAGACGTCCCCGTAAGTCGCTGAAGCGATGCTTGATGTGAAGAGAATGCTGCCTTTCTTTGCCGGGATCATTACCCTTGCGGCGTGTTTGGCACAAAAGAAAACTCCAAACACGTTGACATCGAAGACTTTCTTCATGTCTTCGTAGTCGGTGGATAAGATTGATGGATCCGTGTTACCTGGTGTGATAGAAAGAACAACGAAGTCATCAGATTGCATACACAAGAATCCTACTCTCCACTATGAAGGACAAAAATATGAATTGACCGAGGAAAACAAAATCGAAATTCGAACAGAAGTGAGTTTTGATAAATGAAAATTCTCATTACATCCTTAAAAATAAGAGTTTTTTTCCGATATATCCCTTCAACTATCACCCAATTCTCTACTTCAGACTTGAACTTTTAAAATCCTTTATATAGTCCTTGAACTACAGGATTGAAGTGCATCAGGTCCAATTTTTAACTTCCGTTAGTGTTATGGACGGAAAAACAGTGGTATGCGCATCACATGGGATTATGGTCCCAAAACAAAGGGTAAAATCATCATTCCCATTCTCAGGCGATGAATTGGAAAATCGTGAGCTGGTATTGGATTAATTTCAAGATTTGAATCGTTCATACATTTGATCTCAACGATAACTCTAACTTTACAAAAAACTTCATGCTAATGAAATACCGATCGATATCCCATTGGAAAGAATTAATTAATGGGTTCAGTCACATTGAATCAAGCCCAAACAATGTGAACTAGGACCATAATCGAGTTTGCAGAGATTCACTCGGGCTTCAATGTCGAGTCCTCTTTATTCCTTGGGGAGAAATCTTTTACCAAGAAAATGTCAGAAATTTTGATGAAATCTTGGAATCCTCTAATTCCATTACGAACTGAATTTAACTTAGAGTTCTCTTGAACAATTCTTATGACTTCATGGAAACCAAACAGAACAAAAAGATTCAGACTTGGTGATTAAAGTAGATTGAAAAGTGCAAGAACATGTCACGGTCTAGTTTTTTTTTTGGATAAATTAGCTTGAAATAGAAAAAAGGCTAACCGAATATACAGCCTACAAGGGGTATACCCTAGGAGGAAAAGAAAGAAGAAGAGAAGAGAAAATCTAAAACTAAACCAGAACAAAATAAATAGCCAACAAAGCTCAAAACACACTTCAAAGAAGTAACACCAAAACAAAAGAAGGCCTAGCTAGCTTCAAAAACTAAACTCTTGAAGCCTTTAACATCTTGATTTTTTCCTGAAGCTTATTTTTGTTTTGATCTCTAGTGGATGATGGAGTTGAGTGTTCACCCACCACCTGGTTCAAACTATGTCGAGGTCCAATGAAATCGCCTTCCAGGGAATCCGTGGAGGCTCTCGAAACTGTGTAGACCAACGGAGAGCCACGTGGGGAGGCTCTTGTTGAGTACTAGCCTGACTATGGAGGATCGGGGTAGTATCACTCGATACATCCCTCGTGACATCTATCTTTGACACCTCCACAATAGAGGAGGCTCTTGAATCCTCACATTTCTCAAGAACGGCAAACGCGTTAGTAGTAGAAGAAACACGGCCAAAAGAGGAGTTGGCCAATGACAAGCCCGAAGTTTGAGTTTTCCTCTTCACCACCTCTATCCAATCATCCTTACTTCCTCCAACTTCTCCCTCTTTTGCGTTTCGCTCATGACCAACCGGGACACCTTGTCCTACTCTCTCCTTGGTATTTTGCTCTTGACCTACACTCTCTTTGGCTTTCCACACTGGAGGAGGTGGAGCTTTTGGCTTAATAGTGCAGGTGTTGGTAGCAGGGACGGAGCCAGGATTTTGGCGTAGGGGGGACGGATATATTTAAAAAAATTAAAATTAAGACAACGATATAAATTTTTACTAACTCAATATATATATATGGGTTTTTCTCTTGTGTGGATTGACAATAAGACAAAAAAAAAAACACACAAACTCCAATGTATTTTTTTTAACTTTTTCATACACTTTTACACATTCCCATAAACTTTTCACACATTTTAATATACTTTTTAAGCCTTATAATCAGCCCATTGGGCTGATTTTAGAATTTTCCATATATATTGGAGTGGGTAAAATCTGATTACCCTACTACTAGGCATAGCACGTGCCTGATGACTTCACCACGAGAGGGTGAATAGCTAGGCACCACATAGGGTACACGTGAGCCCTGTGCCGAGCTGGTTTGGCCATGAATAAGGCTAAAATGATTGAATAAATTAAGTATATACCGGGATGTGCTAACTCGGTATAGGTCACAAGGGAATGCCCCTGATACGGCCGAACTAGCAAAGCTATGAGTAAAGCTTAAATAGCATTCTGGGATACATAGATTCAGCTCGGCGTGAGTAGCTGGGTTATGTACGAGTCATACCGAGCTACGTGGAAGCTCGGCACCGCCACGGATAAGGCGGTGAGACATTCCAGAATATTCTACAACGGTTCCTTATGAGATAAGGAGCGATCCCGTGAAATAAGGGATCGATATGGGAAATCCTAATGTGATTAGGAGTATACCCCATATAGGGAAGAATCCTATATGGAAAGAAAGACCTCTGCCGGGCAAGATCTGGTAGAATATGGAGACTCGCCCCTAATAGGAAAGTCCTATTAGGAAAAGGATTCATAAGGAGAATAGGAAACAGGGGCACGAGATGCCAAAAATGAAGAACATCTACACCTATAAATACAGGGCAATAACCATGACAAAAGGTACGCGGTGAAACCTATTTTCATACGCATTATGATTTAAGCTTTCAAGTACGTGATACTAACTTAGGCATCGGAGGGCCTTTGCCAACGAGAGGCAAAGGTGCTCTAACCCTTTTTCTGTCTTGCAGATCTAGGGTTAGTTCAAGGAAGCACGTGATCCAGGGCTACGTGGTTTTTACCCCGTACACTTTAACCCTTTTACACATTCCCATAAACTTTTCACACATTTTAATATACTTTTTAAGCCTTATAATCAGCCCATTGGGCTGATTTTAGAATTTTCCATATATATATATGTGTGTGTGTGTGTGTGTGTGTGCGCGCGCGCGCGCGAAATAACACCAATACATATGAAACTAAACATGTCTCTAATATCAACTTAAATTACAAAAGGTATTAACGTCTATCTAATCCTATCTTGAACTATGCTCGACACTCTTTCTTGTTATTAAAAGCATCAATGATAGAGTCCGTGTCCAACCCTCGAGCAATATCTTTCTCAATATAAGTGATCAAGAAATTTGCTAAATAATCATCCTCCATCCTATTGTGAAGTCTTGTCTTCACATATTTCATAGCAGAAAATGCACATTCGGTTTTGAAACATGCAAAGTTAATATAAGCTGAATCAACCTATCGAAAAGATGATATATCACGCATTTTCTTTCTTCGCCAACACTCACTCAACTTTGAAATCGTTGACAGATTTTGGAACTCAGGATGCCTAGACACATCAAGCTTATAATTTTGCCATTTATATCTCAAGTGGTACTTTTCTTGCTCAGTGAAATCCATTGGATAATACTTCTTTGCAAGCTTGCAAGTATCTTCGATGTTGAATGATCTGAAGCCATCGCGATGATCTAAAAATGTGTTGAGAATGAGCATTGTATCTTCCTTAAACCGAGTGTTCAATTCTTGCAATTGAGAATCGACTGTTTTGAGAGCCCCCAATTTCTTTCGTCTTCACTTTGATGTCCACAGACCACATTAAAGAGTTTTGGGCTTCCAAAAATTCAGTAAGCCTTAGTTTTTAAAAGTGAACGGGGCCTTGAGTCCGCCCTGATGTGAGTTGTTTTATAAATTTTGGGCGTTGTTTTGTTTAAAAGGATTGTAATTAAGCCTCATTAAAACCAATTTTAGTACAAAATTGTTTCATAACTTGATAAATATTAAAGTTGTTACAATTATATTTTTAACGAAAAGCGGAGGGGGGACGAGACTATATAGTTTGATGATAAATATTTTTTTTTCAATGTAATTGTACGAATTTTTTAAGACATAGGGGGGGCGACTGCCCCTACTAGCCCTTCCCTGGCTCCATCCTTGGTTGGTAGAATGGCCAAAGATCTTGCAAACATTGCAAGCTTGAGGTTTCCAAGGAACCTCTACTCTAATTTCGTATGGCTCTCCATAACCCAAATTCACTACGAAGGACTTAGGAATCTCCTTCGCCGCTTCCACCTCAACACATACTCTAGCAAACATCAACCTGCTATGATTTTGCGTGAAGTCGTCAAGGTAAAGAGGGTTGCCGATGACACTAGCAATACTACTCAATCCATCCTCTGTCCATAATTCAAGGGGAACATTGTAGAATTTAACCCATACTGGAACAGTAGAGAAGACGCTTTTAGTGAGTTGCATCTCAGGATGCCATTGTTTAATCACAATATGTTTGCCCCCACAAAAGTGAGGACCGTTCTCAAGAATGGAGACCAACGTGTCCTCGCCCCTAAGTTTGAACACAACAAACCCATTGTCTAAAGTGACCACATCCTCAACATCAATTTTTCATACCCGTTGAGCCCAAGATCTAACTTGAAAATAGGGTAAGCTTTTATCCACAAAGTATCCCACAATTGCGTGTTTCCATTTCAATGCCCCATTTTCGGAAATCTTAAGTGGAATCATGACTTGATTATTCACATATTCAATCGGAAACCTCTTAAGGTATTTACTTAGCTTACCAATTTTCACCTCATTGTTAAGTAAAGGCTTCCCATTTGTCCAAGCATTCAAGTGAGCTTTACCTTCAAATTTATCCTCTTGAATAAGAGGAGACATGGTATTAGCAGCCGCACACTTAGACAGATCCTGAGGTGGTGCCGTGTTAACTCCACCACTCTTAGTTGCCTTGATCGGGGTACCAATCTTAGGCCAAGTATCAGTGATGACCAGAGGTAATTGCAATTCTACTGCATCGGCATTTTTGGCCACCACCGAAATATCATTTTCCTCATCAGTAGAAGCAATCTCAACATCCGAATAACCAAACACATTGTCAATTTGGTCATGAAAATCCTGTAACGTTAGCTTCGTACCTGATTTATGTTTACCCATTACTGATCTTCCTACACTTTCACTACCCGAACAATAGAGAAAGGGAGGGAGAGACGTACCGTGAAAACGAAATCAATCAAAACTCCGGCGAGGTTGCCGGAAAGCTGCCGGAAAATCACGCCGAAAAGCTGCCGGAAAATGAACTGTCTGAGGTGGAAGAAAGCCCTCGTCCCAGGGAGTCCAAATATGAAAGTGATTAAGCTTGGAGATGCTTCGAAGGTGGTAGATCTGGTTTTGAGAGGTGTGGTTAGGTTTGAGAGAAATGGTGGCTATGGATGTAAAGAGAGGGAAATACCAAGTGATAAAGGAAGAGGAGGAGGAGAGGGTGAGTGGCTGTAGAGGATGGTGGTGGAAGAGTGGCTGTAGTGATGGATGGTGGTGGCGGCCGGAGCAAAACACAAGCTATGGTCACTGGAACATGGTCTGCTCCTCACTAAAGGGCAGACACTCGCACGGTCGGGTTTTGAAATTTGCTGGAATGTTTTTGGGAAGGAAAGAAGTCATTTCTGGGATGGATGATCGATTGAGGCAAGGAACAAACCCAAATTCTTCTTCTTTGCAAAAGCTTCGTCTCTCTCTCTCTTTCTCTGGGTCGAATGGGGAGGGGGCAGAATGGGAATGGGGTTTTTACCCTTTGTTTTGGGACCATAAACCCATATGATGTGCACACCAGTGTTTTTTCCGTTCATAACACTAACGGAAGTTAAAAATTGGACCACATGCACTTCAACCTGGTAGTTCAGAGATTACATAAAGGATTTTAAAAGTTCAGGTATGAAGTAGAGAAATGGGTGATAGTTGAGGGGATACATCGAAAAAAAACTCTAAAATAATGATCTAACATTACGATCTACGCTTGGATGAAAGGCATCGAGTGACTTGTATTTTTCTCTTTTGCAATAGTTAAATGACTAGTTTAACTTTGTCCAAAATCATTTCAAAAGTAATTTTCTTAGAATTAAAGAAGGCCATTTTTTTTAACTTCCGTTGCACATAAAAAAGAAAAAGAAAAAGAAAAAGAAAAAGAAAAAGAGACTAAAGGTATGCCAATGATATATGTTCTCTCTTATTGCTTGAGGAATCAATGGCAAGAGTGGTTCTTCAATGCAATTAACTAGTTAATTTATGGGAAATCAATAGATCCTTGCTTGTACAAAGAAGAATAAGAGCTTTACGGAGTGTTATGGCTAAAAAAGTCACTAGGTTTTTTTTTTTAATTCATTTTTTTCTCGCATTTGTTAGTTTCGTGTTAAACTGTTGTTGATTATCGGTTCTTCATTCAACAAAATTTTAGTTTGTAAACTGATATCTTTGTACAACACAGCGTCCAATCTCAATTTGGGTCTTCCCCTCCCCATATCACATGACCGAAATCCATTGGAGTATGTACAACAACTAAGATATGTTTTTTTTTTTTTTTTTTTTGAGAAATAGGAAGAAGATTTCATTAAATAACAACTGAGCGTACAACATATAAGTGCTGAAACCCAAAAACCAAAAGACAAAACAGAAATTACACATCATTAGAAACTCCTTCGCCATTGTCTGGGCGAGAAACAAAAAAGTACAAAGCATGCTTGGCAAGGATGTGAGCTCGTTGGACATTGTGACGCGCAACCTTAGTTATTTGGCAAAAAGACAACTTTGAGATTTCTGTAGCTATGTTGCGCAACAAAAATGTGTCATTGTAATGAGACTTAGCCTTCCCTACTATTTGCATAATTGCATTAAAACAGTCGGAGAAAATATAAACCATATTATAGTGATGAGATAAAGCCCATTTAATAGCTTCAAAACATGCTCGGATTTCTGTTTGGGTTGGTGACAAGGAGTACGTTGATAAGGCGTGCTTAACAATAATAATTCCGTTGGGCTGGCTAACCGTGAAACCCACTCCACTCCAACAATGTCCCTTTTTCCATGCACCATCCACATGCAAGTGACAAACGCGCCGGTCTATATCCAAAATCTGAGTATGTCGGATGATAAAAGATGGATTCCTAATAGGTGGTGATGAATCCGACCGTGGTGGAACAGAAGAATTGAAATTAGAAAGCCAATTTGAAGCACGCAAGAACCATTGGGCACTTTCCTTAGCCATTGCAAGAGTAGAATTGGTACTGAATGGGATATTCGAGAAGACCAAGCGATTTCTACTTTTCCAGATAGCCCAAAGAATGGAGATAAACAGAGATAAATTTCGCTTGTCTCTATGGTATTGAGTTATCATGTTCAGAAGCCAATCATTGAAAGAGCTTCCCGGAGAACTACCCAAACCTGGATTATGGAAATCAGTACCATCCCAAATAGAGGTAGTCCGTGGAAGTGGCAGAAAAGATGACCAACTGATTCATTTTCCACTTCACACACAGGGCAAGTGGGAGAGATGTGATGGAGATGTAAAGCCACAATTTCTCTGACAGGTAATATTCCTCTGAGGCATTTCCATAAGAAAACCTTAATCCGTTCAAGAATATCCAGATGGCAAAGCAGGTTCCAAACATTTTGGCCATTATGAATCCAACCAGGGTCATTAGAGGAGGGATATGAACGCCGATACATGTCATATAGAGATCGATAGCCCGATTTAGTAGAGTAACTACCTGAATTGGTGAAAGGCCAGATCAATTGATCAGAGCAGTTATGGTTGGGGAAAGGGGTGGCTAGAACTTTTGGAGCAAGAAAATTTGGAATCATCTCTCTAATCTTATCTATATTCCACTGTAAGCCACCATTTCCCTCATCCAAAAGAAGTGACACTTTAAGATCATCTGGACCACTGAGAGGAATGAAATGACTGAGAGGTTTATCCAGGTTAGGGATCCATCTATCATTTAAAAGACTCATTGACCTCTCATTACCAACTCTCCAAGAGATATGCTTGGCAATTAAGTCGCGTCCAAAAAGAATGCTTTTCTAGGCCCATGAAGAATTGGAGTGAGCTTTAACATTGATCAAGCTTTCCTTAGGGCAATAGTTCGGAAGAAGGATACGCGAAATGAGTAGGTCCGGTTTAGTGAGAAGACGCCAACATTGCTTGGCAAGCAAAGCTTGGTTAAAAAATTTTGCATCACGATTCCTAAACCACTCTTTTTTTTGTAAGCTGAAGTTTTCTTCCAAGCTAGCGAGTGAATGGGCTTCCTATCCGTAGTCTTCCACCAGTAGTTAGTAGCAATGCTGTTTAGTTTATCACATATGGAGATTGGAAGCTTACAAGAAGAGCATAAGGAAAGTGGTTGTCCTGCCAAGACTGATTTCATTAAGGATAGTTTTCCTGCCTGGGAAATATCAGCTTTACAGATTGCAAGAGCCTTCTCTGCCCGTTCAACAATAAATCTAAAGCATGTTTGCTTATTAGTAGTGATCTCCAATGGAAGCCCCAAGTAAGGAATTGGTTCAACACTGATGGGAATATGGAAAAAATCCTGAAATCTTCTTGAAAAAGTCGATGGAGTATTTGGACTGAAAGTAATATGGGATTTTTGCTGATTAATACACTGACCAGAGAAATGACTGAAATTTTCCAAAGCTCTCTTGAGATTCCCACAGCTATCCAAAGTTGGCTAAAAAAATATAAGACAATCACCTGCCAAGAAAAGATGCGAAAGAGAAACACCATTTCTAGATAGTTTAACGCCTTTACACTGACCAGAAGCATCCATATGGTTAAGAACACAAGAAAGGGTTTCCATATAAATAATGAACAGGTAAGGAGATAAAGGGTCTCCTTGACGTAGGCCACGCTGTGGATGGAATTTCTCAGTTGGCGTCCCATTGATGATAAGAGAAAATGAGACGGTAGAAAAACACTGGTGCAACAAATTGACCCATCTTTCTGAGAAGCCCATCTTCCGAAAGGTACAAAGAAGGAAATTCCAATTCACTCTATCAAAGGCTTTGCTCATGTCCAACTTGAGAGCTGCTTTGAACTTATTGCCTGATTTGGTATGAGCAATCAAATTTGAGAATTCACAAGCCAGAAGCGAGCTATCAGAGATTAATCTTCCTGGGACAATAGCATTCTGTGAGTGCAAGATGTAAGACGGGAGGATAGCTTTGATGCGGTTGGCCAGAGTCTTAGAGATGATTTTATATAGAACATTACAAAGACTGATTGGCCTGAAATCTGCTGGTGTAGTAGGAGAGGGGATTTTTGGAATCAGAGCAATGTGGGTGTAGTTAATTTTCTTAAGCAAATGACCCGAATTCAAGAAAGAGAGCACATCGGAAGTGATAGAGGGGCCCACAATATCCCAGTATTCTTGGAAAAAACAACCTGAAAAATCATCCGGGCCTAGAGCTTTTGAATCCCCTATCTAAAGGGTAGCTTTCTGAACCTTATATGCTCTGAAGGGTTGATTCAACCAATCTTGATGATTTGTAGAAAGCCTCCCAACCATCCCAATCTTCCATGTTAATAGAAGGATTTGGCTCTAAATAAGCCAAGGAGAAATGAGCTGTAAAAGTACGATGTATTTCATCCTCCTTGTCAATCCACACACCTTGATTACCCTTAATACAAGTTCCTTGCTTTTTCCCCTTTTGAAATTCGATGGAAAAAGGAGGTGTTCTTGTCTCCCAATGCTAAGAATTTAGTTTTTGCATGTTGAGCCCAATAGATTTCTTCTTGCTCCAATAAATTTTCTAACTGATTGCGAACTGCTGCTTCTTGAGCGAAATCTCTATGCGTAACAAGGTTTGTCTGAATATCATTGTCTGAATACCTTTGCGAAGGATCGTGGGAGTGACAAGTGGCATAAATTGATTCGTATTTCATTAGAATTGTAATGCAGCTCATGTGAGATTATACAAATCCTAAAAGTCCTTTTCGAATTTCAAATCCAAAATGACACTCTTTCCCCATTCAACACTTCAATTTATTTCCACAATGGAATGAAAATTATCTAATACTCTTCTATTATATATTCAAAAGAAAATTTCCAATTCAAATATACAAATCTTTTTAAATTACAAAATAGTCGAGATTTATGGTTCAAGAGAATTTCAAAAGGAAAGGGAAGATTTTTTTCTCTCTTTAGATGAATCATTCCTAAAATCATTACTATTTACTCTCTACAAATACTTGCAATTGCAAACTATTCCTGTTTTTTTTACCCTTTTTTGGTCATTCGTTCCATCTTTTGCAGGTGTGTAGCTCGAGCCTCGAGAACATTTACATTTCTCTTCACATGCGATCGGTTTGTACTCTATTTGTTATGTGCAAACAATTGTGCCTAAATTTTGAATTTCGCCATTCTTTGGCTCAACAAAAGTGAATCAAGTATATCCTATCTATCTTATATGACTTAAAAAAAATACGACCAAATTAATATTAAGTTTTATAGTTTGGTCTAACAAGAAGGAAGCAAAAAACTTCTAGATCTAGATGAGAATTATAAATTATAAATGTTTAAAGTGACTTAATAATACTGTAAAACTTTTTATAAATATTTTGAGTTTATCTTAAAAGGAATGATTCCCCTACTCACATAAATTTGAATAGAAAATATCTTGAGTTTATCCTACTAGGAATGATTCCCCAACTAACATAAAATATTTCACCTTTGATTTCCCTCCTAAAACAAAAACCCTACGTAATTTCGTCTTTGTTGTACTCTAAGAGATCTCTCCACCCATTGACTCCGAAGTAATCATGCTTATTTTATAGGGCTCAATCATCTTTAACTCTAGATTTTTTTATTTTTTATACCCACCGTTTTATCAAGTAATCGTGCTTATTTTAACGAGTATTGCTAGATACATAAAAGGGACGATTTATATGGATGCATCAATATTAATTAGCCATTTTCGTCATCTGTTGGTGGACCTAATTTCATAAATTTCATAATGGTAGGAGTAACAAAAAAGTTAGAATGAATACAACAGTCAATCCAGTCATGCATGTTCCCCTTTGTTTCATATTTTGTTCGATTATAACTAACAAATGGTTTTTATTAATTGTTATTCATTGTATACCGTCCTGTTTGAAAAAAATGATGTCAAAAGAAAAATACCGAACGTCTAAATCTAAAACGCAGCGCAAACCGTATCAACACCTTATTTTGTAATGTTTTGACCCCTAAGAAAGTATGCCGATAAAAAAAAAATGCTAAGAAAGTATATTTCTCAATATCATGAACGCGTATACTTATTTATTATTGCGTATACTTATTTACTATTATACATGTTCCAAAACCTCTGGGTCATAAACATTATACTCCAGTGGTAATTAACATTCGTTTTATTTGATACAATGGCCGGGAGTGTTGGGTACGGCAACGGCGGTGGCAGAATGGCGAGGAGGGGGCGGCGATTTGAGGAGGTGAGAGCACGGCGGTGGTGGCAGTTTTGAGGCTTCAAAATGATACAATGGCAGCAGGCTTTGAGGTGGCGTACAAGCGGTGTTTTTGAGGTGTATGTGGGTTGATGTGGGGCGGCGGCAGCGGCGTTCGGAACTGTATGAGGGTGGCAGCAGTGCGGCAAACGTTTTCAAGGGTCTTGATTTTTTGATGAGGAATCATTTTGAGTGTTATTTGAATGGTGTTAGGGGCAGCAACAATGTTTTTTGGAGGTGTGTGAGTGGTTTTCCCGGATAGGTGGCTGGAGACGAAGGTTGAGATCGAGTTTTACGGCGGCAAAGTTGGCAGTGCGTGTTGGTTGAGCGACGGCGCGTGATATGGAAGCTGAAGGGGTGAAGCAAAAGGATGAAGCTGTGGCACGTGTGATTGACGTGCTGGCATTTGGGGAAGTGGGGGTAGAGGGATTGTGAGGTTCAAGATGCGTGCGGTGGTTTTTTTGAGACTGACATTCAATTTTCTTCAACAGATGAATTTTCTTGTGGGTTCCAAGGTTTTGCTTTTGGATATTTCTTGGGTGTGTTGGATGAACGTGTGACAACCTGTGGGTGTGTTTTTTTGAGCATATTTGTAAGATCTAGATTTTTTAGACCCATGGTGTGATGGGCTTAGGCCTTTAGGTGCGTGTTCTTATGGGTACCCTCGATTGGTTTCTTGCCAATCGTTGGTTTAGGTCTCGGATTGGACAATTTTGCTCCTTGAGCTTATTGTTTTTTCCTTGTTCCTATTTGTCTTGTTACATTTTCAAGATTAATGAAATTTCTTTTGCCGTTCAAAAAAAAAAAAACATTCGTTTTATTTGAAAGTTAGACTAGTCATAAAAATGTTTGCACCTTTTTCATAGGTAATCATTATACATTTCTTCATTGTTACATAATGCTTGCATATATGAACTAATGGTTGCATAATATTTCATGGATTTAATTATTTTTTATCTTATATTTGTAGGAATGTCGAGGAATGATAGAGGAACATTGGGGTCTTCATGATTACAATTTGTTTGATAAAAAAGGTTTACGTTAATAAAAGCAAACATGAATATGTTTGACAAAAAATTTACATTAACCGCGTGCACTTGAAATCATTCCGTGCATATCACGGGTTCATGCTAGTATAGATGAATTCCATAATGATTTTTGCTTAACAGGAAGGTGAACATTTCGGCCAAGTGTTCATAGGCCATTTGGCCTCGAGGTTTTGCTCGTTTTGAGGTCTCAGGTTAGTTTTTGAGATTTCAGGGAACTGATCAAAGAAAGAATCCACAACACAAGACCAGAATTGCAAGTCGTACAGAATTTTAGGCTATAATACATCTAAATTGTTTGTGTTTGAATTTTATCCATGTTAGAAGTTGTGGCTCATATGGAGAGATACCAAGAAGTTTTAGGCAAGGTCAAATGTGGAGTAGAGCGACACATCTGGCCCATCACGGATTCAACAAATTGGGCTGGGTCATAGGTCTAATGGTTTGGAAGGTGTGGGGGGCATGCCCCACGCGGTATGGTACAATATTTTTAGGGTTGGAATAGAATAGGCGTATAAATACTCTCTATTGTAAAAACTCTGGACGATTTAATGAAATAACAAACTCGATCTTACTTTCGTGGAGGTACCCGATTTTGGGAAACAACGTAAATTCTGTGTCGATTTCTTTACTGTTTTCGTATTCCTATATTGTGTTTGTGGTAATTTCGCTTACAATCCCACATCACTCACTTAAACCACCCAAACTTGGAAAATAAAAATCTAGAGGCTACTGCACCCATAGCCAATTTATTTTAGGTCGAAATCTTCCAAGAAATCTTACAATTTGCAGCATCCTGGTAAGTATCGGTTTTTGCAATTTTGATTTCAAGTTCAGGTTCATAGCCAAAGATTATTGACCAAAGGAAAAAAGAAGAACACTAGAAAAGAGAATTTGTTGAAGGCATGCAATACACATAACACTTGTTCAAGAGAGCTTTTCCTTCAATGCCTCTCCCAAAGCACCATTGGTAAGACTGTAACCTCCATCAATCACAAGGTTCAACCCGCTCACATACTTGGACTCGTCGCTTGCCAGGAACAATGCGGCTTGTGCAGTGTCTTCTGCCTCCATCATTGCTTCTTTCAAATTAGCACTCTTGCAAATAAACTCCTCCAGCTCTCTCTTCTCCATCATCCCAAACGCTTTCCTCATCATAGGGGTCGCGGTTGCAAAAGGAGAGATGCAATTGACTCTTATCCCATGCTTCCCCATCTCGACACACAAGTTCTTGGCAAGTCCCACCACAGCATGCTTCGCCGCCGAGTAGGCGTGTGGAGCTTCCCCGTAAGTTGCTGTAGCGACGCTTGATGTGAAGAGAATGCTGCCTTTCTTTGCTGGGATCATTACCTTCGCAGCGTGTTTGGCACAGAAGAAAGCTCCAAACACGTTGACATCGAAGATTTTTTTCATGTTTTCGTAGTCAGTCGATAAGATTGATGAATCTAGGTTACCTGGTACGACAAAAGAAAATAACATGTCAAAATAAGGAAATTCAATAATCTATTTTGCTATTGTTATCAAACTAATTCGTCACTGTGCAAAAAAACAAATTTGACCCTCTAGTACTCTACCCTAAAATGACCAAAAATTGAAATTATTGAGCGGAAGGATAAATATGGCAATAGGGATGAATTAAAATCAAATAGAAGTGAATGAATTTCAATAAATTGAAACCTCTGATCTAAAATTGTGAGCTACCACATGCATTCGACAATACTACCTGGAAAAGCAGCATTACTAAACATTATGTCGAGCTTTTCGTACTTGTCAACAGCAGTTTCGACCACTTTTTCCACGTCGGAATCACGACTAACATCGCAATGGACGTAGGAAATTGCTTCCTTGTGCCCAATGCTTTCACAGAGAGAGTGAGCGAGGTCATCCTGAATATCTGCAATCACAACCTTAGCACCATGTTGCACAAAAAGCCTGACACAACTTTCTCCTATCCCACTGGCGCCACCTGTTATTACAGCTACCTTGCCTTCTAGCCTGCATAAAAGAAGAATTAAAATAATGACAGAACAAGGAATTTGGTTTAAGGGTGCTTGGATTTACCGGAAACATAATATATTTTAAAAAATCACCTGTTACTTCTTAGAAATCAATAACGAGAAAATATAGCTTAGGCCAAACTAAAATCGAGACATTTCTCCGCTTGAACGACCCAATTAAAAAATTAATGGCTTGCGAGTGGGAATCGAACCAAAACCAAAGGCTTCCTGACCTAGGGGTTTATTGGGGCACTTTTTTTGCTTTAAAAATCAAATCTATTGAACGGTGGCATACGGTGCTTCCCTCTATAGTGTCTTGGACTGTTAGGAAGATTTTCCAACTTGGAAATCTTTGTCAACCCCTAATTTTGTGCAAGATCGGTAATCGTTCATCTACTTCTGTTTGGCTTGACAACTGGCATCCATTGGGCCCTTTATACAAGAGGTTTGGAGAAAATGTTTGCTCTAATACTGGAAGATCATTCATAAGGTATCATCTATCATTCGTCTAGGGAGGAATTTGTGGTGTGGCTCCACTCATCCAATGGGAACTATAGTTTAAATATTATATGGAATGCGATAAAAAATCCCAGTGCTGTCAAGTTGTTTGGTTTTCTAAACATGTGCCTCGGTGGGCATTCATTCTTCGGATGGCAAGGCACACTAAACTCAATAACAGGGATAAACTTTTGGCATGGGGAGTTGTGAATGATGCAGCATGTGTTCTCACCATTCTCTCGTGTCTCTCTCTGTCGCTCTGATACCATTTGTTTGATTCTCGGTACCAATAAGCACTACATTGTGAATGATGCAGCATGTGTTCTGTGAACAAGTGGTAGTAATGAGTCCCATAATTACTTATTTTTTGAGTAAAAACCAATACTAGTGCTGCGTGGCTGGACAATCTGAGGAAAAACCAAGTATCAAGGGGTCCTATTGCATGGGATGGAGAGAGGGATTGGTTTATTTCACAATCTCTGGGAAAGAGCCTTGAAAAATCTGTTCTTGAGCTTGCACTAGCTGCTTCTATGTATTCTATTTGGTGTGAAAGAAACGGGGACGATTTTTTCAACAGAAGGCTTCGGATGTTGGTGCTCTTGGTGCCAAGATTACCAATGTTATTAGAGATGCTAATCTTGGTTAAGAGGAATATGAAGATCAACCAGAAAAACCACGAACATCAAGAAATTTTCATAATATGGCTTGTTTTTTTATAGTCTACTAGAATCTGCATCTTTGTGACTTTTTCTGGCATGGTTTTGTTTCTTGTAGTTTTTTGTTGAGACGGGGCTTTCTTTTGTTTTTTCTGGCCAGTTTGCCCTGCTGGTTTAATTTTTTTGGATTTGTTGTTGGATCTATAGGGTTTGTCTGTATGGGTCATGTCACTAGTGTTGTTCACCTACCTGACTCAGGGGTAGTTTTCCATTTGCTAAAATGGGAATTTGCTAAAATCAAGTGGAAGATTTTAGCAAATGAAGTGGGGAGGAGATTTTAGCAACAATGAATCTGGATATACATATGTCCAGATTCATTGTTGCTAAAATCTCCTCTCCACTTCATTTGCTAAAATCTTCCACTTGATTTTAGCAAATTCTCATTTTAGCAAATGGAAAACTATGCCTCACCCGACTATCCTATCCAACCAGTGGCGACTCCAGGATTTGTAAAGTGGGGGGTCATTATAAACATCAAATATCTTTACCAACCAGAAATCAAAAAAATGTCACAGTAATGGCAACTAAAAATTTTGTTCCAACAAAAATCACATTTAAAACTCAACCTAATGAACAAAAGATATTAAAGCATAAAACAATTTTCTCTTTTCACAGTTTTCGCCACATACAAAAAAAAATAAAAATAAAAATTACACAAGCTTCTACAATTGCATTTGATGTGTTCTCAATATACTATCAAATAATCCCTCCATCCCAAATTGGTGCTTCTGCTTCACTTTTTGAACCATTCGAGCAATTATCTATATTTTATAATCTATAATTTTTCTATGATTTTAAAATATGCGTTTGATAAAAATTAATTGAGATCTGTCAAACAAGATCCATATTAGATATATAAATCATTAAAAATCTGACGATATGAACAATTTTTTTAGTAACTAGGAGCAACAATTTGGGACGATAGGAGTACTTCCTTACCAAGACAGATCAACCCAGTGGCGGAGCCACCAAAGGACCAGGGTGGGCACGTGCCCACACTGGATTTTTAGCCCCTGTTTTTTTTTTTTTGCAGCCCGTTTTAAAGTTTACTATATATAATAAAATTATCTGATTTTTGACAATGGGTATGCTTGGTCTAGTTGGCCAAGTGCTGGCCTCCCTCCTTAAATGCCAGGGTTCGAGTCCTGGTGGTGGTTTTTATCGTGTTTTTTTCTTTCCTTCTATTATGCTTTTCTTTTTCCTTCTATTTCCAAATGGGACAAGAAAATGAGTAAATTTATTGATCACCGTTTTACTAATTTTGAAATAAAAAATTGAAAAAAATCTTAAGGATCATTACTATAATTAATTTAATTTTTTGTCATAAAGATTAAGAATCTAATAGTTAAGCGAGTTATCATAATTTTATAATTTCTCCAAAAAAATGAACTTAGGTAGAGTCTTTAAGCTAGCACTGACAATATACACAAAGTAAGATGAATTAAAACTTGTCGAAGTCAATTGTAAATAAAAGCACCAACACATATTTAGTTTTTTTTTCCCCGCTTATGTTTAGAAGCGTTTTAAAATATTATGCCACGATGCCCTCACTCATATGAAATCCTGGCTACGCCACTGGATCAACCTTTCCATATCAAAAGAACAAAACGAGTAACTAGGATTCAAACAAGCCACACAAATAGGGAGAATGAAAGTTGGAGAATTATCCAGTTGTGTCAACCCTAAATTTATGAGGGTTCATTTTTAAAATTCCTAAAAAAAATTAACATAGTAGTAGTATTTTTTTTTTTTCCCGCGGGATCGGCTGACCCCCCTAACTCCTATGCGGAGTCACCCATGTATCCAACCCGCCCGAAAAATAGCACATCGGTCAGCTTAGAAAGGCTTATTCGGATGGGTTCGGGTCCATTTTGCTAGAAATTTTAGTTTTTCGGTCGGTCTCAGGTTAGGGAGTGCAATTTTGTTCACCCTCCTTAAAAGAGGGTGAACAAAACCCTCTCTCCTATTGGTTGAATTGGTGTGGGTCCCACCACAAAATGATGTCATGCTTACTTCTGCAATGCACTTTTGGTAAGCATAACATCACTTTGTGGGGGGACCCACATGTTTCAACGAATAAGAGAGAGGGTTTTGTTCACCCTCTTTTAAAGAGGGTGAACAAAATTGCTCTCCAGGTTAGGACAAGTTAACACGGGCGGACCCCACCCGACCGAAAACACCTCTTCATTTATGACAGATGTGGTGTCCTTTTCTCTCTCTCTCTCTGACTTAACGCTTGATTTGAAAGGAGAAGTCGAAGGAGTCGGCGACAATGGCAGAGTCTTTGAATTGGAAGGTGATGTAGGCAGCAGCGCGGTGGTGGTGGAGAGCCCACTCACCACGACAATCGCCTTAGATCTGGGTTTCTTGTTTTTCTTTTTTGAGTAAATCTGGATTTCATTGTCGGAGGATGTTGTAGAAAAAAATCAGGATTTATTAAGGAGACCAACACCCGACCAACCCAAACCACCCGACCTGACCAATCCGAGTAGTTCTTCGGTCGAAGCCTGACTACTAGTTCAGTCGGTCTCAGGTCCCGTTCTGCCAAACCCTACCAAACATCGAACAAATGAAACCCGACCAAACTCGACCCATGAACAGCTCTACATGTAACGCCTCGTGCTAGCAAAATTGCTGAATCTTAACTTTAACTACGTGGCTGAAAAGGTTCACCTCGAGTTATACAGTCTAAATTGCTTAATGTTCGCCTTAAACAGATCTGTCTGATTGGGTGCATTTTGAGTCTCTATGGGCCGGCCGCACAACATAAACTGCCATGTGTCCAAGAACAAATCTAAGCCTTTTATTGAACCAGAAGAAGACCCCTCTCTCTCTCCCCATGGTCTCGACTGTGTTGCCATTACCGGCAACACTAGCTATTGTTGAAATTTTGACAATTCAATGTGAATGAATTTGTGCACATGGGTGGCTTCAATGTGAATGAATTGTGCACATGGGTGGCTTCCCTTTGTAGGCTACCTAATCTTCCTCATTTCACACTAGAAGTCACCATTGTGGGCTACCTAACTTTCCCTCTTTCACACTTGGAGTTTCTCCTATAAATAGGTCACTCCTCATTGTGTTTTGAATCACACAAAACAATCCAATCCATTCCAACTAAGTTCATTTAAGTCAGGAAGAGAGACAGGCGCTAGTTAGTTCGCCAAGGCGGTCGACGGTGGTGTTTCGTCGGCTCGTGGTTCTAGCCGTTGTATCCTGGGACGAAGACGTCGGTTCAACCTACAACACCCACGGTAGGCGGCGAATCTTTGTTAAGGAGAGTGTGGTTACACACGACTCGGCAGTTTTCAATCTAATGTTTGTATCTCTGTTTCGATTCTATTATTTTTCGGTTCATGTAATTTATTTACATTTTGTTCATGTATAATGTTATAAGAAGAATTTGTTCTTTGGATCTGTGATTGCCACTATAATTTTTCCAACAGTCTTAACAAAGATTTTTCTTATCGATTGGCAATCGAGTTCCAGAAAACAATTCTGTTTTGGTACTAACTTTTGAGTTGCAAGAACAGAATCGAAGTTGTAACAGAATTGGTGGAATCTGAGATATCAGAGTAATCTGACTAGATTACTCGTGTGGGAAATAAATACAAACAACAATCAGAGGCTACGGCCTAAGTCAATCGTGCGCGATTGAACTTCACTGATTAAGCCACGGCTTTAGGCAGTTGTGCGCAACTGGCCTTGATCAGTGGATTGTTTGGCTTTTGGAGCAACCTACTCTGCTTAAGCAGTGACGTTGCTTAGCCACAGTCCTCTGGATCTCTGCTTTGTGATAGCAGTCTTTGTGTTGGGTTTAAGAACAACCAGTGGTTGGGCTAGTTCGGCCTAAGCATGTGCTCTGCCTGCAAGTAATATAACCAGTGGAAGGTTAATTACTCAGCCTTAGTACATGGCCAGTGTAGTAACTTGGCACAGGGATTGGTATACTTGGCAGAGGCAGAAGATGAATTGCCTTGATTGCTTAACGCAGGCGGAACCCCGTCGAGGGCGCTGCCCTCGAACTCCCGCCTAGGGGCGCTGCCCCTAGGAACCCCGCTAGGGGGCCGTGCCCCCTAGAACCCCCACCTGGGACCCCCGGGGTACGCTTGTGCGTTGTGGGTGCAAGACCATTTTTTGGTTGCTAAGTTTAGATTGTTAATCTATGCTTCTTGTCATGATTGTGAAAATAGTTTCACTAATTTGTGGTTTGTCATTTCTCAAGGTACGATGACAAAGAACAATGAGACTCCAAATATGGGAAGCTCGAGTGCTGCTACTCCTCTGCATGGAGTCCCCTCGATACCAATGTCCCATGTTGACAAGCCTGGGAAGTTTGGTCCAGGGGTTGATTTCAAGAGGTGGCAACAGAAGATGATGTTCTATCTGACCACTCTCCATCTCGCTGGGTGCTTATCTGAGGATGCCCCAGTTGTTGCTGAAAATGAGAAGGACAACCAGAAGCGACAGGCTCTGGATCAGTGGAAGAATGCTGATTATCTGGCCAAGAACTATGTCTTGAATGCTCTTGATGACTCGTTGTACTCTGTGTTCAATGAGGCAGAAACAGCCAAGGAACTGTGGAAATCCTTGGACAAAAAGTACAAAATCGAGGGGGCTGGGCCTAAGAAATTCGTGGTGGGCCGCTTCCTTGATTATACTATGAGAGATGAAAGGCCTGTGACTGAACAGGTCCAAGAGCTCCAGATGTTGATCAATGAAATCAAAGCAGAAGGGATGTTATTGCCTGAGCCATTTTTGGTGGCTGCTATCATCCACAAGCTTCCGGGAACTTGGAAGGAGTTCAAGAGTTATCTCATGTTCAAGAACAAGGAGATGACGTTGGAGACTCTCTTCTACAAGCTCAATGTCACGGAAGGAAACCGGGCTAGAGAGATTGCTGCCAAGGAGGACGAAATGGCAAAGGCCAATATGGTGGAGCATGG